>BSBM01000456.1:37290000-37617500 GCA_027924585.1 Larix kaempferi
TAGAACTTTTGGGCCTGGTCTTCTCTTCTAGCATCCCACTTTAATACCAGATCTCCCACTTGGAAATCATCCGCCTTGGTATTTCTGTCAAAATTCCTCTTGACTCGGTATTGAGCTTTCATGGATTCAACCTGCACCCCTTCTCTAATTTCTTGCACTTCCACTAGCTAACTAGATCTCCTTAGCTTGGGGTTTGGATCTTCTTCTTGCTCCTGTAGCAATCTCATTGCGGGCCCTCTCAGGGAATCAGGGAAAACCACCTCTGCTCCATATACTAATTTGAAACGAGAAGTTCCAATGGACCTTTTGGAGGTGATCCTATCATCCCACAGGGAAAGGGTCAACTTGGTGTGCCAAGCCCTTTTATTTTCTTGCAGCAGCTTCTTGATTATCCTCACCAGAATTCTATTGGATGATTCTGCCAATCCATTTCCCTGGGAGTAGTAAGAAGTAGAATGGCCCAATCTGATGTGGAACTTGTCACAGAATTTGACCATATTCTTGGACTTGAAAGCCTGTGCATTATCGGTGATTGTCATAATAGGGCATCCAAACCTAGACATGATATTCTTCTCCAGAAACTTGATGATGACTGTATCTGTGGCACATCTGTGGCTTGTCTGATAGGTATTGCTTCAATTCATTTGGTGAAATAATCAGTGGCATTCAATATCCACCTGTGCTTCCCAGAGGAGTTGGGGAAAATTTCACCAATGAAGTCAATCCCCCATTGCTTCCAAGGGGCTTCCACTGATATTTGTTTTAGAGGCAATGAAAAGAGCTTCCTCTTTCTTTCAAAAACTTGGCATTCATGGCAGCTGGCTATTTCCTTATAAGCATCCTTGAACATAGTAGGCCAATAGAATTTTTCCCTGAGAATTTTGTTAACAGTGGATTTCCAGTAATGATGCCCTCCACAGACTCCTTTATGAAACTCCTTAAATGTTTCTTTGGCCTCATCTTCCACAATGCAATTCAAGAGGACACCCCTAGGGTCTTTCCAATAAAGACAACCATTCAGTATGCAATACTTCGCAGCCTTCATCTTGGTGGATCTAGCTTTAATTTTTCCCATCTCAGGGGGTGCTTACAAGTTCTACAAAACATATACAACATCAGAATACCAAGGAGAGAACATGAATTTGTCTGATACCTGAGGTGTGGATCTTGGGAAGCTTCTCCCTGTATGTGTGACAGCAGGTTCATACCCATTGAATCCCAATTGGACTTAGCCATGAGTCTGGCCAGGCCTTTCCCTTTAATAAGCTTTGTAGGTTTGATCTCTAGGTCATACTATAGCATCGTAGCTATCCACTTTGCCCTTCTACCTTTTGGATTAGGTTGTGTCAATATATCTTACACAACAACATTGTGAACATAAGCTACAAGATGGGAGTGTAGGACATAAACCCTGAAATCCTTCAGAGTTTTGATCATGGAATGTGCTTGCTTTTCCATAATGTTGTACTTGATATCAGCGTCTCTGAGAGCCCGACTGAAGAAAGCTATGGGCTGCTCATCTCCTTCCCGATTTATTTGTAAAATCACACTTGCTATGGAATGCACAGATGCAAAATAAAACATAAGAAACTCCTTGTCAAAATATGGGCTGATCAGTACAGGTGCTTCAACAATTGCTCTCTTTATATCCTCAAATGCTTGCCTAGCTTCTGTAGTTCACCTGACTTGATTGCCTTTCTTCAGCATGCATGTAGGTGATTGACCTCATGATTTATGCAAAATTGGGGATAAATCTCCTTATGAAGTTCACTGTGCCTAGAAAGGATTGGATTTCCTTTTTACTCCCGGGGAGCTCAATTTTATGTATTGCATCTATTATGTCTAGGTCAATTTTGATCCCATATTTAGATATTATGTGGCCCAACAACTTACCCTCTTGCATGGAAGAATTAGATTTCTTAGGGCTCAAGGAAATCCCAAATTTCCTGCATTTGGTGAACACTTGGTGCAAATGTTTTAAGTGTTCTGCATCAGACTTGGAGTATATAGTGATGTCATCCATGTAGACCACCACAAATTTGTCTTTCTCTCTTGCAAAAGCTATGTACATAGATCTTTGGAAGGTGGCTCCTGCATTCAACAGAACGAAGGGCATCCTAGCATACATGAAGATTCCCCAAGGTGTGGTAAAGGCTGTCTTGATCTGATCCTCTGGATCTACTTTAATTTGATTGTATCCTAAAAATCCATCCATTATGGACATTCTTGCTGCCCCTACAACCTTCTGCAAGATGTGGTCCATTTTGGGTAAGGGGTAGTTATCCTTGAAGGACACCTTGTTGAGGTTTCTAAAGTCAATACATAGTTTGATTTCACCATTCGTTTTCCTCACTGGGACTATGTTGGCCACCCAGTGTGAAAACCTCAAAGAGACGATGATTTTGGCTTCATACATCCTCTTTACCTCCTTTTCTATAAGTGGGAGCAGTTTGTGATTCATACATCTCAGATTCCGCCTGAATGGCTTCTCCCCTGTCTTGACTAGTATGGTATGCTGGATGATAGATGTGTCATATTCCTTTAGATCTTCATAGCACCATGCGAACACATCAGAAATTTTTTTCATCAAATCCATATAGTCCTTTTTGATACCCGGGGGCAGAGACCTTGACAATTTGAAAATTTTGGGTTCTTCATTGCTCCCAATGTTACAGTCTTCTACTTCCTTCGGGTTTGGAGCCACCTTGTGATCTCTGGACACATCATTTTCATCAAAAAACCTTTCTAGCGGGACCAACCCCTTGGGTATGTAATTTCTCTTCAACTGCAAAATCTCTTTGCCTCCCAAAGTGGTTTCGAGCTCTGGTGGATCGAGTTCCCATTCTTCCCCTTCACAGTCCTCTTGATCAATCTGGATATTGGAAAAATCCCTAGTCATCTCCAAGAACTTCTTTATCTGTTGGTCGTCCTCAAATATCTTCCAGTACTTAGTGTTGTCTGGGACAGAGGGTCTATGTATTACCTTAATCATGTGAGTTCTGGCAGGGTAAGCAGGGAGCTGAAATATGCTAGCAGAACTGGCTAGAGTGTCTGCCACTGTATTCTTCTCTTTGGGAATGAAAACGATATCGTGCTCTGTGAAGAAATTGGCAAACATGTCCCACACAACATTCCTATAAGCTTTTAGCCTGGGATGATTAGCCTCATAGTTTCCTTTCACCTGCTGGATTATTAGCTCTACATCTCCGTAGATCTTGATTTTCTTAGCCCTCAGGCCTTTGAGTACATCCAAGCCCAATAGTAGAGATTCATATTCTGCCAAGTTGTTTGAACATTCAAACATTAGTTTGAAGGTATGAAACCTAGCACATGTGCTTCTTTTGTCTGGAGGGACGATCCATATCCCTGCTCCAACTCCTTCTTTGTTCACAACCCCATCGAACCTCAAGACCCTGTGATATTCTTTCTAGAGGGTGGCTGTGGAATCTGCTTTCAACTCCGACTTTTCATTAATGTCTTCTTCTTCCTGCTTCCCATCATCCTCTGCATTAGCTAAGCTTTTAATGCATTGCACCCCATTCCCATCGTTGGCTTCACCATCCGGTTCAGGTAACTTGGAAGCTTTCACATGTTATCCTTCTGAACCTGGATCATAGCACAGAATTGAGGAACCTACATCCATGTCTATGGAAAATATGGGGTGGTTCTCAGGCTTATCTTTGTCGCTCACCACGTATGACAGTCTATGATCCCTGTATAGTCTTCTTCTTTCTCCAAATATGGGGATGGTGGCATAAGACATGTCCATTTGCATGTTTCCATTCAACTTTGCAGTCCATGAAATAGACAACAACATCCCAAACTTAGGTGGAATATCAACAACTACCACATCCATGATCATATTCTTTTGAGTCAGCGAGACCACCATGTCTTTAATCATCCATACACATGGAAATCATTTGGAATCAAAGGAGAACAAATATTTATAAGGTCTGGTTATTTCTAACCCAAGATTCTCCACCACTGAATTGGGCATGAGGTTATGAGAGGCTCCTGAATCAAACATGGAATTATGTAGGATATGGTCATGTATGTTGAGACTGATATAGAAAGGAGGGACATCAATTTCTGAGGCATTTTCTACATGGGGGCCAAACAAGAGGGTGGGATTTTTATCTTGTAGATTTAGAGTATCAGTCTGCTTTTCTTCCCCACCATTTACTACCTTCAGGATCTAGTCTTTGTACTCTGAGTTTTTGACCAATTCATTCAAGGGGATGGAGATCTTAATATTAGATATTTCATTCTCCAAGATGAAAGCAGTATGGATCCTTTTTTCCATATTTGTGTCACCTTCACCTCTCCCTTCTAGAATTTGTTTTGGAGGCTCTTCCTCCTTCCCAAGAGTCTCCTTAGAGATTGCAGCCTTTGGGTCTTTTCTCCTAGGAATTTCCTTTCTTGGTGGCTAGGAAGAGGATGGATCAACAACAACCTTTCCTCGGTCTACTGTTACTTTTCTACTTCTCAAATTATGTTTCCTCTCGAATTCACAGACGGCATTGTGGAGCCCTCTTTGGTATTGGTCAGATCCTGATTCACCGGGGACATCATCTGATTGCAGGGAAGACCGGTCATGTTCATTTTTAGTCAAATAGAACTGGGGTTGGATCCGATTCAAGAGATGGATTTGGTCTTCAGCTTGTCTACCTTCTTCTTCTTCATCTATGAAATTCTCAGCAAAAGGTGGTCTCATTGGCTGATTGTCAGGGTTTCTTGGCACTTTAGGTCTTCCTTGTGGGGCAAGGGGTCTTCTAAGATTGTTATTTCGAGCTTGGTGCTTTGGGTTTTCTCTAGCAGGAGGCCTGCTATCAAGGGAGATGCTATCCACCAATATCTCCATAGTTCTCATCATTTGTTCAAATTTGGCATCCATGGATTGGGATGTGGAGGGCTGCACTACTTCATTGCATCTCTTTTTCTCAGCTTTAGTCAAATGTTTCATTTTTCCAGAGTTCATCAATTTGGCCTCTACTTCTAGTGCATCTTTCATCATATCAGGAGAGTGGGAGATCTCCTTTCCCTCAGAATGAGAGAAAATTCATTGTAAAAAAAGTTGGCAAAATGAAACTTGGCTGCTCCAACAGGGGGTTTTATGTCCACAGGGATAGAATTGCACATTCTCATGAACTAGGTTGAGAATTCTTCAACAGTCTCCACATTGGTTTTCTTTGTATGTTCATACTGAGTGAGAATATGGAGAGGGTTTTTCTTATCCTTCCATCTGGCTAAGAAAGCTTCTTCAAATATTTCATAGGTAGTTATTCCTCTATTTGGAAGGGCCTTAAACCATTTATTCACTTCCCCTGCTAAAATTTGGGCAAACAACCTCATCTTAACATCATCTTCATCTAACTCTTGTAGGTTTGTGAAGTCATTGAAGTGGTCTACATGCTGCTGTGCAGAGACCCTTCCCTCCCCATCACATCTCATGAGACGTTGGGCATAGCCCACAGGTAAGTCATCAGGATTTGGTGGGAGGGCCAAAGGAGCATATCTGGAAGCCATGGCTCTTAGGTTTTGTTCGGGTACACAGGGTACTACCAAAGGACCGAACACTAAGAGCAACCACTTCACACAAACAGATCATAGATCAACACACCGATGTTTTGATGTGGTTTAAACCCTCTTGAGGGAAACACTCCACGGCCCCAGCCAAATAGCTTCTACGGGACAATTTATTATACAAAGAAAGAAAGTTACAAATGAGCTTCTCATAATCGATCAACTAAACAATGACCCTCCATGCTCTTTAAATAGAGATCATGGACCAATCGGGTGTTAAGGCACGGATCAAGGTTAGGTTTGATCTAAGAGAAGTTGAGCCGTCAGATCACTCTATGTCGGGAACATATCGTGACTATCAGATTAAGTATTTACAAATGCATATTAATGCATACTAAAGAAACACACTATCCCTAACGGATATATTACACAAGTTGATCTTAACTAACTCCTAAGTGTTTAAATATCCTAACATCCCCCCTTACGAACAAATTGGGATAGGATTGAAGTATTTACAAAAGTGACACTATTAGGAGAAGGAAGGAGGCATTAGAACTTATCCCCCCTTAATGACAAGTTCCTGAACTCCTAACATAGATCGAAGTTTAGAAAACTTCGCTTCTGTAAGAGACTTGGTGAAGATGTCTACAACTTGATCATCTGTAGGGCAAAAGAGCACTTCAAGAACATGATCATGAACAAGATTTCTGATGAAGTGCATATGTAGCTCAATGTGTTTGCTGCGTTGATATACAACTGGATCTTTGGAAAGCTTGATGGAACTTTGATTGTCGCACCAAAGTGGAGTAGGCTACTGCTGCTCGAATCCAAACTCTGAAAGGATCTGTCGAAGCCATAAAGCTTCCTGACTGGCATTAACTGTGGCTCGATATTCTGCTTCTGATGAAGAAAGAGCAAGAGCTTGTTGTTTCTTACAAGCCCAAGTGATAGGTCCAGATCCCAGACTGAAAACATAACCTGCAGTAGACTTTCGATCATTAGGATCGCCGGCCCAATCTGAATCAGTGAAACCAACCAACAAAGGTTTCCCCCCTGTACTGTAATGAATCCCAAACTGAACTGTACCTCGAATATATCGAAGTATTCTTTTAGCTGCTTTCCAATGACTTTCATGAGGTGTCTGCATATAACGGGAAACACGACCAACGGCAAAGGAAAGGTCAGGACAAGAATGAGTCAAGTATAAGAGACTACCAACAAGCTGACGATATAAGGTGGCATCGACTTCAGGTGAAGTACAAGTGGCAGAAAGTTTGACTCCAGATTGGAAAGGAGAAGGGGCTGGTGTACAATCTTCCATGTGAAAGCGACGAAGAACGTCACAAGCATACTTAGACTGAGAAAGAAAGATTCCTTCTTGGGTTTGCAGGACTTGGAGACCAAGAAAATAATGCAAATGTCCTAAGTATGACATTTCAAAATTTTGTTTAAGACTGGATTTCACATGGGTTATAAGTTTAGGGTCACTACCAGTAAGAATAAGGCCATCAACATATAGAATAAGTATGATGAGATGGTGTCCTACTTTCTTGGTATAGAAATTGGGGTCAGAATGGCATCTAGAAAAACCAGTGTCAAGGAGAAAGTTATCCATTTTGGCATACCAAGCTCTAGGAGCTTGCTTAAGGCCATATAAGGATTTCTTAAGGCGGCAGACAAGGCTAGAGTTATTCTGAACATAGCCAGGAGGTTGTTCCATGTAAATTTCCTCCTGTAAATCACCATGTAAGAAGGCATACTTGACATCCATTTGATGGACTTCCCAGTTGTGTAAGGCTGCAAGGTAAAGAACAAGGTGGATGGAGTTCATTTTTGCGACGGGAGCAAAGGTTTCATTGTAGTCAATCCCTTCAACTTGGGAAAAACCTTTGGCAACTAACCTTGCCTTAAGTCTTTCAACACTTCCATCTGATGCTTACTTAGTTCCGTAGACTCATTTACATGTGACAAGTTTTATTCCTTTTGGAAGAGGTACAAGATCTCAAGTATCATTCGCCATTAAGGAACGATATTCTTCATCCATGGCTGCATCCCAATCTGGATTCCCTGAAGCTTCTGCAAAAGTTTATGGATCATGATTCTCGAAAACTTGAGCCAAAAGAGAAGAGGCTCGCTGAAACTGAGAACGTGTTCGACGTTGATCTCTAGGATCACCGGCAAGATCACCAGCTGCTTCACATGTTGAACGGACCCATCGAGGAAGCACTTGTGCTAGTGCAACTGGAGGAACATGAGCAGGTGGAGGTGGATTTTCATCCTCACTGTCATTATCAAAAACTGGAGTTGGAAACCTGTCAAGGAAGTTGGAAGAAGAAGAAGAAGGCACAAATGCCGAATCAGGCTCGCAGGCCAAAGATGGCACAATCGCCGAGTTAGGATTGCAGGCCAAGAGATTTTCATCAAATTTAACATCTCTTCTAATGATTATATCATGAGAATGTGGTTGAAGAACTCTATTACCTTTTACATCTTCAGAATATCCAACATATATGCACTTTTCACTTTTAGGCTGCAATGCTTTCCGTTTTTCATCCGGAATGTGAGCCCATGCTTCACTACCAAACACACGAAAGTGACTTACATCAGGTTTAGTTTTACTCCATGATTCTTCCGGTGTTATAACTTGTAATGCTTTTGTGGGGGTGCGATTAACTATGTAATTTGTACAATTTATGGCTTCAGCCCAAAATTGAAGACTTAGTCCCTTAGATTGGATCATACAATTAGACATTTCTTTTAAAGTGCGGTTCTTCCGCTCAGCTACACCATTTTCTTGTGGTGTATATGGAACAGTGTGTTGTTGTTGGATGCCTTGTTCAGTGCAGAAAGTAGTGAACTGTTTGTTAACATATTCTCCTCCATTGTCAGATCTTAACTTAATAATTTGATGACCAGATTGTTTTTCAACAAGGGCCTTGTAGGCCAAGAACATGTTAAATACTTCGCTCTTAAGTTTTAGGAAATAAACCCAAGTGTGTATGGTGTAATCATCAATGAAAGTTAAGAAATATTTGAAACCAGAAAAGGAAGCAGATGGAAGAGGACCACACAAGTCACTATGCACAAGCTCCAGGGTAACCGAGGCGTGCCAAGAGGCACGTTTGTCAAAACTGTCCCGATGATGTTTTTCGAGTACACAACCGGAACAAACACCATCCCTGCAAGATACCATCGGAAGACCTGCCACCATATTGTATTTACATAGTTGTTGCAATGAGCGATAATTTAAGTGACCAAATCGCTCATGCCAAAGATTGCTCAAGTTATCACTATAAGCAACAAAAACTGAAGGGAAAGGTGATGACCCAAACTTGTTAAACTTGTACAACCTGGTAATATCATCAACAATTACGGTATCTAGGACCTGTTGAGGATCTTGAAAATCCTTGATTACAACTTGGTGAGGTGTAAAGGTCACAGTTTTACCTTCACCAGAATGAGTGATCTGATAGAATGATAACAAATTGCAGGAAATTCTTGGAACACATAGTACATCACTAAAATGACCATTATCTACTGGAACTGTTCCAGCTCCTACAACACTTAGAGATCTATCATCACCAACAAATATTTGTTTGGTATTACATTCATGCATAGTAGAAAATATGGCTTGATCCTTAGCCATATGATAAGATGCTCCAGAATCAATGAGCCATTCATTTGAAGTAGAAGAAGAAGATGCATTATAAGAATAACCAGAAGCACAAAGTGCATGTCCATGAGAGGCAGATTCTGAAGGCGAATCTAGGCTGATGTGGTGCTTCTTCATTGCTGCTTTCAAGGCTGCCATCTTCTTGAAACACTTAGATTCATCATGATTATCTTTCCTGCAATAGTTGCAATGACGCTCAGTCTTCTTTCCTTTTGGCTTGGATCCTTTGTCATTTTTTAAAGAAGGAGCTGACTGAGAGGGTTTGGGACCCTTGTTTGACTTATTATTGCGAGAATTTTTTTTCTTGGGAGGCTTGGACTTTTCTTTCTATTGGGACAATAAGACTTTCCCAGATGTATCTGCATTGTTGATTATTCCAAGATGAATGAGTTTATCTTGTTCTCTAATCAAGGAATCGCAAAAGGATTCAAGACTAGGCTCTTGATAGCTAGCTGCATTTAAGGATGCTTTCATGGAGTAAAATGTAGATACAAAAACAGAATATGCAGGTCCAAGTTTGGAAAGGATATGATAAATGCATTGTTTATCTTCCCTCTCAATCTTACATTCTGCACATAAGAGTTTAAGAGTTTTGTACTTAGATAAATAATCTTGAATGCATGAAAAGTCACTTGGATTTAAAGAAATCAACTCATTTTCGAGTTGGTGACCTTGAATTTCATTGTGTTTACCAAACACATATTCCAACTTGTCCCAAGCAACATTAGGTTCATCAATTCCAGATATGTGGAATCGCAAATCAGTAGAGATTGACATCCCAATCAATCCACGAGCTTCATCACATCTATTTGCCCATTTTATTTTCTTATCATCATCAGTGGGTTCTTTTTCTTTCCCTGAGGTAATTCTAAAAAGTCCCCTACTTTGTAGAACATCCTCCATACGATATTTCCATGAGAAATAGTTGGAACTGTTAAGTAGAATATCACAAGGGGCGGCCATATTTGTAAATTAATGGTTGTAAAAGTAGAAACCAATAGTTTGGATGTGAAGAGCTCGAAAAACTAGGCGGTTTAAAAAAAAACGGCACTGAAAACTGACTCTGTATGATGAAGTTATGCTTGAACAAAGAAACTATTGAAGATGTCCCTAATAGTGACGTGGCAGCTAGAGAATGTCCAGCAAAAAAAAGAACCCCCCTCTTCCCAAGATGAAATTTTTGACAATCACTTTACAAGAAAGTTGCTTTAAGTGAACCACTTTTGTAAAATAAGTGATTTCACTTTTACAATAATATTACTTTTAAATAGTGCAACAAAAAAAACTTAAGTGACTCACTTGTATTTTTATTTTTTATTATTTAAGTGAGATGCACTTTTACAATAAAGTAACTTGAAAATAGAAATTGCATGCACTTTTATTTTAAAAGTAACTTCCTAAGACTTGAACTCAAGACCTATTAAGGAATAAAGCAACTTTGAACCAAGTGAGCTAGATTAAAAGGTATGTAAAATATGGGAATGAGGAAGGAGGCTTTTTGTTTTTTACTCTTCTTGCTCGGTTTGCGTGCTTGCCCTTTTTTCTGCAAAACACACCACAAATTGAAACAAAAAAAACTTTTCCACACTTGTGGAGTTAGATCTTGTTAACTTGCCCGGAAAGTCTATGTTTTCTCTCTGCTTCTGATTTGCTGAGATCGCGCAAGGTGCACGACAAAGAGCATACGCAGCCGAGAAAAACTCATTCCTTTTCTGTTTCTGATTTGCCGAGATCGCTTAAGGTGCACGTCAAAGAGCATACATAGAAGGGAAAGCAACAATCCAAACCCAAAAAAATATAACAGTAAAAAATGACAAAATATGATTTTTTTTCTTTAAAACAGAAAATAAAAAAATGCGTCACTGTAACATTATACCTTCAGATCTGATGAAATATGTGTTTCTGGAGCAACCAGGAACCGTTTTCGATCAAATGAAAACTATTTCCCAATGGAAAAGACGCTCTGGATGCAATGGAACACCTCCCACAGCCCAGAAATGCACAGAAATACCAGAACTAGAAACCGTTTCGAGTTTCGGCAACAACAGTTCAAGATCTAGATCATAACCGAAAGTGGCACTTCATAAAAGCTCTGATACCATATTCGGGTACACAGGGTACTACCAAAGGACCGAACACCAAGAGAAACCACTTCACACAAACAGATCACAGTTCAACACACTGATGTTTTGACGTGGTTTAAACCCTCTTGAGGGAAACACTCCACGGCCCCGGCCAAATAGCTTGTACGGGACAATTTATTATGCAAAGAAAGAAAGTTACAAATGAGCTTCTCATAATCGATCAACTAAACAATGACCCTTCATGATCTTTAAATAGAGATCATGGACCAATCGGGTGTTAAGCCACAAATCAAGGTTAGGTTTGATCTAAGAGAAGTTGAGCCGTCGGATCACTCTATGTCGGCAACATATCGTGACCGTTGGATTAAGTATTTACAAATGCATACTAAAGAAACACACTATCCCTAACGGATATATTACACAAGTTGATCTTAACTAACTCCTAAGTGTCTAAATATCCTAACAGGTTTTGCTTGGGAGTAGAGGGAGTTTTAGGAGCTGAATGAGTGATACTTAGGACTTGGGTACTTTGGTCAACAGTATTAGCAAAGGGGGACATGCCATTAGTTTCTTCCCATGCTTGTAAATATTCCCACCAAGCGCTTAGGCAATGGGTCTGGAATTTTATTTGGTCAGATAGGGTTTCCCTTAGATCAGTCTCAGACCTAGATCTAAATGGGGAAGACTTAGTCCTTAAACTTGGAGGGATGATCTTTACAACATATGCCACTTTCTTAGGTAAATAAAAGGACCTAGTTAATAGAGAAATACCTATTTGGCTTCTCTTTGCTTTCTTGATGACCTTCTCTGGGTCTGAAGTAACCTTTGGTAGCTCAGGATCCAGATGAATTCTGGTAGCTATTCTCCTAGGAGCCATACTTTCTTCTAGGGGTCCTTCGATTCGAAAGATGGACTCACTGCGGGAATAGTGCATGATCCTTTTAGCATCTGACTACTGTTCACCCTTAGTAATCATCTCTGATCTGATACAAATATTTTGAAGTAGGATTGATCTTCAGTGGAATCGCCAGAATGTAAGTTGGAGTTTCCAGGGCAAATGATACAACCTTGAAACCTCAGAATCTCTATTCGCCCTCAGAGGTCTAAGTTTACATCATGAAAACCAGAGATTCTCCCCAGCAAAGTCACCATAATGTTATCACCCAAGATTTCCCTGGGTTGTGGCAGGAAAGACCATGGGGTAACTATTGCAAACCAATCTTTAGTGGATGGAAACTAGCTTTTCCAACCACAGGGAGGGATCTCCCTTTGGGGCTTCCAGCAATAGGATGTAACTTAAAAATGGGCTGGGATATCGGTCAACGTGGTGGCTAGACCTTCAAACAATAAATTAAAAGGGGTTTTTGGTTGGTTGGAGTTAAGAACAGGAGGACAATTGGGCATGGAGTCAACTTCGATGGTTACTGTCATCAATGACAGGTTTGGGCCGTGATTGCAGGAGCAGGAGGCAAGGTAGACTTGGTTCTTTCACGTCAGAGTAATCAACAGATGAAGGTAGAGGAAGGAGACAAGTTCGACCACAAGGCTAGAGCATCTGAGAATGAATTCTAACCTGCAACTTCAAGAGGAAAAGGGTGGAATACCTAGTCATATGCATCTGGAGCATGTGGGCATGAATTTTAGACCATGTAGTATTGATCTTTAGGTACTGCATAAGTAAACAATTAATGGAAATACAAAGAAAGAACACATACATAGGAAATAACAGACATCAGAGCACACATCACAGGAATCTCAAGCTCCAAAATTAGGTCTGCTCATCAAATTAAGAGGCCGAATTTAATACAGTGTAGAGCAGTAATCTCTCTGAAACAAAAATGTCCAACCTTTTGGTCTACTTCGGACCTTGCCTTTATAGGCTTACAAATAGAAAAATATATTAACTGATTCAAAACAACTCGGACTAGTAATGATGAGATTGTTCGAGTTGAGCCTCCCGAATCAACAACCTCTGATTATGCCATGTGTGGAGGGGAAGAATCACCTGTGTTGGAAACGCACCATTGGGCCATGGAAACCACTTATTCATCCTGCGAATCAGGATGTTTTAGATTGAATGAGATAGATAACTGAAACAATCCCCCTTCGTCGTCCTCCAATGCGCCATTTCTCTATGAAAATATCCATTTCCCGTAACTGTAACTGGCTCTGCAAAACTTTCTCGATCCGCAATTTTCTTTCCGCAAATGCACCGCAATTTTCTTTCCGCAAATGCACTTCCGCAATCTCCCTTCCACACCGGCCATTCCACAACGGGCCTTTCCGCAACCCGCAATTAGCCACGTGGCGTGCAAGTATTGGCATTTCGGCCTTGTGCTTTTATGGGGAATCGCCTTTCCGCAATCCACAATGCGGGATGCAGAAACTTACTTTTTTGTGTTTCTGAAGATGATTTTTCCACAATCCGCAATGCAGCATGCGGGATGCAAAAACTATATGTTTCCCCCCCCAGAGGATTTCTCTTCCGCAATCTGCAATCCGCATTGCGGATTGCGGAATGCGAAAACTTGTCTTTTGCGCTCTTTGGGAAATTGCTTCTTGCAATCCGCAATCCACAATGCGAATGTGGAGCTCAGAAACAGGCTTGTGGAACACACTTTCGACCGTTGATCTGATCTGCTCCTTGATCTTAGCTGTCCAATCTTCTTTGGTTGTGGAAGAAGCTTTGACTGCTATTTTTTCCTGCGGAAGGGCCCTCCTGCCTTGTATTTTCGCATTTTCCCACTGCGGCTTGGTCATTTGGCTTGGATTTGTTTGACACTTAGCCAATTTTGGGTTTCCAGATTCTTTATTTGATGCAACCGGCCAATGGGTGACCTTGGGGATTTGAGTGGGAGCTTTCCTTCCCATTCCATGGTGGAAACCATAATAAGTGATAACAATCATCATCATCATTATCATCGTTATCATCATCGTCATCTTCATGATCATCATCTAATTCATCATCATCATCATCATCATCATCATCATCATCATCTTCATCATCATAATCATCATCATCATCATTATTATCATCATCATCATAATCATCGTCATCGTCATCTTCATCATCATCGTCATCATCATTATCATCAACAAGGTAACATCCTTGGATCCTCCAGTACTATGTCTAGCCTCAACCTAGTCTCTAATGGTGTGGTCAATCATTTGCAATTAGTCATAGTATATTCATTAAGAAATTATTTAACATACTTTTATGAAGAAATAATGATGTTTCCACCATTATACCATACCTCCAAACTAAGATGGTGGTGCAAAAGCTCCAATTCTTTCATCTCAAGTTCTTCTCCCAAGTCTTGTTTTACTTTAGAAATTTCTCCTACACCACTCATGATTATGAGAACATCTAAATAAATGAAAATAATAAGTATGATGTTGTTACCACTTGTTTGATGTACATATTTGGATCCATTGTACTCCTCTCAAAACAACTAGCTCTCATATGCTCATGGATCACCATTACCTTAGTTCTTACTTCAAGCCATAAACTTCTTTTATTAATTTGAAATACAAATCCCCTTACTTACCTCCTCAAATCCTTTCTCGTAAGTCATGTAGACATCCTCCACTAGATATTGATTTATGAATTCACTCTATCTTGATCACATCCAATTGATGGAAGCTCAGACTAAATTGTGTTGCTAAGGACAACATCAATTTGATTTTGATGATTTGTGTTGTTAGGGAAAATATTTATTCAAAATGCACCCCTTCCTATTGTGCACAAATATTTTGTTCCAATATCATCTTATACTTGTCAATAAAGTGAAATCCATTATACTTTGATAGGAAGACCCATTTGTAGTAAATGGCATTCTTAACTTTTGACAATTTGAGCAAACTCCAAGTGATCTTGTTTTCTATGAAGAAGAATTTATGATTTTTCCCATGAGGAAAAATCTCACTAAGTTCACCACTTTCAATGGACATTACAACATACCAAGATGCATTACAACATAATCCTTGGTTTTCCATAGGACAACATATAAATTCTATTGGTTCTAAGCTCATTGATGAGGAAACAATCTAGCAAATTGACATTATAGTTATTGAACAACCTTACACTTAGCATGATTGAGGACCCGACCAAGGTGACCATTATATGGAGGAAGGGCACAAAGTCCACTGTTTCAATTAATTTGCATCTTTTTTCTTATGTATTTCACTTGTATTCTTTTGCTTGGCCAATATATAAGGTAGTTTAGTTATAGGTTTTTTAAGGGAACCATGTATCTGATATCATATGAACATGTTGTGGAAGAATTTTGATTTCTTTTTCAGCTCATAGAGCCATTTTTGGGAAAATCTAAAATATTGTAATGTTTTGGCTATATGGTCCTCCACAACCCTTTTAATATAAAAATATTTACCCATTTATATTAAAAAACGTTTTAACCAATGCCTTTTCTTTATTTCAAGGAGGTGATTTCAACAAGGATGCATATTGTTTTAACATTTTTTTGTTTCGAATTGAGGGCTATGGATTATGTTTTTAGTGATTTTGATTTACCTTCTTATAAGGGTACTTAATCTATTTGACAATGATAAAGGCCTTCCTCCCATTCAATGTAATTTGGATCAATGGCGAGGAATGATAAGTTTATACACCATAGATCAAGTTGTCAATCTTATGGGTTTTATTTGATAGGTTTAGATAGCCATGGATACACCTTGAAACAATTTGGTCAAAACTATAAAAAGCATAGCACTACCTATGTGCACATATGAGGGTCCAAGTGTAGAGGTTGAACCTATAACACACAAATGCATACTACTATGGTTAATGCTTTATTCTTACTCTTCTTCCAGATCTCGAAACGCTTAGCTTGTTGCAACTTAGTTTGGGTTTAGGAATTTCGCTCCCTCTTACCAGAGCACACTTTCACCTTCCTACTCTTCTGCCAGATCTCGAAACGGTAGGAAGAGGTCACACCAGGTTCAGGAGGTCGCATAAGTGGTTCAGGAGGTCGCAGAGGAGGTAGGGGAGGTCGAGGAGGTCACAACAGAGGTTGAGGAGGTCGCAGAGGAGGTCAGGGAGGTTGAGGAGGTCACAACGAAGGTCGAGGAGGTTATAGAGGGGGTCAAGGAAATCATTGAGGAGGTCGAGAAGCCACAGAGGTTGCAATGAATCCCAATTCGTTCAGTACCCACTTTATTTACCATTTTATTTATTTAATGCTTGAGTGATACCATGAATGGAGGATTACATGATAAAGTTCAGGCTAAAGGTCATGTTTTTGTGGTTTTCTTCATTTTTTTGAAATTTTCTTCTCTAGTTCAAATTAGGGCATGGGGTAGCTTCCGAGCCATTGTGGTTGATGGATCCGATTTGTTCGTTTTAGCTGTGGAATGTTGTTAAGGATAATTATTATTGGATTTCATGGTTTTCTGTTTGAGTCCCGTAGCATTCTGAGTGTTTGTCGTAGCTCGACTCATGTAATGAGTTCCCGAGTTTGAGTTGTGTGGTTTTGTTTGGGCTCACTATGGGTGTGTATCGAATTAGAGGCTACATAGTGGTGAGTAGACCGTGGTGTTCCAACTGTTGGAGGATTGATGATCTCGTCATCAATTTAGGGGTCCTCTATTGTACTATGAAAATGCGAGCGAGATTGAACTCGAGACAACTAGTTGGAAAACGCTGAAATATTTTACCCGACGTGATAGAGGCCTGAATACCTCATGGTGTTAGGGCCCACGATGCCCGTTGAACCTAATTATTTCATATTGTGACCCCTAGATGGTAATTGAAACACATTAACTTCTATAGATAACAAAAGCTGTTTATGGGAATGTGTTGACCCCAAGCCATTACTTGAAATAATAGTCTTTTGTAAGTTAGGTTATGAATTTCAAGCACAAGAGAAGTAAGTGATAGATTAAATATGTTTTGCAAGTTTATGCCTGGCGTAATACTTGGACGAGAAAATACCTTTAGAGTGACATTCACTTTGCAATATTATACACAACCTAAGGAGGTCTTAAGTGCATCTCCAACAATCCCACAATCATCAATATATAGAGATATTTTCTCGCATAATCATCACAAAACTATTATATTACTATAGACTATAAATTCAAATGGCCACTGAATGAAATATTACAAAGTTCATCTTTGTAATTAGCAACACTCTCACAATTATCTAAAAATTGAGGTAGACTCTACCTTCATCATCAAAAAAATATTATTTTTCTACAATCTATAAATTCAAATCACCATTGACTGACATATTTCCAAGTTCTGACTTATACATCTTTAGAATCTAAGACCTATTGTAAAACATAACATCTAGACTGAGTTCTATGACCTAACCATCTTGAACTTCCTCCAATGTTATTTATCCAGCTGGAAGATATAATCATGCCTTTGATAGAGCATTCTTGGCCATTTATCCACCTTTATTGTATGCATCACCTCATGGGAATGAATATTATGGAATCAAGCCATAAGGACCAATTACCCCTTGTGCAGTCAAACCAAGCCAATGGTAGCATCAATATAACACTAGGCTCTACATCAATTATCCATTTTACATTTTGATATTTTAAAAGAGTGGTAGACAAAAAAAAAAAAGACCAGTATAGCCATCCTTATAGGAAGGTTTGCTTGAAAATATTTGGACCTGTTTATGGAAACTTTTTCCAAGTGCTTCCTATTTCCTGCAGTTTCCTACACAAAGTTATTCTTGTTACTTAGAAAAACTCTTGCTAGAAGTGACTTACAAAATTGGTATCCCTATTTCTAATGATGTGGTTTTGGAGTCCATGAAGCTTAAAATTCATGCTTGAGGAATACATAAACAATTTTAGATGTCGTAAGCTTGGTAGTCATAGGGATGAAATGGGCATACTTAAATGATCAACTACCACATAATACCATCCTTACCTTATGAATTTAGAAAACCTGTGATGAAGTACATAGATACTTCTTTTCACATCGAATTTGGGATGAAAATAGGTTGGACAAGAGCAGGATAAGGGATCGTTTCCACCTTGTTCAGTTGACAATTTTCACATTTTTTCTACAACCTTCTTACTTTTGGAGTTCATTATGTGCCAATAAAATTCGGAAGAGGTATTCTTATCTTTTTTTTGGGAATTCCACATGCCATGTAGAGGGTGATACATGCCCATGCTCAAATGCATTCTAAATTAGAGCAGATCCATGTCATAGATATATAAGGTTTTTGAAGAGGATGATGCCATTTTTGACCATCCAAAGCCATCCCTTATTTCCATCTATAACATATTCAATAGATACCAAGTCAAGGGAGCATTCAATAGATACCCTAAATATTCAAATGTATTTTTTATTTAAAATTTGACATTTAGAGGCCCTAAATGGGACATTTTCATCCACTTTAATTCAATTTATAGACCCTAGATTAGGCATAATTATGAACCCACATCAAATGGATGATGATTGTGAAATGCATTAATTACTAGCTAGAGAAATAAGCACTAGCAGTCATGCAATAGATGTCAGTGTTTCATGGCATTCATACATTTTTAAAAGCATTCTATAACAACATGTCCACATATATGGTTAGTTTCCTAGGCATATTTTTTGGTTAGGGGTCCCATGTTGCATCTTTTGCTGGAGGGAACTACCATTTTATTTTTTAATGAAATTTTTTCCTATTGCAGAGAATTTTCACCTTTGTGCCAACTCCCAAGGTACCCTCTTTTTCTAGTATTAATTTCCCTTCATCATCGAGGAAAATTTGTTTGGGAAGCTGTCTAGTTGGCTAGTTTGTTCTTTAATCATGAGACATGGAAAAATTCATCAAGTATTCATAGGTTAAGAAGTCCATTGAATAATCCACATCACACACATTTTGTAGTAGGCTATAGGAACCATAAAACTTGGGTTGAATCTTGCTCTTACCTTTTTTACCAAGAGCTGTTTGATTGTATTTTGGAGACACATAACTAGATCTCCTAATTTGAAAATGACATTTTGAATGGTGTTGGTAGATCTATTACTTGATATATAAGTTTTTTAAAGAGGATGATGCCATTTTTGACCATCCAAAGCGATCCCTTATTTCCATCTATAACATATTGTAGAAATTGTATTGTGGGAGAATTGACTATGTAATCATCAATGGGGTTTTGTAGCTAAGCAAATTGATTGATTGAAATGGTGTTCGACAATTGCATTCTCTTTTCCCTTCTTATATATGATCTCATAGTTGTAGGTGTAAAAAATTAGACCATGGTGAGCAGATTCTGCACTTAGGTATTCAACCTAAAATTCTAGATAGTTCAAAATTGAAAACACCATTCAAAATAACAACTATAGATTAGATTAATTTACAAAGACATAATGATGTTAATATGAATAGAAAACATGCAAATCTGGAATTCCAAATCATCATCATTGTTTCTTTATCTTAAAATTTGAAAACAATAAACTAAATGATATAGCTCAAAAACTCAAACTCTTGAACCACCACAATGGTGTGGCTTGCTTATCATTTTTAGACTAGGAAGAATAATAGATACAATGAATTTGGACACATGCAAAACAACACCTCAACTGAAAGTATTAAACTCTAACCCTAATATGCCTTACTTGCATGGATAGATGAGCCAAGTTAAGTGCACCTCTATTGATGACGAACTAGGGATTGCAAGCATTCATCCTCCTAAAGATTTGTTCTCTAACTCAAAATGGGAATCCAAATGCATGAGTTCCTGGTTCTAACTAGGCACTACACCTTCTAATTAATTGTGCATGCAATTACTAATTAAAGGAAAACCCATAATTAGAACTGAATTACTAAATATGGAAAGCATCTAAATTGGAATTGAGTTGAGAATGGTGTATGCATGTTACCTGTCTCTCTTTCCTCCATAGATTCCCCTATGCCCCCTATGCCCTAATTAACTACTGCATGGAACTGTTGAAGGATTTTGTACTGCGTTGTCTAATTTGGTGGAATAGAAAGTTGCCATAGCTAGAACATAATCCAAGCCACACACAGGAAAAACTAACACTCCCTCTAAGTGAGGAAAGTGTTATTCACCAATCCAAGCCTCTCCTTGAACATTTCATTCTTCCCCTTTTCTAGGGCATTGGTCAAGATATCTACAACCTACTGGTTTGTAGGAATGCATTGAAGAACCAATGCTCCCTTATGGACCTTATTTCTAATGAATTAGTAATTGATCTCAATATGATTGGATAGATCATGAAATTCCTGATTCTTAGAGATTTTGATACAACCTTGATTGTCATAGTAAATCATGGTAGTTCTCAAAGAAGTCGTAGTAGAACCTGAACAATAATAGGGTTTTTTCCTTGTAGAATTGTCATGTCCCAAAATTTTGCATTGGGTCACAATGGCCTAAGCCCCTTGGCCATACTCATGATAGTTTGTCAAATTGATGCTAAGGGTCAAATAAATGCCAAGAATGAAGTCCAAGTTAGTAATAATGTGAAATTAGATCCAAATGGACAAGGTGAGTCACATTAAGAGAAATTCCCAATTCAAAGTTTGTAATATACCCATCCAAATGAACTGTCATGGAGGAAAATAAATAGTTCCCTAGGTTGGGGGTGGAAGCTTTGGGATTTGAAATAAGGGGGATAATAAATGATGTTTGGACATTAGAATGGCATACATATTCAATAAAGGAGCTAAATAAATAAATACAAGGGAAAATAAAAGTGGCAATTGATCATGAAGACACATGGAGGATGTGGGACCCACACAAGCTAGATTTTCTATGCCACATGGCATCCTCCTCTTGTAATTTCGAATCCATAGGAAGCCCAACATTCTTGGGATGAGTTGGAAGGTAAATATACTTGGAATGACTCAATTAAGGTCGAATTGGAGTGGAAGAGTAACTCCCATGGAAGAGGAAGAGGCATTTTGGAGCTAGTGGGACACTTGGACTAGATTCCCTAGCTCTATAACAACAATGATGAAGATGATATGACATCTATGACACAAATCAGACCTGAATGCTGACATATGACATATATAACATGTTAGGGCTAAACATAGCCTCCAAGATGGCGCTCAAGGGAGTTAGGGAAGCCAAAGAGACACCTATTCAAATTTGGTGGAGGAGGAGACTAGAATTGGAGGGACAAGTGGCACACATTGGAATCTCTTCCAAACTTGAATTGGCATGAATCTCTTGGAAGAAATTCGACCCATGGAGGACCTTCGAAGTTTATAAAATACAATAAAAAATAAGGATAACAGATTTGGATCATTTTACATTTTGCATTTGGAGAGGAGAGCTAGTGGAGTGTTACTCTACTTTCCTTAGCACCAATTTCGAGGGTGAAAGATTCCCATCCTAATTGGAAATTGGAGAGGGAATTCGGACCTTTCATTTGGATATTTAATGGAGTCTTTTTTTACAGGTTGAAGCTACAGGGAATCTCATGGTCACATCTCTTTCAACTTGCTTCTACAACCATTCTTCTCTTTCTTGGCATATTCTTGCTCCTTGAGGAGAGGTGCACTTGTTGAGGTGATGAAATATTTTGGATAGCTCTTGAGGCCCCATATATTTGTAATATTATATATATACTCTGTTTCTACTGCTCAGAAGACTTTCAGGTCTGAACTCAAATATATTTGATGTAAAAATGCTAAACTATGAACAAATGGTGTAATTTTCCCAATACCTTGTTATTTGCACTTGAAGTGGTATCAAATTCGAATGGTTTAGTCAATGTCTAATGTATTAATGTTGTATGGAGTGCCATTAATATTCTGAAGAAGTTTCATATTCATTATACAAGCATTTGGAGCAATATTCGTAAGTTTCATAACCATTTGTGAATATTTACTATCATTTCCCCCTGTGTCGAAACTAGTCTTTTTGTATCTGATTTAAGAGGGTTGTAGCAGAATTAATAAAATGAATGGTGATTAATATGAGACTATATTTATGTACCCTAGATATTCCCTGCCTCTATTCAAAATTTCAAGAGGTTCCAATAGTGTTTGGAGAGCCATTTCTAGCATCTACCCCATAGGGAATTGAACCCCTAATTGCTAGTCAAATTCCCTACATTGGCCAGAATTCAAAGGAGAGTTGAAGAAGACTTTTGAAGACTCTTAGGAATTCATGGAACTCATAATAATGTCCTAATACCATCCATATACCTTCTGTAACAATTTGGGAGCATTTGGAGCTATCTAGAGATCAAGAAACCAATACTAGTTAAGAGAAATTGCTAGTCAAATCCCCTACCTTGGCCAGAATCCTAAGGAGAGTTGAAGAATCCTTTTGAAGACTCTAAAGAATCCATGAACCTCATAATAATTTCCTAATACCATCCATATAAATTATGTGACAAGTTGGGAGCATTTGGAGCCATTTGGAGATCAAGAAACCAATACTAGTCAAGGGTCGAACTAGTGGAAAAATTGAAAATTTCACCATTTTAATAAATTTTTAAAAAGGGACATTACAAGAATGTGTATCACTTCTCTCCTCAACATCCAAGTCACCTTCATCCCATTGTATTTCCTCAAAATATTCAATACCAATAGGATGTGTTTTAGGAAGATGACTAAAATCTCCACCCAATCCATAAAATTCAATACAATGTGAATATGCTTTTAGAAATAATCCTACAGGAAAAATTTACTTTCCCCCTCGGTGAAGAAATCCCATTCCATTGTATACTTTCTATCTTGTCCCCTTCATTAATTCACATGCATCATCCATACCAAAACCCTTAGACAAAAAACATAGTAGTATTGTGTATGCAAAAAAAATAACAGAGTTATTTGAAAGACTAGGTGGAGGCATGTTACGTTCTGCTCCTATATTATTCCAAACAAGACATTGTAAAAAGTTCGTGAACATTGAACCTGATGAACCTGTAAGAAAAACAACCAAGTGGAAGTCTATGTGCTTTGGCATGGTTGCAAGCAAGCCGGGAAAGTGGGAATCTCCTCCCTATCAATTCTTGGAGACTTTGCTATAATAATCAGATACTTCACACCAAGCAGGCAAGAGATATGGAACTCTAAAGAAAAATAGACAAAATTAAAAACAAGCTCCAGGGAGGCATCCGAGGATAGTGTACACAAGTGGTATGCCCCTTACTAAGCTAAATGCTCCATCAAACCAACCTGTATGCCTCTAACATGTGTGATGAAAATGCCAAATAAATTATGGCCATGATGTATATACATCCAAATAGAAACACAATGCTTTCATACCCAATATACTCCAAACATAACCTGCTTGGGCAGGGTCTTAAAACTAGTACAACTACAAGGCCTTATTCATACCTATGTTATGTTAATCACCTTGTATATACATATAAACTGATAGCTCTCGTAGTAAGACTTAGGATTCTTTTCAATGTTCATACTCATAATTTTTTACGTGCTCTCTTATTTATTTCATGTGAATACACATTCTCATGCATTTTACTCATTAGAAGTAGAAGAAAGTTATTTTTGGATTCATTTAATTTGAAAGAGCAGTTCTAGTTTGGCATAAAAGGAAAAAATACAAAAATGTGTAGTTTTTCTCTTTGAAAAGTTTGTGCTTGTGTTTATTTTGCTTTTTGGATCGAAGAACTCTCTCCTTCTTGTGGCTAGTTTTTCATCAAAAACAAAAGTGCATTGATTCATTCACTTATGCATGGTTTGAGTTGAGTCATAAAAACATTGAGTTCCACTTCTGTTACCCGATTGAGTAAGACAACAAACCATTAAAATTTATCTCCCTAACTGAACACATTTTAACGTCACTTGAGGATACAAAATAAACTGTTAGTTAGGTAGGACACCGGGGATAGGAATCCAAATAATTCCCCCTTGTCGCTTTTCATTTGAGACATAGTTGTTTTCTTTTAGGGTACTAAAATCATCTAGTATTTGTTGACATGGTCATCGACCAATTTTTTGAGAGGGACCCCCGTTCCACGGGAGCAAGTAGCGAGGACTGGTTCCGAATGGACTTTATGGAATGCCGCAGTCCACTTAGCGCCTAAGGACACCTCTCCATTGTCTTCCTTGTATTTTCTGTATAGGTGATACAAGGGCTCAAGGACAGAAGCTCAGGTTAACCTTCTCAGACATCTCATGAACGAGGTAGATTAGTGGATTTTCTTCTAGGATTCTTTTACCCAGGATCCCTTTCGGTAGAGGGATATCCTTCCACTTTGGTCTCTCACTTCGTATTGTTCGACTTGGATTTCATCACCTTGCGGAGGATACGATTTGTTGAGGTCTCCAGACCTTAGTTAGGAATATTTCTTGCTATCATACCTTTTAGATGGTATTTTATTTTATAGTGCTTCTTGTTGGCATTCTGGCCTTTTTGTTGTAGCTCTCTTGCTGTGACATCGGTCTTGGTATAGTTTTAGATCTTTCTTTTGTCCTATGCGCCTCTTCTTTTTCTGGCTCCCCTTCTGCACGCTCGGTTGCTTTAGGGTTTTTGAGTTCTCAAACAGTCAGTTACCAATTATATGATGATGTGTGATGTCCTATTCTCCTAGGTCTTCGAGATGGTTGAGTTAGATGGTCTTCTCAAGGGACTAGACACCCCTTGATGGAGCCACTAACGCTTGACCTTAGGAGTAGTATAGAGGACCACATGATCACATCATCCGTGTGGAATTTTCCTTTTACAGTGATGATGGAATTTCAGGTTATATGGAACACTGGTACATTGGAGAGAGAGATGATTGGTTGTACCCCACCTTGGTTGATTGACTTTTGGTCCTTTCATTTTGTTGATAATATTTTTTTGGTACCTTGCCTTTTACTTTTTGGGTCTTTTACTCATATTGAGTTATCTTTTGATTTGTACCACCTTTTATGTTTTTGGTCCTATGGGTACTATGGTAGTTTGTCCACATTTGAGGTACACCCCCTTAGTCCAAATGGTTATGAGTCTTTATACCCACTCTTTTCTTTTTGACTTGTACCTTATTGGTTGGTCTTTGTACCCTCAACTATTTAATTGTGTAACCTTGGTACCCACCTAAGACATTCTACTTTACTTTTTATTTATTTATTTTATTTTTATCTTTTATTTTCCAGATCTGTTTTTGAAGTTTGAAGGTTATTGAGATTTGATTGGTAACCTTTCTTCCTACTGTGTTTTTCGATCTGCTCTCCTTCTGCCTATTGGGGCGGTTGTGACACTCAGACTCAATAGTGAGCCCTAGTTTTTATCTGCTGGTTGTTTTATTAAGGGCCGTGAGGTCTTAAGGGTTTGCTTTACCCTTTTGTGTACTCATATGTGGAGGCCGCGAGTCTCTTTGGCCTTAGTCTGCTGGCTGTCAACTCATCTATGAGGAAATTTTTTTTGTATGGGCAGTTTGGACAGATTTTTTAAGTTATTTTGTTTTTTTACTGACCTTTGTTTTATATGCTCAGATTTTGTGTGTAGTTCTTGATCTGTGGTTATATATATTTGTTGAGTTTGATTTGTGATGCTGAGACTTATTAAGGGATGATATTTACTGTGATTGTACTAATCCTTTTGACTGTCATTGACTTTCTTTGATTGAATGTACTATAGCCCAGTCATCTCTCTCTCTCTGGTTTGTACTAACCCTCTAATAGGGTCACTTGGTTCCTAGAGTTGACTGGACTCTAAGAGGCACAGTCATTTCTGAAAGTAACTCTTCTGAGTATATTACAGGAAACGTCTACACCCAGGTAAGTATCTTCACGTATTTATTTTCTTGTAAATTAAACAATTTATTATTACATGTTACTGAAGATTACTTTAACATAGTGACCATCTGGTAGTGTTAAAGGTGAGAAGTTGAATTTTAATTTTATTTTTTATTTTTTTGTATTAAGTAGGTAAGACTTGTCCTGTTAGACAAAATTGTTGGTGATCAGATATGTGTTGGTAAATATTTTTAAGAGGGGTGGAACTCCTCGATTGAACTTGTGAGGAAAATTATTTTGGAGAATAAGTGTCCTGACTATGGGACACCAACAAATATTTATTCAACAACATATGAGATATTCTTGGCACTAGGTGAGAAAATAATTATACACCTTCAATTACCAAGTACTATAGTGATGAGTGACTTAATGAAAAGCATGCAAATTCCATCATTTAATAGGATATATTAGGACAAAGCCATCCTTGAGAGGTGGAGAATGGATTTGTAGTTTTTCCACTAAAATTGAGAGATTTAGATGTTACAACATGATAGGGACATGGGATTAAGAAGGTATATGATTAATGGGCAACAAATGGGGTAGCATACACTCTTTTACAATAAGTCATCACAAGGTTCCTTTCTTAGGTTAGATCATCCTTTTGTTACAAGAGGAATTGGTGCACATATGAGAACGTGAACACTTTGAAAAACAACCATCTTGAATAGTCAAGAGAAGAGAGAAGAGGTATTCACGTATGTTCATAGAAACCTTTATCTTATATATAGGACAAGGGAATAGTGGTTAAAGGGAAGGACATAGTTGGAGGTATTTCCTATCGATATGGGTTTGGATAGTATATTTGAGTTGGATTTGGGAAACTTGGATCTTACTGCACCATTCCTATAACCAATCACTTTTGATGATGGTGATCCGATTGGGGATCCCTCAGAATAGTTATATGCAAATATTGGAATGGATACAAGGAGGTGAAGGAGGAGGAAGGAGAGCACTATGGTAGCGCTAGTGGTTGTGATCCAAATGAATTTGATTATAAGATGTATGGGAGGATCATTAATCAGCTATGAGTTTCTTCTACATTTTTTTTCTTTGGAATTCCCATCCATTGTATCAACTTATCTATTACTCAATACAATACATTTTGATGACATCGAATGAGAAAATACAGTTTATGGTTCTCTTATCACTCAAAACTGTCCTTGAAAAATTTAGTCCCAAGGGGATCGAACGAACACTTATCCTAAACTGACAATATCACCTCACATAGTCCCATAGCATTGGGTTTTGGCCATTTGTAACTTAGGGCATGAATATTTACATAATATTTGCATACAATCCACAATATCATCAATTTTGTTTTCTTCTAGTATGGTAAAAAAGGATTCATTAGCAAAACACCCATTCATAATATGGATAATCTTAGGTCTAGGAGTAGGACTGAAAGCTACCATTTTTCAAAACAACTTACATGTTTACGGGTTCGTTGTTGCTTGATTCAATTACTTTCAGACCTCTAAGAAGACCATGCTTGATTACAAAAATACCCATGTGTTACCAATATTCAATGAGTTCATCCTTTTCCTTAAGAATATTTTAGTTTAAATTTTGAATAAGATTATACAAGTTTCACAACATTATATAAAATATTGTTTTTGAAGATTTGTGAACACTTATTAACCACCTCAAAGATCTTAGTTTTGAAAGTCATAAATTTTTTTAGAAGTTTTCATAATCGGGTTAATTATTTTTATTTTATATTATTATTGCTAAATATAAATATCTTACTAAATCTGAGTGTAATTCAATGACCGAGGTGATGAACCCAAACTGATGGGATGAGATACGCTTTAGGGCCATGATGACAAAGTTAGTTAGATGGTGTGATATGGGACTCAATACCCAAAGGAGCAATAAAAGACAACTCATAATTGCATGAATTTATACTCCTAAGAAAGGTAAAGTGATCATCTTCCTCATCACTTGAATGCCTACATTTTGAGAAAGGGAATGCGGTACAAGTCACCTTTTAAAAGGTGCTACACGTCACCATTTAAGAGGCGCTATTCCTTGAGGTCCTATCTAAACTTTTTTCCCATGGTGTAGGTAGAACCAAACATGTATTTGTCAGATCTGTCTTCCTCGAGTGAGGGGAGTTTAGGAAGGCTAGAGGAAAGTGAGACATCCAGTAGGTCTACAAGAGTTTTATCAACTAGATGTCAAAAGATCAGAAGAAAATTCCATAAACACATGGAATTTTTTCTTGCTGAATGGGGGTCATGTTCCTATGATGATGAGACAATAGGCAACATCGAGGTGCCCTTGAGGTACAGACATATAGTGAAACAATGGGTACCCAAGAATCTTCCTCAACTAAACACTGATTTTTGTGTGAACGAGAGGATATATCGAATTGCACCATCGTCATTACATGGTTTGGGTTTGTTTTGCATGGATGGAATAAAGGTCGGTTACGACAGATGTACATAATTGATGGAGTATGTTGGACCTGTTACAACTACAAAGATTGGATGCACATGGTCCAATATACACAAAGTATGTGTAGATATGGATTGTCAGCAAACTATTTACAGTTGAAAGACAAAGATCGAAATAAAGGAGCAACGTTGTACATTGATGGAAGGACAAAGGCCATAGGGAATATTGCGGGGTTTATAAACAGTACACAACCAAGGTCTACAATTAAGCAACCCAACTGTGAATTTGAGGGGCGTGAAGGAAACTATGTTTTTGTATGTGCTATTAAACCAATATCTGCAGGGGAAGAGTTGCTTATTAATTACAATTTGAATTGAGTAGATACAAACATGGTTACTATGGGAGTGGTACATCTAACAATTTACCCAACCTTTTATTAATGAATTTAACATCTTATTTTTCGTTAGTTTATTTCGTTTAAATTTTCTATATTTACTTCGCAAGCTAGTGGTTGGGGAAAATCCCAGCTAGCAGATGGTCAGAGGAGTACAACTTCCTCGAGGGAGCAAGTATACATCTTTGTAATAGTAAAAATATAATAAGAAAAAATAGTTTTTTGATTTGTTTTTTCATTAGTATATTAGTTTGGTTTATATAATGTTATCTATATTTGATGTAGAACGTTGATCGGGGAACCCATCCAGCTGTTGATCAGACAACAATAGCCTCGGGGAAACAGGTAAACCTGATTGTAATTGTACAATTTAAATATGTCAAAATGTTTTCTTATTATATTAATGTTTCAGTGAGTATTTTGGTTTCGTTTAGGTAATGTTTTTGATGTAGTCCGGTTCTATAAGGGGCACATGTATACATCTTTGTAATAGTAAAAATATAATATGAAGAATAGTTTTTTTTGTTGTGTTTTTTCATGAGTATATTCGTTTGGTTTATATAATGTTATCTATATTTGATGCATAGTGTTGATTGGGGAAGCCACCCCACTGTTGATCAAACGACAATAGCCTCGAGGCAACAACTAAACTTGATTGTAATTGTATAATTTAAATTATACGTCAAAATGTTTTGTTATTATATTCTTTCATTGAGTATTTTGGATTCGTTTAGGTGATTTGTTCTATGTTTTTGATTCAGGGTTTTGTAAGGGGCACCTCCCTATTAGTAGATCGGGGAAAGTCACCTATAACCATTGATCCGATGAGTGGATCACGATCCTTGAGGAAACATGTATAATTCATTGGAATCGGTACCAATATAATATGTAGCATAATGTTTATTTTGTTATGTATTTTTCGTGTGTATACTGGTTTCATTATGATAATGTTTTCTACTTCTTTTTTGCTGGGGCCGGATGATCAGGGCAAGTCCCCAGCTGTGGATCAGACAACACCATCATCCAGGCATCGGGTAAACCTAGTTGTAATTTAAGGAATCTATCATGATAGATATGTTTTGTTAATATAATTTTAGGAATCTATCATGATAGAACTCAGTAGTGTTTTATATATTTTTGTTGCAGATCAATGATTCGCTGTATGAAACAACATCACAACAATCAATAGATTTTGAAGTGGATGAGTTGTTCACTGATGCTGACATAATTGGTTCAGCTATAGACCCGGTTAAGGTGATAGAGAAGACCTTGGAAAAAATTAGTGCAGATATCGTTCGTCTGCTATTCCAAATTCCCTAGACAGACGAGATTAAAGCCATGATTGAAGTGTTGAATAAGAGATCTCAAGCCTTGAATGTAAGTTGTGGAATCTTGAATCATAATATAAATTCATTTATAACTTTATAATTTTGACTTTTATATGAGAGTGAACTTATAAAATGTGGTTTGTATTTATAGGATTTTCTGGGACCACACACTAGTGGTCAAGGCGGTGTTGGCCCTAGTGATGTTCGTGGAGAGATGTCACATCATGATAAAACAAATCCATGTGCATCGACTCATTCACCATTGTTTACGAATGAATAGTCGGAAACAAATTCCGCAACACCCCATATGCCAGTTGTGAGTGCACCGGCCGCTAGTGATCGACGCACTCCAGATCATCCAGAAGAAGGGGTCAACACCGAGCCTCCTAGTATTGATATTTCCGAAGCTGCATTTCTTGGATATTCCTGTGTCACTAGCACAGGAACAATCGAGACAACATTTTTGGTGGACGAATATTTTGTTCCAATAAATATAAAGAAGATCCCAGGTAATTATACGTTGATCAAGCTAGTGTTTATAATTTGATTGTAATATACCGATAATTTTTTTTTTCAACTAATTATGATCATGGCATGATTGTTTTGTAGAAAATGATGTTTTTTACAAACATCTGAATGATTTGTCCTTGGAGATATTTGGGCCCACCATCCTGTAACGTCCCCTTCTCCATAGAACAACAGGGAAGGAAACATTAACAACATACCGGGCTTTTGTAAATTTAGCCCCAATATTTTTGCACATAAATTCCTTAATTTTGAAACTTATGTATGCAGATTCAATTCAATATAAACGCAGCAGAATTTAAACATTACATAGGCACACAGTTTCATCATGCATTCAACATATAAACAACAGTCATTATTTAAAATGCTTGCAGGGCATAGAATTAACATCAAGAATACTTATCTCGAATTATAATGGTCCAAATGACTGGCTACGTGAGAGCAACGTTCCACCCAACCATAGATCTCTGTCCAGCCTGTATTCTTTCAGCTGAGAGATCACCCCCGAGCTGGGCTGTGTATCCACTAAGGAGGACTAGATGGCTCACTCACAGTCAGGGTTTCACTCAGATAGCCATGCTAAGCCAACACACGGTTGGGTTTCTCAAGCATGCAATAGGAGATGGAGGAGGATGCTAGTCCACTAAGCTCAATCCCAGAGCTAGGTACACATCAAGCTAGACTCAAACGATCCCAGCCTCCATTCGAACATCCACACTTGGATTTCTCACAGCTTTGTTCAGCAAATAACCCCAAATCCGTCACTGATTTTCTGGGCCATTAAAACTGGGTTTTCCCATGGCTTTTGGGGTAGCTATTGCTCCCAAATTCGCCCCAAGGTTCCTACCAATGGATCCCCCATTGGATTTCACTGTCCAATGCCCAATCGGGACGTTTTTGGCTTCCCAAAACGTGGGTTCTCTCACAGTCGCGATTTTCGGTTTTCTCCCTGTTGGGAGCTCGTTTTTGGGTGGAGAAGATGTCCCATACTTCCACAATGGAATGGGGATAAGGATGGAGCAACCCCCAAGATGTAGAGTGACTTGTGGGACAAGTCAAAAGAGCCCATACCTTCCCATACGAATTTAGGGCTGCCCATACTCCATCAAAGTCATGGGATGAAATCTCAACCACTTCCTTACAATATGAATAAATGTCATCTAGAAAGGTCAAATGGGTTCTCATAAAGACATATGGAAACCTATGGTTCACTCCCATAGCCCCCTCACCACTCCCTAGTGGATACACGTGGCCCCTTCTCATTCGTTGCCTCCGTAGCCAGCTTTGGTATTTTATATTGCATGATGTTTAATTTACATCCTATTACAATTTCCATGGCTTAAGAGCACATGGTATCAAAATATCAAATACTTGCCCTTTAAATAAAATTCGGGCTTTTACTAGCGGGGCCTTGGCCTTGAGCTCCACGCTAGGAAAACATATATCACATGTACACATTATTTACATTAAAGGCTAATATATCCTAAGGGTCAAATTGGGGGTATTACATTCCCCTCCCCCTTAGAACAACACCGTCCTCGGTGTTCCAAGACCTAGGCATATATATACAATTTACATATATCCAAAACTTCAAAATCTTTGCAGATCTGCCCTGCATTCTATCCTTTGAGTCTTTCCACCTGGATTGTCTCTTAATCGGACGATTGGATGAATTCTTCTTCATTGATCCACTTTTCTCTCCCATGCTGATTGCTTTCATAATGCTTTTTACCTCTTTCTGCAGACGAAGAGTGTCCTGCAAGACCTCGTGGTTCATCTCGTTCTGCTGCTTTTGCATCTTGAGCATCTCTCCAAGATTTTCTTGGGTCTTGGCAATTGTTTGAAGAAAACTTCCAGCCAATCCTAATAGCCCTTGGTCTGCCGCCATGGTCAATGGAAACAACTGACCACACTTTGCTCACTAGAAACACTTGCCTGCACCGGCTGCAACCAATCGATTCAATTTCCACCTGTGAAATTCATCATTACAATTCTCGTTAGGCCAAGCATAACCCAAACATTTAAAAATCAGTCAATGGTTTTTCCCCAGTTGACATGGATAGTCCATGTTTTACTCATGAGACTTCCACACTTTTCATGCTTGCCCAACATACACATGAATTCCTTCATGTTCATCCATTCACAGGAAATTCATTAATTAGCATTCACAATTCACTTTAATCAAATAAACACACTTTTAATTTCAGTCATGCATGCATTCAGCAATTTTCTAATTCTATAAATGTATCAATAAAAGGGAAAGAGAGAGAGAGCAGTAAGAGTTTCTCCTCTTAGTTTTGTTCCGTCCTGGAACCCACACCACCACTGTGGTTTTCATGCTCCTGTCCTCTTTCACTTCAACGTGAATGCTTGAACTTCCCTTCTTGGCTAAGACACGTAGTGTCTATGGTCTATTCCAGATCTCTCAACCATGGAGTTCCTCCACTTGGTTGGTCTAATTCCTAGCTGCTAGGACTCACACAGTTCCACTAGCCCCATCTTTCATTACTGCTCATGCTGAGCTCTTTAGGGTGGTTACATGTCCACATGCATCCTTAAGATGCTTCCATAGTCATTGCTTCCAACAATACCTACACTCAAACATTGAATTAATTCGCATGTTTAGTTTATTTTCATAGGAAATCATAACCAAATCATATACACATGTATATTCATAAGCAAGAGATTACAAGATAACCAAATACTTATCTGCACTAGATGTCTTCACTTTATTCCATAGGGTCCTTCTTTGCTTTACAAGCCTTGGAATCGCCTATGGATTTGGGTGTTTGGCCAGCGCGCAGGCTGCCCCTCAACATCTAACAGTCTTGTATGTTTGTCCAGCACGCAGGCTGCTCCACAACATCAAATAACCTTGTATGTTTGGCCAGCATGTAGGCTGCTCCAAATCATCAACCATCTCGCATGTTTGGCCAGCACGCAGGCTGCTCCAAATCATCAACCATCTCGCATGTTTGGCCAGCACGCAGGCTGCTCCAAATCATCAACCATCTCGCATGTTTGGCCAGCATGCAGGCTGCTCCAAATCATCAACCATCTCGCGTGTTTGGCCAGCACGCAGGCTGCTCCAAATCATCAATAATCTCGCTCAACCAGCCACTTTCTGGATTTACCAAGCAACTTTTAGTTCTTTCAGGGTCCCTGCTTCCTGTATTGACCAAGGTTTCCAACAAAGAAACAATAATGCATCAGCTCACTGTTACAAGCTTTATGCTTGAAACCTTCATTATTTCAAATAAGAAATGAATGAAAATGAATACTTATCTGTACTGTGCATTTCCTCTCTGGTCCACAGGGTCCTGATTTTACTTTATAAGCCTTGGGATCCTCCTGCGGACTTAAGATGTTTGGCCAGCACGCAGGCTGTTCCAAATCATCAAATAATTAATGCCCTACCAGTACACCTTCACGCCGACTGGGTTTACCAAGCATTTGGTGGTGCCCAACCAGTCCCATACCTGGTTGGCCCTCTCCATTGCCGAGCCAGCACATACGTCTGGGTCATCGACCAATGGAATGTAACTGCGCCACCGACCATTACAGGTCAAGGCTCCACTACTCTGCCTTAGGCTTGCATCAGCCTTTCACGGTATCACAATCCCTCAATGCGCATAACAATTCTTCACCCACACAAGGGTGGCACTTCTTCTCTTATGTAAGCCGGCGGTTCCATTAAGGAATTCTTTAGGTGACTTTCTTAACTGTAGGCTATCATGGCCTCATGATACCCACTCACCCTACACGAGGGTTACCACTGCTCATACAGTCCTCTTGAGTATCATTTTTTTTCACTTTTCCCTTTAATGTGCAGCACTGAGTTTCATATGTATAATCTGTCAACACAAGATGGATAGCGAGCTCATTAGTATCGCTGTCCTAGAATTGTAAACATATTTCATAACATTCACTATCCAACCTTGAAACACCAGGAATGCGTCCATTCCCTTAAGGCGTAGTCAATATTGGCATCCCTAACATAACTCAGCACCAGAAAGGCGTGCACTCCTTACTGATGTGAACCATGAAGGTCCTAATCATACTTCAAGCAGTCTTTCATGATGGAAATAAAATCAAAACATGCTCTGCATATTAACTCTAATAATTAGATATATATATATATCATTCAGGGTTTATGGAAAACTTATCCATTTTGCAGATGTTATTTCTCTTCTTTAATGAGGAATGGAGGCTCCTTCTCTGAGTTGGCAGTCCCTCGGTTTGCCATCCCAATTCCTTTTGATGTTACATATCCTTCATATGTCTTACTGACATATTCTTCACCATCCCACTCATATTGTTTACCAATCATGTAGTGCAGATGAAACATTAATAATGTCTTATGGCATTCCACCTGGAACCCATTTCCAAAGCATGGGATCCTTCCCATCTAGTTTGGCTTCTGCAGGCCATCACACATGGTCTTCCTGCAATGTGTCATCCTGGCACACTTTATCAAATAGCCAAACAGTCAGCAACATTTAGTAAAATTTCAAATCCGAAACATTTACAAATCTGATATTTACAACTGTTCTTAATAACAGAACTTAGAGCTCTCAACCATGAGAACCTTCTCATAACCTTTGGCTTCTACGTGTGGTAGATCCCGGTCTCTACTATGGACTTATCCTCATTGCCATATGTAAGACCTTCCTACCAGAAACTGAAACTTCAATCAGCCAAACACGTTGTGAGTATCTACGCACATAATCATTCATTGCCATAATAGTCACTGAAGTGATCTCAGAATTATAACACTCAATAATTCAAACACCTTCAGCTGTTACATTTGAAATGCAATGAAATATTTACACTTCTATATATGCATCCTTATCACAATATAATTTCAAGACATAGTCACCATATCCATGCAACTTAAATAAATCGTAAATACTCATTATTCCACAGTCATATCATTCATACAATTCTGTCCTTCCACAAAGTATTCTAGCAGCCCATCGATCATGATTGGGCTCTTCATGCACTTACTATTTTGCATTCACAACAACTCATGAAATGATCCTAGAATTATCATCAATTCATCATTTCATTCATTATTTATTTTGCAATAACATATGCATCATCCCTATGCATTCATACAATGCATCACAAGATTTATAAAATCTCTTAATGCACATCTACTTAATGCTATCTTGCATTGTTTCATGAGTACTATGCATTCGAGCATACTATGATCGAAGCATGACTATCTTATATAACTTGCATGACCATAATCAGGACCACCAGTCCTCACTTGCTTTGGTTATTAAGCACATAACCAACATACACATGGCATGATATAAATTCATATGAATGCATTGAAATTTTTAAACAATCATAGGGTGTAAGGATCATTTCCTTCACTTACCCACACCTCACCAAGCTTGGTAGGTTAACAGTCTCAATCAGTATTCAATATCACAAGCAAACTAACTCAACATAGCTCAAACATAGTTGAAGAGATCTTACCAAATCCTCTTTCAACATTCCTGCAATTTGGCACCAATAATCATTACCTGCATGGTTACCATTAACATCGCCTGATGTTACCTGATCAGTTGGCCTCTTACCAAGGCTACTCAGTCTTTTTGCCAAATTTATGATCATAGATTTGTTGCACCATCCTTTCTGCATAAGGTTGTTGGCTTCATGCAACAACATCCTCAGCACATTTAGCCATGCTTGTTGTTATCTTTGGTCCTACAACCAATACCAACGTCAAAAGTGATTATCAATCACAATATTCTCCATTAGTGATTCATTGCATATCCAGACTTCATTATTCTACCAATATGCAATATCCCATTTATGCACAAGCATTTCCATACGCACTATGCAATGTTTGTTAAGGTGCCATTTAGTGCATATACATCTATGTAATCCCTTACATTTTTAACATTTTTATGCCATATGACAATTTCATAATTATAAGTATGATAAAAAACAGAGGTTTAAAGAATTCTTCCCTTTTCGACCCCTCCTCGTATCATGGAATTGCTCTTCCATATCATGCAATTGTAGAAATTGCCCACATTGACAACAAAATTTGTTTGTCAAAACAGCCGCTGGCACTCTTCTGCACTAAATAACTATGATATCTGTAGACCTCATTCAAACTCTGGTCATGCATCATTGTTCCCTGCTGGACAAGCTTTCCAATGCCTGTCTTCATGCTCCATTCCGACATCAGGTGCGGAAACTGCATCCCTTCAAAAATGACAACTTTCACTTCAGTTTTGCATATTTTACACAGTTGCATTTTGGTCCCGAATGCTAACTTCAGCCACCTGTGGAAGAAAATCTATGAGGAATCACAAAAACTTATCTATCGGGCGAAGTTAGTCCATATAACAAGGAACACTCAGCAATTCATGGATTTCAATTCCGATGCACCATTCATCTTCTATGAATTTCTGGATTTCACTACTTCTCACTTTTCACATTTTCCCAAAATCCCAAATTTTGGGCCAAAAACGGCTATCTCCCAAACGGTGCATTTCTGGAAAATCTTCGTCTAACGGAAGCTGTCCGTCTTAATGAGAATATGAAATGTCTAGTTCAGTAAAATTTCTGATTCCCACATATAAGGTCACTTTTACTGCCCACAAGCTTTTCAAAATCCCGAAAAAGTGGCCCAGAACAGTGCTTTTTGGCCTTCTTGCTCATCCCGACTCCACATCCTTTGGAGTTTGGTTCCAAGATTCGGAACTTAACATTGTGCCTACTTCATGGCCGCGCCTGATCAATTTCAGCTCAAACCGACCTTCTGTCAATCCTCGGGACTCCGTCCTTCAAAAGTCACTATTATCCATTTTCTGTCAAATCGGGGTGTAATGGGCTAGGGGTCTTCATTGGTCCTTTCATGTCCTTCGTCAATAGCCTCCGAGCCCCACAGGAATCAGTCCATTCTGAGTTCGGATGCTCCTCCGCACGCTTCTCCGAACGCTTCCGCAATTGCGGAGCAGTTCGGCGAACGCTTCCGCAATGGCGGAGCGATTCGCTGAATTCTCCCACAAATGCGGAGCCATTCGGCGAATGCTCTCGCAACTGCGGAGCCATTCGGCGAAGGCCTCCGTTGCGGAGCCATTTGGCGAATGCTCCCGCAATTTCGGAGCCCTTCGCGGAATCCTTCCGCAATTGCGGAACCATTCGCCGAAGTCTTCCGCAGTTGCGGAACGACTCGGCGAAGTCTTCCGCCGTTGCGGAACGACTTGCGGAATCCTTCCGAAATTTCGGAAGAGAATTCCTTCCGCAATTTCAGAAGAGAATTCCTTCCGAAAATTCCTTTCGACGCTGACACTTAGAAAATTTTTCATCTTTTTCGGAGCATTTCGCCGAATTTTTCCGCGTTGCGGGACAACTCGCGGAATCCTTCCGCAAATTTCGGAAGAGAATTCCTTCCGCAACTTCGGAAGGGAATTCCTTCCGCAAATTTCGGGCGACTTCCCGAACTCTTCCGCGCTGCGGAAAAACTCGCAGAATGCTTCCGCAGTTTCGGAGCAATTCGCCGAATGCTTCCGCAACTGCGGAAGACATTCGGGAATTCTTTCCGAAACAGACTTAAACGGATTTTTCAAACAGACTTAGGAAAAAATTTGAAATCTTTCATTCATTTAACATTCGACAATCCAACCAATGTATTCACAATTTATCTCCAAGCAACCAACAATCATGGGCAAGGAAACGCATGAGTATAAGGGCGTAATTTGCAAGCTTTCCTAACAATTGACTGTTCATGCTTTTATTCAGGAAATTAACAAACAGAACTCATTTCCAACCATGCTCAACATTCAAGTTCATGCATTCAAGCATCATGGTCATTCATCATTACTCAAGGTCTCAAGCACATGATGCATCATCTCCTATGCACAACGATTAATAACAACAACAAAACAACAAAACAGCATAAGATGGCAGAGGTTGCCCATGCTCCTTTCTCTGTTTCATAGAATGCCATCAATGCAATTAATGCAGGCAGCTTGCAAAAATCCCCAAACAGTCATGCGATCTTGAGGTTTTTTTTTTTTTAATGCATTTTAGTTCCAAATACAAAATGCATGAACACACAATGATTTGTATTTCTGTGAAGGGCCCAACAGCCGTAGGGTTGAACCTAGAGCTCTGATACCACTCTGTAACGTCCCCTTCTCCATAGAACAACAGGGAAGGAAACATTAACAACATACCGGGCTTTTGTAAATTTAGCCCCAATATTTTTGCACATAAATTCCTTAATTTTGAAACTTATGTATGCAGATTCAATTCAATATAAACGCAGCGGAATTTAAACATTACATAGGCACACAGTTTCATCATGCATTCAACATATAAACAACAGTCATTATTTAAAATGCTTGCAGGGCATAGAATTAACATCAAGAATACTTATCTCGAATTATAATGGTCCAAACGACTGGCTACGTGAGAGAAACGTTCCACCCAACCATAGATCTCTGTCCAGCCTGTATTCTTTCAGCTGAGAGATCACCCCCGAGCTGGGCTGTGTATCCACTAAGGAGGACTAGATAGCTCACTCACAGTCAGGGTTTCACTCAGATAGCCATGCTAAGCCAACACATGGTTGGGTTTCTCAAGCATGCAATAGGAGATGGAGGAGGATGCTAGTCCACTAAGCTCAATCCCAGAGCTAGGTACACATCAAGCTAGACTCAAACGATCCCAGCCTCCATTCGAACATCCACACTTGGATTTCTCACAGCTTTGTTCAGCAAATAACCCCAAATCCGTCACTGATTTTCTGGGCCATTAAAACTGGGTTTTCCCATGGATTTTGGGGTAGCTATTGCTCCCAAATTCGCCCCAAGGTTCCTACTAATGGATCCCCCATTGGATTTCACTGTCCAATGCACAATCGGGACGTTTTTGGCTTCCCAAAACGTGGGTTCTCTCACAGTCGCGATTTTCGGTTTTCTCCCTGTTGGGAGCTCGTTTTTGGGTGGAGAAGATGTCCCATACTTCCACAATGGAATGAGGATAAGGATGGAGCAACCCCCAAGATGTAGAGTGACTTGTGGGACAAGTCAAAAGAGCCCATACATTCCCATACGAATTTAGGGCTGCCCATACTCCATCAAAGTCATGGGATGAAATCTCAACCACTTCCTTACAATATGAATAAATGTCATCTAGAAAGGTCAAATGGGTTCTCATAAAGACATATGGCAACCTATGGTTCACTCCCATAGCCCCCTCACCACTCCCTAGTGGATACACGTGGCCCCTTCTCATTCGTTGCCTCCGTAGCCAGCTTTGGTATTTTATATTGCATGATGTTTAATTTACATCCTATTACAATTTCCATGGCTTAAGAGCACATGGTATCAAAATATCAAATACTTGCCCTTTAAATAAAATTCGGGCTTTTACTAGCGGGGCCTTGGCCATGAGCTCCACGCTAGGAAAACATATATCACATGTACACATTATTTACATTAAAGGCTAATATATCCTAAGGGTCGAATTGGGGGTATTACACATCCGCACAAGGTGGGATAGCCAAATGAAAAATTTAAAATATGAGCTCACTAATCGGTTGGTTGTCTTGTTGGGCAACGAGACCTTCGATCGAGCCGCGGTCCTGAAAAAGGATGGACAACATATGAAGATTGTCCGAGACCAATATAGGGTTCACCTGGAAAGGAAACCTAGGTATGAGCGCCCTCTGATGATTTCAGCAAGAGAGTGGAAAGCTAGGAAAGGAGAGGGCTCTGAGAAAAGAAGGAAAGCTAACACCAGGCATAGGGAGGTATGCAATACTTTCCACAATGTAATTCTAAACCTTATTATTATTGATTTTTATATCGAATTTGGAACATCTAACGTATTTTAACACTTGCATAGGCTGTCAGACACATCAAAGGCCACAAAGGCAAGACTGAAAAAAATTGGTCAGCACAAGCTTGGGCCTGGTGGTTATTCAAATTTGGCAACACAAATTGTAAGTTTCGAAAAACCAATAATGCATCCAAATAATAAATTGCAAATTATTTTTTGTTTTATTGCACCGCAAAATGTAAATTAACGACGTTATGCAAATATGCAGGTCGACCGATTCAAAGAAGTTCCCACTGAGGAAGACTTGAAGCTTGGATTCCAACACGGCTTTGGAGCTGTTGTTGAATCCCGAAAAATCTTGTCTGGGAAAACAAAGTCTTCTGGTACTGATCCATCTGGTGCACAGGTATATAAAATCTATATAGTTTAATGAAGATTTATTACTTGCGCAATCTATTCATTATAAATAATTGACATAAAATATTGACTCTGTTTTGAGCAGGAAAGCAATGATCCCCTTAATGTCGAGGAGGGACAACAACAAATTGAAGATCATGCTTCGAATCTTGGTAATGAATTTATTCATATGCTACAATTTTATATATAGCATTGCAAATGGTGAACATTAATAGTACTTCTCCATATTTCAACTACAGAGCATGTAGAGGGTCACATTGTACAGGTTGAGCCTAGACAGGAATATGAAGAACATGATGTGGTCACAACAGGTAAAAAAACACCTTTGTAATTTTTTTTAAAATGAAATACTTGTCATTATAATAACAAAATATATCGATGTAACATTTTCACATTATTGCAGCAAATCCGAACCCCTTGCCGCAAAATCCACGTCGCGAGCACTCTACGAGGCAGACATCATGACAAGCTGATGAATTACCAAGAACTAGAGGACAAGTTCCAGAAGATGAGCTTCTTGCTGATTTTGTAAAGAGAAAAAAATTTAGAAAGAACTAGTGACTGAAGAAATATTGAGTAATTATTTTTGATAATATAATGTCATGCATGATTTTTGGCCTAATGAATGAATGAATAGTTTAATTAATGTTAGCTTCTATTGAATGGATGTGATGACTGACTGAATGAATGGTTTAATGAATGTTAGATTTTATTGAATGAATGGTAAATGTTTGTTTATGATGAAATCTGCATGAATTTACACGTAATTTTTTTTCAAGTATATGCATTGGGTATGGGGAATTGAGAGTGATGTGAGTGGGGGGAGGGGCCATAAGAGCTTCCACCTTCACATGGTTGGACCTGTTCAATAGAGAATATTAAATTATTCTCAAAATAGAGAGGAGCTCAATGAATGGATAACATTGTAAGCAAAAAAACCCCATTCAATGGTAAAGTAGGTATTTTGGCCATGGTCCTATTTTTCCATCTTGACTTGACGGTATTCAAAGAATAAATATGTAAAAGGACACGCTTCATTTAATAAGATGCATTTTGGTGTGCAACGACCATCACCACAACGATTCATGATGGTCGTTATGATCATGAAGGCATTAATGGAACATGAAAGAGTAATGCATGAAGATACCCTACCTTTGTAAATCAATCTTGATTGAATCCTATAGCGAGATCGCTAGGAAACAACGAATCTACCTGCCATCTTATTGATTTAGGGATTGTTTTTGGAATCAATTTTTTTTTTTAGCAATAGCATGTATAAGATCAAGACCCCATAGTGTATCTTAATCAAGTTCTTAGGGCCCGTTGACGATAAGACTGAGTGAACCACCTTACACCTATCACATGCTTCAAGTTGACACTCATAGGACCTCTTCATGTCACCAACCAAAAACGAACCATAACTCCTTGGCACATCCAAATACTTATGTCACATATACTAAGAAACCTGAATTATCTAATTCTTTCAAGACTCAATTCTTTCTCTTTAAAATTTTCAAGTTATCTCCACCAAGTCTTTGTTCCAAGAATTCCTCCTTCACCCAAAGCTTCCACAACAACTCTACCACTATTGAACTTTGGCATTGTAATATTCCAAGAAAAGTTCAAAGGAATGTCTTCAAGAATCCACTTGGTCTATGCAATTTGAAAACACAAAGAATAGCTTAGAAAAACCTTAGTTGCTTGGGTCCTCTAGTAAATATTGGGAGCAGTTTTTGTTCATCACTTAAAAGGATACATTTCAGTCCATGTATTTCACGATTAGGTGTTGAATTCTAAAGTATGGCATTGGAGTGAAAGGATCATTGGAGTATAAAGTAATAAGCACTTGATTCTATTGAAGTTATAAGAAACGTGTTTTCTGACAATCCAAGGTAAGCTATTACCACAAGAGCCATGGATACACCTTGGTTGACTTATATTTATAAGTCATTGACTATTACTATTTTCGATGGATCTCTTTATGATCTACTGGATAAGGCCATGAAAAAACTTCCTATGTTTTAGGTAAAAATACAATCACGTCAAAGGCTCATTTGAATGAATTCACTAGAATGCACACAATGTTGAATGTTCAACATGTTCTTGTTTTAAAGTTGTTTGTCTTGTCAGTACTATGTTGAAGGTTCAACATGTTCCTGTTTTAAAGTTGTTTACAGTCTTGTCATTAGAAGATGATGCACTTGTTTGGTTTCTAAATCTTAATGATGACAACATTAGCACATGGGATAAATGTGGAGATGTTTTCCTTGAGTGATGCAAAGAAAAGGATACCAAATTCTTATCAGCTACTTCGAATGAGATAGGAAGAAAGGAAAATGAGACAATTGAAGAATTCAATGTAAGGTTTAGTAATATTGTCCAAAATATTCACAAAGAAATCAAACCCCCAAGTACAACCATCCTTATCCATTACATAGATGCCTTCCATTACATAAAATAAAAACATGTTGGTCAGGTACTAATTCCCCACAAAATAGCCCATGGGCTAAATTTTTCCCATAAAATTTTCTCCAATCTAATTCTAATAAGGAATTGGTCCCCTATTTGATTCATGGTCTCTCACCTTCTGATTTATAAGTCATAGTTTTGGAACCTCTGCAAGGGGGTGTCATGAGGTTAAAAAGAAGAAGGGGAAAAAAGGTATGAATGGTGATTATTTTCTTAACGATAAGAAATGCATGTATATTAATTATGTAATTCTGTTCTTGTTAATGTAGTCTTCAATTGTGTTTGCAATGTGCTTTGAACATCTAAAGAATGTGGTTTTTATTTTACATCGAAGAAAAAATTGTAATATTTTCTTAGAAAAAAAGTGATTTAATATTACATTAATATAAATTTAGAGCTAACAACTCTTTACATATTTTTTTTAATGGTGGTTCACCGTTGTCAAGGTTACATCCATCGGGATAAATGACAACACTTGTTATTCCAGAGAATTAAGGTATGGTCGGAATTGCATAATTCACTCAATCATTACATAGGGGCTCAACAAAAGCATTATGTCACTTACAAGAATTGAACCTGGGTGGGGATGGTAATAATCATTCCTCCTAACCACCCAAGATACATCCAATGGAGAACAAATCTTTACATATTATTTACATATTAATATTAAATAAATTTATATCACATAAAATCAATTCCTATTTTTCACAAATTCCAAATTACACTACAACAAAATAGTCCTTTAGGGGCGGTTTTGGCTTGCAGGGGTCTTGGTAAAACCCCCCCTAAAATTTTTTTCAGACCTTTGGAGGCGGTCTTTTAAAACCGCCTCTAAAAGTCATGGAAATTGGACTTTTGGGGGCGGTTTTTTTAAATCTGCCCCCAAAAGTCCCGAAATTTGACTTTTGGGGGCGGTTTGTCAAAACTCCCCCTAAAAGTCATGAGAATTGAACTTTTGGAGGCGGTTTTTTTGGAACCCCCCTTAAAAGTCATGAGAATTGAACTTTTGGAGGCGGTTGTTTGAAACCCCCACCTAAAAGCCCAATTCTCATAACTTTTGGGGGCGGTTTGTCAACCCCCCCCCAAAAGTCATGAGAATTGAACTTTGGGATGTGGTTTGTTTGGAACCCTCCCTAAAAGCCCAATTCTCATAACTTTTGGAGGCGGTTGTTTGAAACCCCCCCCTAAAAGCCCAATTCTCATAAATTTTGGGGGTGGTTTGTCAAAACCCCCCTAAAAGTCATGAGAATTGAACTTTTGGAGGCGGTTTGTTTGAAACCCCCCTTAAAAGACATGAGAATTGAACTTTTGGAGGCAGTTGTTTGAAAAGCCCCCTAAAAGCCCAATTCTCATAACTTGTGGGGGCAGTTTGTCAAAAACCTCACTAAAACTCATGAGAATTGAACTTTTGGAGGTTTTTTTTTGGAACCCCCCTTAAAACTCATGAGAATTGAACTTTTGGAGGCGGTTTTTTGGCACCCCCCTTAAAATTCATGAGAACTGAGCTTTTGGAGGTGGTTTGTTGGAGCCCCCCCCCTAAAAGTCATGAGAATTAAACTTTTGGAGGAGGTTATTTGGAACCCCCCCAAAAAAGTCATGCAAATTAAAAATTTGGAGGCAGTAGTTTAAAATTTCCCCTTAAAAGTCATGATAATTGAACGTTTGGAGGCGGTTTTGTGAAACCCCCCTTAAAATAAATGAGAATTGAACTTTTGGAGGCGAGTTATTGAAACCCCCCCTAAAAGTCATGTGAATTGAAATTTTCGAGGAAGTTTTTTGAAAAACCCCTAAAAGTCATTTATGTATGTGGGTTAGGTGTGTCACATGGGTTCAACAATGCATCTCATCAAAACATTGGAGCTAAGCACACACAAGATATTGTAGTGTTAGGAAGGGTGTGCATCATCATTCAACACCATATCCCATTAGAGCTCTACAATTGAGGCAGTCATGCTAGGTTTTTCAAATCAAAGATGGTTCTCACACTCCAACTTTCCATGATCCATGGTCAAAATACAAACTCGTGTGCCATAACATTATCCTTTATGGATAATGGGCCATGTGTAGGGCCCTAATCACCACATGATTCCTACATAAGGAATATTTAGCTTGCAAGTGTGTGTGGTGGCCATTTCAATATTTACAACATCATGGATGGTTCTTGAAGCCTAAGCCATGGTGTCCATGCTGTTAGATCAAAATCTAGTTTATAATGACTGGTAGTTACCTCAAGGTCTTGTGACCTATGGAAGTTTCTCTATACCACCACATAGGCCATAGGCAAGGAATATTTAGCTTTTGAGTAATACATTGTCATTTTTTTAGTATTTTCATGTCGTGGATGGTTCTAGCAACCTATGTTATGGTCTAGGGCCAAAATGTAGGTTCTTGGGCAATAAAAATTTATTTTGAGACTCATGGGCCATGCATAGGGACTTGAGTCATCACACATACCCTAGATAGGGAATATTTTGTTTATAGTCTAAGTTCTTGTGTTTATTTTTGCACTAATTTTGGTTTGATAAAATCCCATATAGTGATCATTCAAACCTTGATGTCAAAGTCTTTGATCTAAAACCTTGGTTATAAATAACCCAATGTCAAAGTTTATTGTGTTAGTGTGTTGATTTGGTGTAGTAGGCATGTTAGTGATTGGGTTAGGGGGTAGTGGGTTAGGGTTAGAGGGACACTGGCTTAAGGGGATATTTTCTACAATTTCATAATGTGGTAGGCTTTGGGGAGTTTTGGATTAGAAGCGAAGCACCTAAGGGATTAGTGGGTTAGTGGGAAAGGGGTTCTGGTTTTGTTGGTACTAGTGGTTAAGTGGTTTATAAGTTATCATGTTATTCGGTTTGGGGCTAGATGTTAAGGTTAGGTACGAGGTGAGGGGGTTAGAGGTTGAAGCTTCCTAGGTGCATGAATTCATTGCTTGGATCAAGTGTGCCAAGTGCATGAGTCATTTACATGGGTTGGTTGTGTTAGGCCAGTGTCTAATTAGTGGCATTATTTATGGTGGCCATTTCAATATTTGTAACAAAAAGGATGGTTCTCGTGGCCTGGACTATGGCATGTGAACTAAATTTAGGGTCTGATGCCATATTAATTTTCTATGGGGTTGATGGTCCATGCATGTTAACCTAGATTACCACATAAGAATCTCTAGCCTACATGTGAGATCGTCATGATCATCATTGTCACCATTGTCGATGTCATTGTTGTTGTTGGTTTGTCCATGGTTATGTAAACCAATAAACCAACCATGGTTTAATATTTATAGGTTATGTAAACCAATAGTGGTTCTCATAACCTAAATAATGGTCCATGGTTAATAAATTTACTATATGATTCATGGTCCATTTGTAGGGTCCTACACATAATTACTTTACCTTACAAGCAAGATATTGTGGCCATTTCAATATTTGTAACATTGACGATGGTTCTCGTGGCCTATACCATGGCCTATAAACTATTTTTATGGCCTAATACCATATTAATTTTCTATGGGGTTGATGGTCCATGCATGTTAACCTAGGCTACTACATATGACCTACAGATGGAATATCTAACCTATATGTAACAATTCTCTTTGTTGCTCTTGAGTGATGATTAAGGCCTTGCGACATCACATAATCTCTAAAGAGTGAATCTAATTTCAACTACAAGTGGGATATGTTGGTAATTTTTAGATATGTAACACCAAAAATGAAAATTTTCCTACCAATTTCAACATGCTAGTAATTTTCATTCCGTCACCCTTTCTTCTCAATGTTTTCCCCTTTTTGTGAAGGTTGACTCAAGTCTCTGCCTCCCATTCCACGTCTAAAAAAAATCTATTCTTCCACATATACACATCTAAATGGAGAAAGTCGTCATGCACTTCTAAAACACTAGAAAACACCAGAAAAACAATAAAGAGACCCGAAAAGCTTCTTTACTGGACGCATCCTCCATCGCTCTGCTCAGTTCTAAAGTGGAATCATAATTATTTACTTAAACAATGTATTTAATAATTTATTGAATTCAGTAGATTTCTTGCGAATCCATATAAATGTATTTTAATATGTGATGTGACTAGCCTTGTACTAAATGTCTAATTAAATTTTTCATCATGGGAATGAAATCAAAATCAAAATCATGCTTAGGGATCCCGCACCATTTGGAATACTGGTTCCCGCCACTCCATTTTGTGATATTTTTTTAAGAAATTGGTTCAATCCCTCGCAATTTGGACAGACTGGTTCTATGAGCACTTGGTATCCTTCATCGATCGCACTCTGGGGTTGGCTCTCAAACTAGGGGATCCTTCATACCAAGTGCTCGAACTACATTCAGATCTGGGACTGGCATTACCATAGATGCTAGCACTGGTGACGAATCTCAAACCAGGGGATCCATTCAATTGGCATGGTAGAATTGAAGAACCTTGAAAGGGAAAGGTACGTCGTCATATTTTCGTGCAGTCATGTTTATTCTAATCTAGTTTTAATGATAAATTCCTTGTTGATATTTTCCTTTGGTGCTGTAAGGTAGACTGAATCATTAGTGCTGTAAGGTAGAGTGAAAGAAAATTAAATAGACTATAATAAATAGATAACCAACAAACAAAGATTGATGTATTTTATTAGAATGAACAAACTACATGCCTAGAAATTCCTTGTTAATGACTTGATAAGATGCCCACTCTCCAAGTAGAAAAGGAACCCTCTTGATGAAGATGATACCCGAATGTTTAGTTGTTGTCCCTGTGTGCAATATCCTCCAATATGTTCTAGGAAAAACCAACAAACTATATTAAAAATCAAGCCAAGGTTGTGATGCAATTTCTGAGTGAAATGGGGTTCTATCAATCCTGTATGCTTAAGGGAACATGGCCGCTTCTTCCACAAAGGATATAGCATATGCCACTAGTAATGACAGGGTTATGTAGCTAAGAATAGTAACCCATAAATTGCCTTAAGCCAATCAACTTTAAGATCTATATTAGAGACCCACAACTATCCTCTATACTTAGTCAAATAATGTAATATAGATCTGATATGAATATTGATGCCCAACATATTTCATAGATTTGACAAATATTTCATGCATCAATATTGTGAGCTGCTCCTTCCACTAATTTCATGCAATTATCAATGATTGTTGTAGCATATCTATACCTTTTTGTCCCTTCCAACGCTTGTTCATATGACATTGTTTGACTGCCCAGATGCCACTAGATATTAACGCCAAATCACAGCTAAATAGACCCCCTTTCCAACCGAAGAAGGAGGTGGCAGATAGGGGTAGAATTATTTCTCTAGGTTAGAATCTCTAGTAGTTAAAGAGCATGGATACTAGAGATGTAGGGGTAGATTCGAGAGTCTTACCCAGACGGGTGTGATCATGGCTAGGGAAGACAAATGATCAAACTCCGGGAACCAACTCTGAATATATGGATCTGTGTGGAATATTTGTCTTGGATCTTAAGCAAATTTGGATTTGGTAAGCTTTGTGTTTACAAACTAGTTCAAACCTGTATTTCTCTCGCAATTAGGGATCACAAATGTCCTTTGAAGATTGGGGAGGCTTGTGAAAATTTATGAAGTCTATTATTTGTTATAAAATTTCACATGATTGTTATAAAATTGGAATTGAATATTGATATTTCATGTGGTTGATTAATGATACAAGTTTTTTTTTTGTTATTTAGGTTGTGTACAAGTGCATACATGGAGGTAAGTGATTGTATGTGCTTTAACCATATCATTCTTTTCATGACATTTCCATGCTTATAACACATTATCTTGTACTTTAATAAGATTCTAATAGGCTACAACCAAGTAATACTCTAATCCATTTGAGAAAACACAGGGAAAACAAATTATGACACGAAATCAAAGAAGTCTGATTATGGAATCTTTAAAAAGAACCTTTAAGAAGGATAAAGTGGGGAATACAGGAACATGCACCCCTATAGGTAAAGATTTCAAAAAATATCAGTTTATTTTCTTATGCAATATAATTTTTATTTTTATTGTATGGTGATGTTATACATATGTCTATTAATGGTATCCTCTTTACATAATTTTAGGATGTATATAAATTTTAAATTTGTCATCCATGTTTGGAAAGCATATCTCATTTTCTATTCAAAGGGCTTTTAAGTTAGCTTGATATTATCAATGAATGTGGTTAAATAATCTTCAAATTGCGCACCCAAAACCAACATTACAAATCTAGGCTTAAAAATGGTTTTTATACTTTTCCATGCATACTAATAGATAGAATTATTTTATTTATTTTTAATTTCATTTCAATAATATTTTTATATGATGAGATGTTTTCCATGTAAGTAATTACTTTATCTTACTAAAAATAAAAAAAGTAATTAATATATATATATATATATATATATAAGAATTCACCTAATGCTTAATAAATCAAAGTTTAACATAAATTTTTATTCCCCAAGAGAGCAAAAGAGATGTAGATTCTGGCTTGAATCCCCAAACGTGGGCCATGGTTCCCTATGAAACAGTCTACTCAAAAGAGGCATTCGATTCTAGTGCTGCTCTGAATACTTTAATGGTTGTGCATACTGATGGTGAATATTTTAAAAATCCAAGAGACCACAACAGTGATAAGCTATTGAAGGTTCTTCTTAGGAAGGCGTAGCATCAGAGGTATAGTTCCCAGACACAGGGTAAAATCCCACAACTTTCCTTCGCTTAGCTAGATTCACCAGATCGAGACCCAGTGCTAGTAGTAGTAGTTTCAGTTCCAGGACTAGAGCGAGATTCTGATGATCGTGATCGATAGGAAGTTTCGGAGTTTCCAGGTCCAGAGCTAGATTCAGAAGATAGAGAGCCAGATTCTTACCTTTGTTATCAGGAAGAAGAACCCGAATTTCATGATCGAGATCTGTATCCAGCATAAGTACACTTTGCACCTGTACCAATGGCACCACCTGGTTATGGTATTTAATCCCTTTAACCATGCTTTGTTGTTGCACAAGGGTTTGCTAGACCAGGGTTTGGTATTTCATTTCTTTAACCGAGCTTAATAACATCAAGATATGATATTTCATTCCTTCCACCCGGCTTAGGATCATTTATTTCACCAGGGTTTGGATTTCGGGAATTTAAATTTAGTGAGCTATAGATCCAGAGTCTGATGTTCAAGATCGAGAAGTAGCAACACCACCAGTCAAAGAAGAACCTGTCCAAGAAGCAAGCAGTTGATTCAGTTGGTTCAACAGCATGAATAGAAGGAGCATGAGTAGAAGCACCAACAGGCTTTGCACTTGGTCTTTACCCACCAGGCTATGCACCTGAGTTTGGTATTTTACAAATTGTGTAGTCAACGATTTATCTAAGGTTCCATGAGGTGGAGCAGATTTTTGGGGTAAAGCAGATTGTGTAGGCAGAGATTTCTCCAAAGTTCCAGGAAGAGGGGCTAATTCAATGAACTTAAAAGAATGCACCAGTAGCTTCTGCAATGGGGAAGTTGTGAAGGATCAATCGCATTATACATGCTCATTTGTTAGAGAATCGTACATTTTGATATCTAGATATGCCTAATAAAAGCCACCATGTTTAATACCAGGGTGGAGGCTGGTGTAATGACAAAGATTGTTGCACTCAGAGAAAGAAAATAGACTTGGGTTCATCTGCCTACATGAATAAGACGATTGTATTTGCAGGAATTTTGAGTGGCAATCCTTCGCAAAATCTAGGTAACATCGACAAATCTCATATTTTCCCTTTTCGAGTGAAATCCATTTCCTTTTTTGTCTGATGTGAGAACAAAATTAGATAAATGCTTAAGTAAACCCCATATGAAATTTATGCTATGTAATAGAAATTGATATGTTATTAAATCTGGCAGCCATTGCCGACAATGCATTCAAACCCACAAGTAATACATGGATTGCTTAAATGCATCAGTATAGCCCATCAAATGCTTTAGACATTGGCAGGAGTGCCCAAATAGCTATGTATGGATATGTGGAAAGAACAAGATTTAGGTGATATTTTAATATACCTTTCTTATGGTGCCCACTTTCAGAAGTTACTTTCTTGTACCAAATATGGGGATTAGCAATCTCCTAATACCTAACGAGATATATTCTCTGAGATTTTTTACGGATTTTGAATTGTGTAGAATATGTATACCACTATCGAACGATGGTTTTGCTTATGCACAGAATCTGCAATACATGGGTAGCAGAAATGTATTATATATGATGACTTGTACCTTCCTAACCCCTAAGTATATTTGGTGATACAGATAACAAATTAGCCTCATTAGTTTCTTTGTTATGTTGTCCTTGGGGATTCTAGGTAGAAAATAAGGATAAAAGCAAAAAAGCAAGACAAAGGTAGAAAATAAGGATAAAGCAGAAAAGCAAGAAAAAGCAGGACAAAGCAAAAAAGCAGGATAAGGCAAAAAAGACGGGAAAAGTAGGATAAAGCAAAAAAGCATGATAGAAAAGCAAAAATAGGATAAAGCAAATGCAAAAGAAGAAAGCAAAAGCAAAAGCAGAAAGCAAAGCAAAGATTAAAGCAAGGAAACAACTAAATCAGAAAGCAAAGCAAAGTAGAAAGCAAGGAAAAAGCGAAAGCAAAAAGCAAAGCAACCTTATCCACTCCATGAGGGTGCCTTAGCCTATCTTACTTTCTCAACAAGTCACCTCAATCTATAAAAGAAGGTTTACAACTCCTCTTCAGATCTTTTGATCATTTGTGATTTGAATTGGGTGCAATTTTGCCTCATTAACTTCGGAGATGTGCCCCTACTTCTACTGAAAGGATGATGGCATCCAATCTTCATCACCGAGTCTATTGCAGATTTGATCCAGTTATTTCATGTGAAGATCAATCCTTCATAAGTTGATGCAGAGATCCAAGCCAGTTTGATGTAGTTTTAATGAGTTTCACTAAGAGAGAGAGGTCAATTGGAGAGCTTGCAAGAAAATACAAAATATCAATGCGCATCCCATGAGAAACCAATAGATCATTATCATCATCATACAAATCATATTCAGTGTCAACATCTCCCCTTCTTACTCTTCTATAACACTCTTCTTCCATTCATTGTAATGACTCACAATTAATGACTCTTTGTGAAGATAGAGCCATGAGACTTCTGTTTATTGCTTAATAAAATAAGTGAGTATTTGTTACTACTGTTAATGTCATGTCTGAATTACATTAAATATCATAAGAATATTTTGAGAGCCTTGGGGGCTGTTTGAGTCCATAATTCTCAAGACTAGCTCTTTGTGCAATTTTAATTGACTAGTCTTCTAGGAATTGTAATATACTGAGTTCTGTGAAACCATTTTACTTTCTGAAGGTTGTTGTAGGTTTCTAATGGTCTGGAGAATCCATCCCAAGTCCAAAATTAGAGATTCAAGAGCCTTAGAGGCTGATTGTGTTTGTATATTTAAGACTAGCTCGTTGGGCATGAATTCATGACTAGTTTTGCAGTAACTTTAATGAAATAGCCTCGGGTTATATATTTTCTATTCTACAAGTCATTACAGGTCCTTAAGACATTAATGAAGCCAGCCCAAGCTTCAGACTGAGTTTTCGTGACCCTCCGACATAATACAAAGACATTATTACCTTCCAAGGAATATAATATATTCCAACACTTGGAAGAGCCTGGAAACAAACTAGTTGAGTAGTCCATCCTAGCGCTCTTTCTCCCCTTGACTCCAAACACTGCAAGAAACTCCCAAAAACTCTATAAAACTTGTCCAGTAGTATATTAGGATGTTATTGTATGATATCCATGCTTTGGTTTCCTTCAAGTGTAAGTGTGAGTCTCTAGTATGCATATGCTGGTGTGCCCAAGAAGCCTTAGAGTAGACTTCAACGACAACTGTTGTTGAAACATAAATGGCCCCAGTAATTTGTGCAAAGGAGTATGAATATGTCCTTTATTATGATGTTTATGCTGCTACACACTACATTCCAAATAGGCGAGGCACCTCTCACGCTCTTACGGGGATTCCTTAGCTAGTAAAAAACCTTAGTTTTGATATATTTTTGATGAATAACCAATGACCAAAGTGAATTGCCAAATAATTCCCTCCACAGAATCTTTAACTGAAGTGCATCACTGAAAAATGATATATCCTTAATTCCCCACCCCCCCAGAAATAAAATGTAAATAAATCCTTTCCCAACCAATCATAGTCAAACTGGATTTTTTCAGACCACCAGTCCATAAAAAGTTAAATAGTAGTCTTCTTAAAGCATTAATCACCGAACAAGGCATCGAAAGTAATGAGAAACATAGTACAGGTATTCCAATGAGCACAGACTTTACCAAAGTAAGCTTACCTCCAATAGACATCAGGTGATAAGTCCAATGGGAAATCCTGGATTCAAACTTTTTTATCAGCCAATTCCAATCTTTAATGAGATAGCCATTCGGCTTGAGATGAAAGCCAAGATAGGTAAATCCTTCAGTAATGTTACAACACTTGTATGGCATCAAAGTTTTAATATCCAACAATCTGTCCTCCTCAACAAGATATTCATAGAGACATGAATTTCTCAAACTGACCCGCATACCAGATGCCTTGCAAAATAGATCAATAATGCCCTGATACTGCCTCCATTCATCTTCAGAATCACTGCCAACAATTAGTACATCATCCACAAATAGTATATGCGAAAGATATAAATCCTTTGTAATTTAAAAACCCTTAATCTTACCATCCTGCTTAGCTTGAATGATCAACCAACTCAACCCTTCGATACCTCATAGAGAGCACTCATTAATACGTCGGAGTTTAAGTTATTCTTTTTCACTTTTGTTTTTCAGCGAAAAAAGCGAACTATTGATATTCAAATTGTGAATCAAATAGTACAATGATTGTTCTGTAATAGTTGTAAAAAAGATATATAACATAATTTCCAACTATCACAAAGAGATATTTTCAGCTATCATCTCCAAATAGATAAAACTGATGTCTAAGCATCCAAAATGCAAAAAAAAAAAATATTCAGAACATATATGAGACTAATCCAGAAAATATAAAGTGCCCAAATTCTGAACAACAGAATCCAGAATTTCCTCCCATATCAGGAATCCATCCTCAATTCTCTAAATAAACACATTCCAATAATTTTTTTTTTTTTTTAATTTTTTCTTTTATATAATATGATGGGATGATAAATGAAAAGGGGGATTTTAGTTGTAGATCTTTTCCTTGAGGAAGTAATAATTAACTCATAATAATTTTAGAGAGAAAAAACAAAGAAACGAGTAAATTTGCATTTATCCGGCGATATTAATCCATCTTCCCTTCACATTCTCTGTGTTGGAACCTCTGGTCAAGGTTGCGGGCTATTTCTTGCTTCTTCGATTGTCCAATTTTCACAGATTTTTTTCTTCATTTTTAAAACCGAAAATCACAGCTACTTTCGGTGGATTGCCAAAACCGTCTAGCAGATATTTGAGATCATATTTCATCTATATTCGTATTTTGGGAAGATAGCAGGGGAATAGGGTATGGAAGCCTCTTCCGATCTGATAAAGGAGAGGACCTTCTCCATAGACCTTTCAAGCGATGGCGCTGCGTGTTTGCGAGAGGCCGTCAAACAGAAGCTTGCAAAATTCATGGGAAGCTACACGGACGATGTTTTAGCAGTGGGTTTATGGTTTCATCCCTTCCTTTTTTTCATTTTGTGTGTCGTTTTTTATGTTTGTGCAGTGTGGAGGTTTAGGGCTTGGCTAAATAAATTAATCATTTGTGGATATAGCCATTCTGTCAAATTGTCATGGAATTCAACTGAATACGTTTATTTTTGGTGGGATTTGATGCATTTTGATGGAGACTTCGTTATGTTTTCTATTCTTCGCAAGATATTGCATGAAATTATGAACACCACAGAAAGTTAACCCCTATATTGATATTACCTTTATGGCACTTCCTGGTATTTGAACACATACCGAGTCACTGAATTTTCATTGCCTTTTTTTGCTCTATCAAACCTTTGAGGTCCTTTGCAATATTCTATAATCAGCAAAACATGGAATTCCAGAAACAACTGTTGAATTTAAACCATGGGAGCTTCAGATTTAACGTAGGGTTTGGATTTTAGGGTTTTTGATTCTGTCAACGGGTGGTGATCATATATACAAACAATATAAGATCTCTTTCTATTTTACATTCAGTACTGTTTGGTTCATCCAGCCATTGTTTTTGTTTTTTCCATCAGAATAGTGGGGATGAGGCTTGATGAACTGATTAATTGGGTTGAATTTCCAATTGCAGGAATATGTTGCTGTACTTGTCTGTCATGGAAAGCAACAGGATCAGGGAAAGAGAGACCTGAATGCATTTCTTGGCGATCACAGTGGTGCATTTGTGGCATGGTAATTCAATATTTTTACAAGTTTAGTGATTTTTCTCTTCAGGATTATGAGAGGTTAATGCTTTTATTTCAAGCATAGAATGAAATAAACATTTTAGATTTTTCCAGTATAATGCTCAAAATTTACAATGATTCAAATATAACAGGGATGGGTTCAGGTTCACTAACTAAAACAATGCATATTATTACATTAGCCTATACTTCATGAAATTCCAAAGTTTCCTTCAAAGGGCTATAAACAACAATATTTCAGTCAAAATAGTTTCCTTATGGGTTCATGTTCACTAACCAAAACAATACAGATTATTACATTAGCCGATACTTTACAAAATTCCAAAGTTTCCTTCAAAGGGATATAAACAACAATATTTCAATCAAAATAGATTTCTGGAGGTACAGATGAATGGATTAGAGGTAGATATTTATCTGGTATACAATAATCAATCGTAATTCTAGACAAGTATTTTGTTCCTTAAGACTCATTTTTCAAGACAAGGTTGCATTTGATGAATTGCAGCGATGTTTAATTTGTTCTTTTGATACTTTTCCAAGCAAATAGTGCTTTTGTTGTTTTTAAATTGATCTTTTTAAATTAAGGCACAGGTCATGTAACTAGGATCGCTAGGTACATATACAGAAACAAAGCCAACTAGATTGTAATATCATTACCACTACAGAAAAGAGGATCACTTGCAAGTGTTTGCTTGGCTGAAGCAAAACAAAATAGACAAAATTAACATTTCCTAAGAACATTGGGATGATCATGTTCCTCAAACTGTTTCCTCTCATGCTGCATCTAATGGTCTACCTTGGTTGGGTTTTCTTCTTCTGCATCCTCTTGCTTTGCTGTACCATGATTTTGCACCTGAGGCATTCCTACCTCTAGCCTTCATTTTGTTTTGAACTAGCTTTCACTTATCACAATGAGGCTAACATGCCCAGATTTAAAATTACAGGGAACCATTAGCTCCTTACTAGGGATCTGCTTTAATTTTGCATCCAAATGTGCTTCATTTTGTGTCTGCTCTGCTCTTCACATTTTGAAATCCATCTTGGTTAGTCTTTGTTGGGGGGTTAAATGTCCCTCTATTTCTTTTTTGATTTGTTGCTCCTTTTGATAAGTTGTCACTTGTCACTTGTCATTAGGGGGCTCGTGGTTTAACAGATGTGACATCCAAAGGCTGTGGTTGCATAGTCTGGAGGTTGGACCGAATGAATTCCTCTGCAATCTATGATTATCATGTATAATAATCCTTTTCTTAGCTCCAATTCTACACAAATCTTGGTGGAAGTGATAATACCTTCATCAAGTTTGCTTTTGCCAATAAGAGAAATTTACCCCAGTAATAGTGGATTTCTTCCATGTAACAACCCTCCTTCATAGAGGGGTGCTAATGTCTTAGCATAATACTTTTTTCGAAGAATTCAAGCAAGTAACTTGGATTCAATCTAATCCATTCTAGAATCGACAAGTATAATAATATATCCAATAATAATAACCTGCTAATAGAGGGTACAACCATGATTATACTTAAAACGACTCATCTATGGATTTCATAGTAATGGAATACTCATAAGGTACTTGTAGTCCTTTGCATTGATGAAGAATAACAATTGCTCTAGACTCTTGACCAGTTCTCCACAATTAGACATTTTAATCAAGGGGGAAATCATGTCCAAGAGTTATCTATCCACCCTTCAAACACAACTACATGAACCCTGGTGTTGCCCCTCAAGCAAGGCTCAATCTCAATGAGGTGTAGGATATGAACACTGAGTATTTAACAATTTTACCCACTTAGTCTTGTAGATCAAATATAAAATCGGAAAACTACTCTATCTAGTAGACCCAAAATCAAGGATCACACATCCAACTGATCAGCCATAGTGTGGTGTAGAGGCTCTTGGACTTACAACATTCCCATACCCTTTAGGGTTATGGTGTGCATGGATCTTACTAACACTCAACCCCTGTTGCATATCACTGGTTGGTCATGTAGGATATTTGATAGTGACGCCTTTTTGCAAGAATCTTACTACCACTCTTGCCCTCGATTAATACCTTTGTTTGGTTAGTTATCATACTTAGTGGTGGTGTCCCAAGGGCTCAAATAAAAACAATGTCTAGGCAAAAATGAGCATTAGTACCCCCAATTGGTCAGGTACACTCTTAGCCCCATCTACCCACACAGACTAGGCTAAAGTAACTATTAGTATGCTCCCACAAATTCATAATCAAGATGTATCTTTTGCTCAAGGTAGAAATTCCTAATGATTCATCAACAACTAGTCCCCTCACACATGGATACAAATATTTTTAATAATTTCTCAAGAATAACAACTCCCTCCAAAGATTGTCTCATTGTCTTCTCATTCCACTTACTAGATCACACATGGGGCGAAATTAGGCTCATGGGCAGAATTACAAGTGTCAAAAGGTGGGTAAAAAATGAATTGCAACTTAGTCCCTTTAGGCATTTTACCCTAATCTATTTTGGGAAGCATTTTCAAGTCACTTTTCCCCTTCCTAACTTACTAGGTGCAAGAATTAGGTTGGTCACCCTCATTGAACATGAGATTCCTGCCTCTTCATCAATGCTTCAATCTTGTAGAAGGTTAGCCTTTTTCCAATACTGTTGACATCATCATTATCGTCATGGATGGAAACTCATCATGAGAGAAGTACATCGACTGTAGTCTATAGTGCAACGATATGCTATTCACTGGTAACGTACACACTCATAAAGTAACACAAGTACTTAACCATATTTTTAAGCAAATGGTTCACCATATGCCATCAGAGTAATATCCATACTCTTTGCCATTAAGGAAAATCTTGTCATGGATTAATAATTACTAAGCGACCACATAAGTCTCAATGTCCAACATAACCAATCACCAAGCAGAGTAATCAACAAGGGCATGATTATTCCAAAATATCTATGTTGCACAAGTTTCTGGAAAGCGGGTATGTTGGGTATGTGGGTACGAGAATCCGGTACGGCAAGAAGCTTTGCCCAAATTTGCAGGAAACACTGGGTTGGGAGCGACGACAATAGATATTAATTTTTTAAAATATATGACAAAAAATTAAAGAATTAAAAAACATAATTGATTAATTTCATAGCTTAAACTATTTCAACCTCTTAAGCCTCTAATAGTGTCATGTAATTCAATCATTTTAAATTTGCTCACTCCTTTAGGTCCACATTATACAAAAAATGGGTTTGTGTGACCCGAAGTAAACCCTAATTATGCATGACTCTAGTGCCATGGTATGTTTTGTAAATTTGACCTGCAACTTTATCCCAATGTATGAGTTTGTAAAGGAAAATTGCATGTATATGTGTGTGTGTGTGTGTACGAAGCACAAATAACTTCATAAATCATAAGATTCAATCTTTTCTAATTCCTTGTTTCAACTCCATCTCTATTATTGCTCTTAAGAGTGCTTAGTATTTGGGTGCCTTTGCATTTTTTTGATGGTAACTAGTATTTACTTCTGATGTGGATGAACTTGATTGTTTCAAGTTCAAGTAACAATCTTTCAAAGTCTTCTGTATTTTGAGTTTGATGTGGTTTATGATCCTAAATTGCTATATCAATCAATATGAATAACGTAAGCTAGCTGTAAACATTTGAGACATGAATTAAAGTTCTTCAATATCTGAGTATTGTAGAAAGATTCATGTTTATTCACTTAAGTACACTAGCAGCTTATTTTTTGAGTGTGAATGGATCTAAACATTTAATAGGTGTGAGCCCTCTTAATTTATATAACCTTGAAAATTTAAAAAATGGTGTTATTGATCGATTCAATTGGAATTTTTATTATTGGTGATTTCTTGGCACGATAAACAACAATTATTCAATTGATTTTCAACACTTTTCTTATGATTTTTGGCTCCACATGGTTGGGAGCTTGTAGAAGCTCCCAATAAAAAGGGAGCGGCTAAAGCAAGTTCCCAAAAAGTTCCCAAGCTCCTAGAGAAGCTCCCAACAAAAAAGGGACATTTTGTACTAGCTCCCAAGCTCATAGGAGCAGGGAAACGCCGGGTACGACCAAAATCCCAGGGGCGGTACCCATGCATCTATGCTGAAAATATCATCTCCTAACAATTCTCATTATGTGCATAATAAATAATCAACAAACAATCAAGATCAACAAAACAATTGCTAGTAGCTACACTAGGGGTGTTACAACCCCCCTCCTCTAAGAAGGGCTATGACCTTGGAGCTAGTTTAATATCAAACAATAAGAATAAAGCTTTCTCATGTTTGATTCTTATTCCCATGTATTATCTTCCTCAATCACGTCATTAAATTAAATTTTTGACATCAACATTATTAGAATCGTCAATATTGACAAGATCATCAATGCAATCAAGTCCATATTAATAAATCAAAATCACATCATTGCTATTATCCTGATCAACATCACTAGATCATTATCGAGTCATCCATACCATCATTATCATTCTTTCAACTTCAGCATTAATATCAACACATCATCATCTAATTCTTAAGGTCATCATCAAATCAACATCAATAACAATAAATCATTATTAATTTATTAAATCAGAATCCCCACCATTAGAATCAATAAGACCATTAATACAGTCAAGTCAATCAACATCGAATCAACAATATCATTATGATCAACAAAGTGTTCCCTGATCATTAGGGTTACCAAGATTATTAATAACATCAACTTCAAATATTTTCAAATCATCATCCTCATCATTATTCAAAATAAATCAATGCCATAAGTGTCATCGAAATGAAGCATCATTATCATGAAATTGCAAACGAATCGTCAAATATCATCAAATCAGGCACCATCACCCAAACATCACTCATACATCACATTATTGACACTGTTTTATCGTTCACATCAATATGATTCACATCACTAAATCTCTAACAAATCATTAATATCATCCATTAACATTGTCAAATCATGATCAAATATCAATTTGATATCATCAGAATCACTGAATCATCATCAATTAATCAACATTATATTCAATAGCATCAAATCACAATGTTGTCGTCAATCAATCATCACTCAACCATATTATCATCAGTCCTTAGTATCCATTCGAGGTGGAACCACCAGGCAAGGGAAAAGAGGGTGAGCTATGAGTTGTAATCAAGGCAAGTCACTTTACCATGAGCAGTTGCACATTGCATATAACATCCCAAGCATTTATACATATTCATGAGGCTCACTATTTTATGGTATTTAGGGTACGAATAATGCAATATAGAGGTTGTCCATAAGGATGCTAATATCCAGGGCTTTGATCCCTTGTTATGAGTCAAATTATTATGGACCTATGGACTGCGCTAACATGCATATTAATGTTGATGTATAAACCAGGCCCAACTCAGCTATGCCTAACAACAACAAACTGGACTTTTTTTCCAAAAACCGAAATGTACCCCAATAATAGTTGATTTCCTCTTTTTCCTTCTATTCCTTAAATTGCAAGGGAATATTTGGGAATCTCACACATACATGGGTTATATTTTGAAACCATGGCTTTAGGAAAATTCTAGTACTTCTCCAAGGCCATAGTCTCTTTCATGTTTTGTTTCTTCCCCTCAGGTTTCTCAAAATAATTTTCAAAAAAACATTTTGTATAGAAACTCACTGAGACATCCTTTTGACCATTTCTCAGTTACTCAATCCATGAGTGTTGGAAAGCTTGGCCATATGCCATCAAATCTGCAAATAAAGCCCCTCTTTGTAAACTCTTTGATGCCATTTCTAACTTTCTTAATAGAACCTTGCACCAAAGGCATGCCATTTAGATATTTATACAAGAAACACATCCTTTTAGATGGGCCTGGGTATGGACAGTGGGATTGATCCCTTGTAATATAGTGACGATAGGAACACCCACCTCAAATAAGATTAGCTGTTGCTAAAGCGAGAGTGAGAAGATCCAATTCCATATATATGAAAGAGCTTGAATACGACCAAGCATGGTCAAATACAACAAGTGTGCTGGTTTATGGATACCATTTCCCACTTTATAAAGATTGAATTAGTCAAATATTTTTCTTAGAGAACCATAGTACTTTATTCAGTATTCAAAGCTGAAACTATAACAATGTTAGTAGGCACTGTGAGATTTCTATCTCAATTAATTTTTTTCTTGGCTCCATTTATCCTGCTTGCATGACTGGGATCATAACTCCTCCAAACATTCTAAAAAATAACATCTTTCCAAAGAAATTCAACACTGCCCATCCTCTTACTTGGCCTTGATCGTCTTGACTATTCACATAAGTACAAGGCAAATGTTGAATTGGTTATGTGCGGTGTGGATCCATTCTTATTCAACTTTGGGTTGGTAATACACCTTGCAAATTGTTAATAGGTTCATTAAGAAAGTGATTGATAGAGAAGGATGTTTCTGATAGTTTACATGTAGGATTCCTTGTTATTACCGTATTAGGTTTATTAGCCACGGCATTGCATTCTGAACCTTCCCTCTTTGCATCTTTTCTAATCTGTCCTTTTTTATTAATGGAAGTCTTTTTTATAGAATTGGGGTATATGCAGGTTTGGTTCAACATTCAATGATTAGATCAGTCTTACAACAAGTTCTCATGCTATTTAATAACTCGAAAGTAGTGTTTTGCATAGGCTTTGTGGATTTGCCCATGTTCTTCTTAATAAGTTGACAATCAACCCATTTTGATTTCTCTTCAACTGCACTATATAAATCTCTTTCTTTGCTACTTCCCAAAAGAATGGACAAGAATTCCAAGCTTCCAAAATCATGAGTCATCCAGTGAAGATGGTTCTCTGCTTACATCCTCTTCATGATGCCATATAGAACTACTTGGCAAGCAATGTGATGAACCTAGTCCTTCTCCGCCATCAAAACCTTGTATCTTCCTTCAAGCCCTTTCATGGTCAATCAAATCATCTACATCTATACTGCAACAATCCATAAGAAGAGGCATCTCATTAAGAATTTGTAAACAATCTCATATCTTTCTCTTGAGCATTTTTGAAACCATTATCTGCTAGTGCTTTATAAAGATAGCACTCATTAAATATTTGTCCCAAATAACCATAGCAATTTATTATGTATTTGAAGTTGAAACTATAGCAGTGTTAGCAGGCATAGTGAGATAGCTATCTCGCTTAATTTTTTACCAGGCTCCATTTATGTTTTTTCTATAGCTGGAATCCTCACTCCTTCAAACCTTGTAAAAGATAACATCTTTCCAAAGAAATTCAACTACTGCCCCTCCTCTGTGGATCCCTTTTTGTTCAATGTTGGGCTGGTAATATACCATGCAAAGTGTTAATATGTTCTGATTGATTGGGAGAGCTATTTGATTTTACATGTAGGCTTCCTCAGTATTAGGTTTTAACAGCCATGACATTGCCTTGTGGATTTGCTCATGTCCTTAATATGTTGACAATCAAACCATTTTGATTTCAACTACACTATATAAATCTATTTCTTTGCTACTTCCCAAAAGAATGGACAAGAATTGCAAGCTTCCAAAATCACGAGTCATCCAGTGAAGATGGTTCCCTGCTTACTTCCTCTTCAAGATGTCATAGAGAACAACTTGGCAAGAAATAATTCCAAGCTTCCAAAATTGTAATATCCCTGTTAGGAATTCGGCCTTTTTGTGAATGTTTCCCTTGTTTTGTTGTCTCTACTTTTGTTTAGATATATTGCTTGCTTGCAAAATGTTTATATGAGGTCTTTATTAATCCCAATTTATATGCATGTCATAAGTAATATTTATAAACCCCAATATATCAATTAGAGAACCCTTGTAAATAAGTAAATCTGAGTATGCCAATCTTGATAAAAGATTCATTCTAAATTCATCAAGATGGCAGAATTTCTGACCTTTTGTACAGTGCTGCTAAAAGGATGAAGATGGCAGAATTTGCTGTAGATGACGCTCAGACAGAGGTAAAGAGTTGGTTGTAAATGTAGTTTTATATGCTCTTCCAAGCAGGGGGAATAAATACCCTTAAACAGAGGTATTGATGGACTGTTGATGGCTGTAACAGATGCTCAGAATACTCAGAAATATATATAGAATTAGTGGGAAGTGTGCTTCCTGAGAAAAACGCCCAATAGGTTGAATTAAGGCTCCAATAAGCAGATCACGACTTCATTTGATGAGTACAGCCCCACGTATGGAAAAACGAGTTCCATTACACTTCAAACGACTTCCATGTAAGAAATCGTGAGCCCTCCAAAGAGCTGTAAGCCACAGATATGCGTCATGCCTTCCTTATGGGTCATAGATATTCGAGGCTCCCAATTCCATGGATCTCTGCTAGAATGCCAAGTCGCTGCCAGGAGAAGTGAAACGCTATAATAAACGATAGATTGCTGCCTTTTACACTTGAATGTAGGTGCAAAGATTGCCCATGTATTCAATAGACGACTGCACATCATTTTAGTGTGTAATCACTGCTCCACCATTGAATTAATGCACCCTTCCTCAACTATTCATATTACACGACCTCCCAATGAAGAGCACGACTTGTATACTGTAGATCGCAGCCAGAATGAAGGGATCTATGATTGAGGGAATAGAATGACTTGTATACTGTAAATCGCAGCCAGAATGAAGGGATCTATGACTGAGGGAATATCACACTGTTGAAGGTTAATGGATTTCTTACTTAATGACGGATCTTTGCCTTAAATATTCACACACCAATGCAATAATGATCGTTCTCTACAATTACTGATTCGGAATCCTTCCACAATGAAGCTCAATAGTAGATCTGGATGATCTACTCTCTGGATTGGCTAGGATGGATATATTTCACCATCGAATCCAATCTGGTCAAGGTTTCCGTCCTCAACACCAAAGAAGATCAAAGATCTCTCTAAACCAGTTCTCAATCATCAATCATAATAATAGATACCAAGTAACTCCTTTTATCTTTCTTTTATAGCCTTGACATTGCATGCCCTATACCTAAGTCACTTTTCTCTTCTATTTCTCCATTGAGTTGCATGCCTCTCATTTGTTGCATGCATGCATGTTTGCATGTATCTCCCTTCTGCCTGTGTGCATGATTGCATGCACCTCACTTTTGCATACCTACATGCATACCTGCATGCATCTTACTTTTGCATGTAGGCTTGCATGCTCTTGAGCTAGGGCTTGCATGCTCTGCATGTCCCTTGTTCCAGTTTGACCCAAAACGGAACATTACAAGAATCATGAGTCATCTAGTGAAGATAGTTCCCTGCTTACTTTCTCTTCATGATGTCATAGAGAACTACTTGGAAAGCAATGCGATGAACCTAGTCCTTTGAATCTCTGTCAACAAATATTTGTAGATTCCTTCAAGCCCTTTCATTTCCAATCAAATCATCTACATCTATACTGCTACAATCCACAAGAAGAGGCATCTTGTTAAGAATTTGTAAACAATCTCATATCTTTCTCTTGAGCATTTCTGAAACCATTATCTGCTTTATAAATATTTTCACTCATTAAATGTTTGTCCCAAAGAACCCTAGCACTTTATTCTGTATTTGAAGTTGAAACTATAGCAGTTAGCAGGCATAGTGAGATAGCTATCTCGCTTAATTTTTTACCAGGCTCCATTTATGTTGTTTCCACAGTTGGAATCCTCAGTCCTTCAAACCTTGTAAAAGCTAGCATCTTTCCAAAGAAATTCAGCCACTATCCATTCTCTGTGGATCCCTTCTTGTTCAATGTTGGTTTGGTAATATACTTTGCATAGTGTTAATACACTTCATCAAGGAAGTGATTGATAGGGAGGGCTGTTTGATTTTACATGTAAGCTTCCTCAGTATTAGATTTTAGCAGCCATGACATTGCCTTCTAAATTTTTCCTCTTTGCAGTTTTTCTAACCTGTCCTTTTTTAATAAATGGAAGTCTTTTTTATGGAATTGGGCTATACATCACACCTAATTTAAGCAAATCATACATGACCTAGACACTACTTGCTGTGCATAATCTTTCAAGTTATTTTTAGTTGCATTTATTAACTCCTTAAGTTTGTTTTGAAACAAATCATCCTTGGATTCTTTTATTAGGGACCACCCCTCTTGGATTTTTGTTTAGGAGTTGGCCTAAATAGAGGAGTTGAGTGTCAGGTGACAGTTCACTCGACTCAAGGCTTGCCCCCAAGGCTGCACCCAGTGAGTTGAGAAGGTTTTTCTCACTTGGAGGTGCCAATTAGAAGGCAACATCTTAGGTTAAGAGAGTGCATTTTCCATCCGAGCTTATTTTAGGATACCCTGTTTTCATTTTCATTTAATTTGTATCATTTCCAGTGATGCCACATCACTTTTTGCACATTTGCAGTAAAATATCCTTTGTGATATGCAGTCATCATGCCTTGGTGCTAATTATTTAAAGCTTTGGTTAGAGTAAAGATTATGCCCAAAATAAATACCTTGTTGACCTTTAGAAGATTCATCCAATGCCAGAGTTTAATTAGTCTGATTGTTTTATTCAATGAAGCATTTTCTTTACCAAAATTTTGAGAACTGTGCCTAGTGAGTTGAATTGCAAATACATCTTTCATGACAAATTATTCATGCAGGCTATGGACCACATTGCATCCAACATAAACCTGTACATATCATCTTCAAAATTATCACAACCGGTTGAAGTAAATGAGCAAGCAAAAGTTAGTTCTGAAGAGCAAGTGAAAAGGAGCTCTGAGAAACATAATAAAAGGAATGTTGATGCAGAAACAAAGGTACACAGTCTGTCATAATGTGGTCATAGTTTTTAAGTGCTCTCCATTGTGTTTTCATGAAAGAGGCATGTGCATTTTAAAAGCTCCTTCGGGAACTCCAGAATTGATCTTTATCTGAATAAATGTATGCTGTCATGATGAATTTTATGACAGTCTAAAGGTGACAATGGAGCATCAGTTTCAGTTTTGACTCACATAGAGGTCAATGAATGACCTATTAAGTCCCATGAGAATCGACGAAAAAGGGGTTGGAACCCTTCTGATCATAAACCATTAAGAGAAGTAAAGGAAACACCGAGACAACAAAGTAAGTATGATGAAAGAGCCGACTCTAGAGCAGTTCAAAATTCTCAGTTTTAAGGCAAGTCAGTGTTAAAGAGACCACATTCTCCAGAGCCCTGGGCATGCAGGTTTTGGGATGATGAAGGTCATTCGAACAAGGTTAGAGATACATCACATGGTGGTGTCAAATGCAGTTTTGGTGAAATTATTTTCTAGTTTTGAGCTGAAAAGCATGTTGTTGATGATAACAATATACTTTTTTAGTTTGATCGAAAAATAGATTTTTTTTTGCATTATGCAGAGAATGAGCTCACCTACAGGTGTACATGCTCCCCGAAGACTTCTTCAATTTGCAGTACGAGAAGCCGTTGGTCCTAATGGGCCAGCTAATTCAAAACGATCAGAATCATCATCAAAGCATTTGCGTTCAGTTGTTTCTACAATTGTTGGTCAGTGGATATCTATATGTGTTTATTTAAAAAAAAATTCTCAGTTTCAGTTTATTTTTAGAGTGGCTTAGATTGACTAATAGGTAGATGCAAAATTAGTACATACTAGATTCTAAATGCTAATAGAAAAGAGTATAGAAAATAATTATTAAAGTATGTGGAATTCAATCACCATATGATGGCAACACTGAACAGTGAGCACAAAACTGAAATTTTATCCTGGTTATGCAAAAAAGAATTCAGTTCTAACTTTTTCAACAAGAATTTTATGATTTGATTATTGAATCGTTTTAATTTACTAATTGCTATATTTAATTTTACTATGGTGACTTGCAAACTTGCATTATTCATAGTAATCATGTGTCATTATTCCAATTCCAAGTTGGCAACTTCCTTGGAATGGGTGAGATTTGTGAATCGCTTTGCCTACCTTGCTTACTGGCACAACCTTACTAGCACGAATGAAACCATGTGTATGGAAAATATCCTAAGCTTACTGTTTGGTAGTATGTTGATGGTAAGAAGATGGGTTTCCTTTGTCGTTTTCTTGCATTCCATGCATGAATTATATTACCTGTAAGGTGAAATTTTTGTGTAAGGATGTGGGATATGCTGTGGACCCTTCCTGCTGTTTTCTAGAAATTTAGGTGCCTAGAATTATATGTATTTTGAAGCTCAATTATTTGTATTTTTTTCAACCAATGACACTACTCTTTTGTAGTGCAATTATTGTTGTTATGTTTCTTCCAATCCACGACAAACTACTTATCTTGACTAAATATATATGCATCTGCAGAAGGTGTTGCTAATGCTGATCTAGTACTCCTAGTAACGACAAGGCCAATGACTGGGAATACTCTGGCTAGGTCTATGGCATGTGAGCATGATCAATGGGGCCATGCAATTGCAGGTAAGTTGCATGCTTATGTATCATCTCAAACATGTTCAATTGAAAGTTGTTATCTGCCATAGTTTCATTCTTCAAAATCTTATTTTTTGGCAAAAGTATTTCATTTAACAGGTAAAAAGTAAATTATTTGTTCATGTCATGTAAATGTAGCACCTCGACATCTAACAACTGAGGCCGAAACATTACTTTTTGCAACACTAATACATGAGGTAAGCCATCTGTATTTTTATTGACTAGTTTATGAGCCATTTGTTCTTGCTGAGCCAACATTACTTATTCACTATCTTGTTCAAATTAAATATTAGTGAACCCATACAAAAAAAGAATATATTCATTCACACAAACATTAGCATGTATATATTAGCAATGAATCAACTCCAGATTCCCATTAAGTTTATGAAAATGTATGACAATGTATGGACAACTTGAAGTTGAGCAAAATATTCAAGCAATCGACTATTCAAGTATTCACAATCTCATGATATGGCATTTATCATCTAGTTAAGGGATACAAATGTTTCGTCTTCTAGTTTATTGATATTGTCTATATTGAACAAAGTACGTAAATTCTCATAGTGGAAGAGACAAACAAGGAAGATGATTCGTCGTGAATATTGGCCTTCCATGCACAAACTATTGAACTCCTCAACTACATCAATATGTCATGTCTACAATAAGAATCACTGCACTATGTTTTGAAATGCATATCACATGATTGAAATTTGTGTCTGCAAATTGTATGCAAATTTTTTCAGCATTTTTGTTGTTTTAGTAAGTAATCGAAAATTTTGGAATTATAGTTCTTATGCCTTGTGAGGATTGCAAAGAGCAGGATTCTCTTGCATGATAATATGTAGATATTTGGGTACATGTGGATATCCTGTTACAATCATCTCTTGAACATTCTTATTGTCTTTTCTTAGACTTAAAAATAATGCAATATGGGTGTTAATATTGCTCATCTCCCTAATTATTAAAGGGTCCTAGCTCAAGGGTCATATATATATTTATTTATTCACGAATTATTCATAAATAATTATTAATGAAATACTTTAACTTTTGAAAAAGATAAAGTATGTTTTTATTTACTATAATTGATAAGGTTTTGATAGCCATGATCAAAGCATTCATTTTATGCATTTCAAGCTTAGAAATCTTCATGGGAGGCCCGACACCCCATGTTTACACCCTTTCCAAGGACATTAGTGTCGTGTTTGTGAAGAGATACATATGTGAACTCTACGAGTATGGCATCCGTGGGAATTATATATCTTCCCATGGAATCCCATCGGAAATGTTGGAGGCATCCTACATAAACCTACATAAATATTATTGGAGATCATATGAGTAGAAAGGAGGTGACTGAGATAGTTTCTTTGGGTGGAAGTATTTTATAGGGGAGAAATGCTACCACCAATGTCACTACCCCGGTGGCTCTTTTTCTAGCAAATGAAGGAGGAGGGTTCATAAGTGGTCATAACTTGGTAGTAGATAGTAGTACTATGATTTGGTATGCCAAGATGGATGTCAAGTGTTTGAAGAAGTATTAAGTGCTAGGCACCAAGGATATCGAGGATGTTCGCCAAATGTTTGACAAAATACTTGCTCACCTTTTTCTTGCAAAAACCATGGTAGATAATATTGCATGCCAAGTGTTTGATGAAAGTTTTGGTCATAAAATGTCTGGAGAATTTATCTCTAGCATTGGAGGTCAAAAGTATCGAATTTTAACAAAGTCTTCATGGCCAAAAGACATGTTGTTTCATCAAGTATCGGATGCAGTTTTGGATGCCATAGTAAAATTCTAGATAATGATAAAGACTCTTTTAGGAAATCCCCTAATTTTGTGGGTGAATTCTAACTATTATGTGGTGGATATTAAGTAGAAATTAGTAATATCACAATATTTTACTATGGATCAACAATGTTTAATTTTGTAGGGAAAAAAACTTGAAGATCTAATCCATTTATCTGACAACAACATATTTAAGGATTCAACCCTTATTTTGGCGATGCAATTGAGGGGAGGAAGGGTGGGTACTAGTATTATTTCAACTTCAAAACATGTGTCTTTTAGGAATGTAGTAAAAAAACTCTACCATTCCAAAAAATTTGAAGCCTTCTCCTATTTCTAGTGCCTATATAGTGGAGCAAGTTGAGAAGGTTCCATTAGTGGAGATCATAGTTCCAAAGGTTACTCAAATCCATTCCAGTTATAAAAAATATGCTATTATTTGCATATTTAATGGGTTATTGTCCTCCTACAATGGCTTTGTACCACTGGACTCACTCAACTTGGGAAAAAAATGCATGATATCTCTTTGTTCCAAATATTTTTTAACGGTTTAGTTCTATGGCCATGATGATTATCATAAAGTGTTTTAGGAAGGTCCCTAGTTTTGGGGGAGTAACCTTATCATGATCTTTTTTTTTTTTTTTTTTAAATTACACACAGTCATCGAATATCCGACTCCCCATTCCAGGATATCCGACGAAATTTCCATACCACCGACGACTGACCACGTTGGATATCCAAATTCTTCCAATGCAAATAATGTCGGATATCTGATGTCCACTTTGGGGATATCCGACGCACCTACCATACCACTGACGGCGGACAATGTTGGATATCCAACTTCTTACAATTCAAATCCCGTCGGATATCTGATGTCAACTTCTAGGATATCCGATGCACCTGCCATACCACTGATGACTAAAGGCGTCGGTGTTTGATGTCAATTGTGTCAGATATCCGATGCCTCTGTTGTCCAATATCCGACCGCTTATAAAGTTAGATTGGTCACATATGCGACGAACCAATTAAAAGTGGGTTCATCGGATATCCGACCACCTATAAAGCGAGCGTTGTCGGATATGCAACCGAAATATTAAAAGCGTAGTTGTCGGATATCCGACACATTATTTTACTGTCGGATATCTTTCGAAGTACCACCGACATTTAAACAAGATGATGCTTGTCGAATGGTCGACAATAAGATGTCAAAAATCAGACATCTATGACGTCGGATTTTGGGTTCAAAAAACCTAGTGATAGTTGCACCTACCCCAACCAAGCAGGGAAGGAAGATAATATACAACACTGGGAAATTTTCCCTATTCGCAATTTCCACTGAAGGATAACATTAGATCGCAGAGACATCCACAACCTCTGCACATTATCCCTCTACTCAGCAGAAACAAGAAGAACACAAATTCAGTGCAGCATCGCCTATTCGGGTACCTCTACAGTACAAGGCCACGAATTCACGGTGCTCCTCCAAAAATAAACCATCCACACTGGTGTAGACCAAGGATACCATGAAACCCAAAACTGTTTAACAGCTCCAACGCATCCATCAACAACAATTAAAACCCTGTACAGATGTCAAAGTAAGGCATTCTTTTCACTTCAACAAACACCGCACCAGGATCTCAACTCAACACACAGTTTGACATATGATAAGGGATTTGACGTAATGGAGACCATTGCTTCCTAAGGGGGGAGGAATGATCCATATGGATATTGGTGTCCACCCACCTATTCCAGTGGCTCAAAACAGTATCCCATTTCGACAATTTTCTAGTAATTGTTCTACAGTGTTTCGGGTCCTAAACTTTCGGGGGCATTTTGAGGCCCTAAATGATGTTTTTTTGCGATCCATTTTATAAATGTTAGATTAACATGTTAGCTTAATGCTAACATTTATCCGGATCTCTCGTTTTTCACTTATTGGATAGACCTTTCCAATGAGCTCGAGCACCCCAAATGGAGATTGTATGCAAAAGTTATGACCCCGAGAAGTTGACTATTCAACTAACCACCTTGGGGCCCCAAAATTTATGACGGTTCATCTTCTAGCATTAGGTTTTTAGATTCTTGGGATTCTTTCCCTCATGCTTATGATAAGTAGGCCCTTTCGGTCTCTTTTTGTATTCATCTTGGCACGAATGAGCAGAGCGGCCACATCTCTTCTCAGAGATAGCTACTACCATTCTAGCTGCTTTTATTTTAGAGTCTATTCTATTTCCGCTATTTAATAGAATATGTGTTTACTGTATCACTGTGTTCTTTGCAATATATATCTGTATATAATTCTGTATATGCTATCTTATTTCGTTCCTTCATAAATCCGGATCAGTTGGGTCTCAAATTAGTTTCACTTGGGGAAGATCACTCTCGCTGCCCCAAACGGCCTTCCATGGTGGAAGAAAAGAGAGACGATGGAGCAAAATATCCTATCAAGTTGTTGCTCTAGGAATCCTTCGCGCGATAGAGGAACGAGATGATAGATAATATCTCCCAGATACTTTGACGCATGCCGACGGTGGAAAATACACCTTCAACGAGCAACAATTTCAGAGTTGCTCAAGGAAGTCCTCGTGCAACTGAGGAACGAGATGATGGATAATTTAGCCTAGATCCTTCGATGCATGCCGATGACGACAAATACACCTTCAACGAGCAGCCATTTCAGATATGCGACTCCATTCAAGGTACAAGTTAATTTTGATATCCCTTTATTTGAAGGCCAGATTGATTCCGATTCCCTAGATAAATGGATGAATCTACTAGAAGGGTATTTCTCTATCCACAATTTTTCTGACAGGGAAAAAATCGTCTTTGCGCTCCTTAAGGCGGTCCCCCATGTCAAAAATTTGTGGGAAAATTATTGTGAGCAAAACTCATCAGACGACTCTGGATTGTTTGATGCCAATCCCACTTGGGCCTCTTTTACAGATGTTGTTAAGGAACAATATTACCTTGTGGAAAACTATGATGAACAGTACACAAAACGAACCATTCTGCATCAAGAGAGGGACCAAACGGTGTTAGAGTACACCAACAAATTTCATACGTTGCGCACAAAGCCAGGTATCAAGGACTCCGAGCGGCACCTAGTACTGAAATATGCACAGTGGCCTAAATAGGTACATACGAACGGAGATGGATTTCCTGGAAATCTCTTCACTCGGATCCACCTATCAATATGCTGTCAAAATTGAGCAGAAATTTCAGCTAAAGAACAAGTGTGACTTCGGACGTGCGCAGAAGCAGGGCAAGGGAAACTCTGGCTCGTAGAACATGGGGAAGGGAAAGGACAACCAGCCCCAACCACAAGCGAAGAAGGGTAACGAAAAGACAAAGAAGGACACCGGGAAGTGGTGCGAGTTCCACAAAATACCCTAGCACAACACCGATGAATGTCGCTCAAAACAGTCATTGGTGGATGATATCAAAGATTCAGAATCGGATCCCAGTTCTGATTGTGACTCAGAACCTAGTTTCACAACCGTAAACAAAGGGAAGCATATCATTGATGCAGAACCCAGTGTCGTTGTTGCTACCACACAGATTCAACCAGAGGAACCTAAAGAGTCGGAGGTAGAGGAGCGCCTTTTCCACTCACAAATGTGGGTGGAGGGAATTCCCCTACACTTTGTTGTGGACAATGGAAACCAAAAGAACTCGATCTCAGCAGAATTCATCAAGAGATTGGAGCTACAAATAACACCACACCCACAACCAGACACCATTGGGTTGCTAAGCCAAGGATGAGGTATCCGTGTCAGTCATCAATGCCTCCTACCATACGACATCAATCCCTTCAAAGATGAGTTATTTTGTGATGTGGCCCCACATGAAGTATGTGATGTTCTTTTAAGACAACCATATATATGTGGAAGTGTCATGCTATATATGAATCACAAGCTCACAGTGTCATTGTCACTTTGGGAGGACAACTCTATCGGATACCAGAGATAGTTGCACCTACCCCAACCAAGAAGGGAAGGAAGAAAATATCCCACACTGCGAAATTTTCCCTATTCGCAATTGCCACTGAAGGAGAACATCATATTGCAGATACATTCACAACCTCTGCACATTATCCCTCTACTCAACAAAAACAAGAAGAACACAAAGTCAGTGCAGCATCGCCTATTCGGGAAACTCTACAGTACAAGGCTACGCATTTACAGTGCTAATCCAAAAATAAACCATCCACACTGGTGCATACCAAGGATAGCACAAAAACCAAAACTGTTGAACAGCTCCAGCACATCCATGAACAACAATTACAACCCTCTGCAGATGTCAAAGTAAGGAAGCCTTTTCACTTCAACAAATGCCGCACCAGGAGCTCAACTCAACACACAGTTCGACATATGATAAGGGATTTGACGCAATGGAGACCATTGCTTCCTAAGGGGGGAGGAATGATCCAGATGGATATTGGTGGCCACCTACCTATTCCACTGGGTCAAAACAGTTTCCCATTTCGTCAATTTTCTAGTAATTTTGTATGGTTTTTCGGGGTCCTAAACTTCTGGGACCATTTTGAGGCCCTAAATGATGTTTTATTGCGATTGATTTTCTAAATGTTAGATAAACACTAACATTTAGACGGATTTCTCATCTTGCAGTTATTGGATAGACATTTCCAACGAGCTATCAAGCACCCCAAACGAAGATCGTATGCAAAATTTATGACCCCGAGAAGTTGGCTATTCTAATAACCACCTTGGGGCCGCAAACTTTATGACAACTCATCTTTTAGGGTTAGGTTTTTAGATGCTTGGGATTCTTTCCCTCATGATTATGATAAATAGGTGCTTTAGGCCTCTTTTTGTATTCATATTGGCATGAATGAGCAGAGTGGCCACATCTCTTCTCAGAGATAGCTACTACCATTATGGCTTCTTTTAGTTTACAGTCTATTCTATTTTTCCTATTTAATAGAATATGTGTTTACTGTATCATTGTGTTATTTGCAATATATCTCTGTATATGATTATGTATATGCTATCTTATTTCGTTCCATCATAAATCCAGATCAGTGGTATCGGAGCAATCTGCTCTTTGATTGTTTCTCGGTGCATGTCCCCGACGAGGTCAGGCTACAGAGAGTTGGGTCTCGAACTTGTTTCACTTGGGGAAGATCACTCTCGCCGCCCCAAATGGCCTTCCATGGCGGAAGAAAAGAGAGACGACAGAGCAGGAGATCCTATTAAGTTGTTGCTCGAGGAAGCCCTCGCGCGAGAGAGGAACAAGATGATGGATAATTTCGCATAGATCCTTCGATGCATGCCGACGACAGAAAATACACCTTCAATGAGCAGCCATTTCATAGATGCGACTCCCTTGAAGGTAAAATGTAATTTTGATATCCCTTTATGTGAAGGCCAGATTGATGCCAATGCCCTAGATAAATGGTTTAATCTACTAGAAGGGTATTTCTCGGTCCACAATTTTTTCGCCAGGGAAAAGATCGTCTTTGAGCTTCTCAAGGCTGCCCCCCATGTCAAAAATTGGTGGGAAACCTATTGTGAGAAAAACTCATCAGACGAGTATGGATTATTTGATGCCAATCCCACTTGGGCCTCTTTTATAGATTCTATTAAGGAACAATATTACCCTGTGGGAAACTATGATGACAAGTACAAAAAATAGACCATTCTGCATCAAGAGAGGGACCAAATGGTGTCAGAGTACACCAACAGATTTCATACCTTGCACATAAAGCTAGGTATCAAGGACTCCGAGCGTCACCTAGTACTGAAATATCGCAGTGGCCTACACCGGTACATACGAACAGTGATGGATTTATTGGAAATCTCTTCACTTGGATCCGCCTATCGATATGCTATCAAAATTGACCAAAAATTTAAGCAAAAGAACAAGCATGGCTTCGGACATGTGCAAAAGTAGGGCAAGGGAAACTCTGGCTCGCAGAACACGGGGCAGGGAAAGGACAACCAGTCCCAACAAAAAGTGAAGAAGGGTAACGAAAAGACAAAGAAGGACACCGGGAAGTGGTGAGAGTTCCACAAAAGCCCCTAGCACAATACTGATGAATGTCGCTCAAAATAGTCACTGGTGGCTAATATCAAAGCTTTATAATCAGATCCCACTTCTGATTCTGACTGAGAACCTAATTTCATAGCCGCGGACAAAGGGAAGCAGATCATTGATGTAGAATCCAGTGCCATTGTTTCTACCACATAGATTCAACCAGAGGAACTTGAAGAGTCGGAGGCAGAGGAGCACCTTTTCTACTCACATATATGGGTTGAGGGAATTCCCCTACATTTTGTTGTGGACAACGACAACCAAAAGAACTTGATATCAACATAATTCATCAAGCCCACAACCATACACCATTTGGTGGCTAAGCCAAGGATGAGGTATCCGTGTCAGTCATCAATGCCGCAAACCATATGGCATCAAGCCCTTCAGAGATGAGGTATTGTGTGATGTGGCCTACTTGAAGTATGTGATTTTCTATTAGGACAACCATATATGTGGAAGCATCATGTTGTATATGAATCATGATCTCGCAGTGTAATTGTCACTTTGGGAGGACAACTCTATCAGATACCAAAGATAGTTGCACCTACCCCAAAAACATAGGGCAGGAAGATAATCTCCCACACTGGGAAATTTTCCCTATTCACAATTTCCACTGAAGGAGAACATCAGATCACAGTGAAATCCACAACCTATGCACATTATCCCTCTACTCAGCAGAAATAATAAGAACACAAAGTCAGTGCAGCATCGCCTATTCAGGTACCTCTATAGTACAAGGCCACGCATTCACGGTGCTCCTCCAAAAAGAAACCATCCACATTGGTGCATACCAAGGATACCACGAAACCAAAATTGTTGAACAGCTCCAACGCATCCATCAAAAACAATTACAACCCTCTGCAAATGTCAAAGTAAGACAACCTTTTCACTTCAACAAACGCAGCACCAGGAGCTCAACTCAACAAATAGTTCGAGATATGATAAGGGATTTGACGCAATGGAGACCATTGCTTCCTAAGGGGGGAGGATTGATCCAGATGGATATGGGTGGCCATCCACCTATTCCACTGGCTCAAAACAGTTTCCCATTTCGACAATTTTCTAGTAATTTTTCTACGGTTTTTCAGGTCTTAAACTTCTCGGGCCATTTTGAGGGCCTAAATAATGTTTTTTTTGCGATCCATTTTCTAAATGTTGGCTAAATGCTAACATTTAAATGGAGTTATCATATTTTATTTCTTGGATAGACCTTTCCAACGAGCTATCGAGCACCCCAAAAAGAGATCGTATGCAAAAGTTATGACCTCGAGAAGTTGAATGCTCAACTAACCACCTTGGGGCTGCAAACTTTATGACAGTTCATCTTCTAGGGTTAGGTTTTTGGAAGCTTGGGATTCTTTCCCTCATGATTATGATAAATAGGCCCTTTCGGCCTCTTTTTGTATTCATCTTGGCACGAATGAGCAGAGTGGCCACATCTCTTCTCAGAGATAGCTACTACCATTCTAGCTGCTTTTATTTTACAGTCTGTTCTATTTCCGCTATTTAATAGAATATGTGTTTACTGTATCACTATGTTCTTTGCAATATATCTCTGTATATGATTCTGTATATGCTATATTATTTCGTTCCTGCATAAATCTAGATCAGTGGTATCAGATCAATACACTCTTTGATTGTTTCTCGGTGCATGTCCCCGATGAGGTTAGGATACAAAGAGTTGGGTCTCGAACTAGTTTCACTTGGGGAAGATCACTGTCACTGCCCCGCACGACCTCCCATGGAAGAAGAAAAGAGAGATGATGAAGTAGGGGATCCTATCAAGTTGTTTCTCGAGGAATCCCTTGCGTGACGGAGGAACGAGATGATGGATAATTTCGCCCATATCCTTCGACGTATGCCGACGGTGGAAAATACACCTTCAACAAGCAGCCATTTTGGAGATGCGACTCCCTTCAAGGTACAAGTTAATTTTGATATCCCTTTATTTGAAGGCCAGATCGATGCCGCTGCCCTAGATAAATGGTTGAATATACTAGAAGGGTATTTCTCTGTCCACAATTTTTTCGACAGGGAAAAGATCATCTTTGCGCTCCTCAAGGTTGTCCCCCATGTCAAAAATTTGTGGGAAACTTATTGTGAGTGAAACTCATTAGATGAGTCTAGATTGTTTGATTCCAATCCCACTTGGGCCTCTTTTATAGATGTTGTTAAGGAACAATATTACCTTGTGGAAAACTATGATGACCAATACACAAAATGGACCATTCTGGATCAAGAGAGGGACCAAATGGTGTCGGAGTACACCAATATATTTCATACTTTGTGCACAAATCTAGGTATCAAGGACTCTGAGCAGCACCTAGTACTGAAATATCACAGTGGCCTACACTGGTACATACAAACAGATATGGATTTCCTAGAGATCTCTTCACTCTAATCCTCCTATCGATATGCTGTCAAAATTGTGGATAAATTTTATTAAAAGAACAAACGTGACTTCGGACATGCGCAGAAGCATGGCAAGGGAAACTATGGCTCACAAAACACGGGGTAGGGAAAGGACAACCAGTCCCAACCACAAGAGAAGAAGGGTAACGAAAAGACAAAGAAGTTCATCGGGAAGTGGTACGAGTTCCACAAAAGCCTCTGGCACAACATTGATGAATGTCGCTCAAAATAGTCATTGGTGGCTGAGATCAAAGCTTTAGAATTAGATCCCAGTTCTGATTTTGGCTCATAACCTAATTTCACAGCCATGGACAAAGGGAAGCAGATCATTGATGCAGAATCCAGTGTCGTTGTTGCTACCACACAGATTCAACCAGAGGAACCTAAAGAGTCGAAGGGAGAGGAGCGCCTTTTCCACTCACAAATGTGGGTGGAGGGAATTCCCCTACATTGTGTTGTGGACAACAACAACCAAAAGAACCCGATCTCAGCATAAGTCATCAAGAGATTGGAGCTACAAATAACACCACACCCACAACCATACACCATTGGGTGGCTAAGCCAAGGATGAGGTATTCGCGTTAGTCATCAATTCCGCCTACCATACGGCATCAAGCCCTTCAAAGATGAGGTATTGTGTGATGTGGGCCCACTTGAAGTATGTGATGTTCTTTTAGGAAAACCATATATGTGGAAACGTCATGCTGTATATGAATCACGAGCTCGCAGTGTCATTGTCACTTTGGGAGGACAACTCTATCGTATACCAGAGATAGTTGCACCTAACTCAACTAATCAGGGCAAGAAGATAATCTACCACACTGGAAAATTTTCCCCATTCGCAATTGCTACTGAAGGAGAACATTAGATCGTAGAGACATCCACAACCTCAACACATTATCCCTCTACTCACTAGAAACAAGAAGAACACAAAGTCAGTGCAGCATCACCTATTCAGGTACCTCTACAGTACAAGGAAACGCATTCACAGTGCTCCTCCAAAAAGAAACCATCCACACCGGTGTAGACCAAGGATACCACGACAACCAAAACTGTTGAACAGCTCCAGCGCATCCATCAACAACAATTACAACCCTCTGCAGTTGTCAAAGTAAGGCAGCCTTTTCACCTCAACAAACGCCGCACTAGGAGCTCAACTCAACACACAGTTCGACATATGATGAGGGATTTGACACGATGGAGACCATTGTTTCCTAAGGGAGGAGGAATGATCCAGATGGATATCGGTTTCCACCCACCTATTCCACTATCTCAAAACAATTTCCCATTTCGATAATTTTCTAGTAATGTTTCTATGGTTTTCGGGGGTCCTAAACTTTCGGGACCATTTTGAGGCCCTAAATGATGTTTTTTTGTGATCCATTTTCTAATTGTTATTTTAAATCTAAAATTTATCTTAGATATAAAATTTATCCAAAGCTCTCATATTTTATTTCTTGGATAGACTTTTCCAACGAGCTATCGAGCACCCCAAAAAGAGATCGTATGCAAAAGTTATGACCCCAGGAAGTTGAATGTTGAACTAACCACCTTGGGGCTACAAAATTTATGATAGTTCATATTCTAGGGTTAGGTTTTTGGATGCTTGGAATGATTTCCCTCATGATTATGATAAATAGGCCCTTTCAGCCTCTTTTTGTATTCATCTTGGCACGAATGAGCAGAGCGGCCACATCTCTTCTCAGAGATAGCTACTACCATTCTAGTTGCTTTTATTTTACAGTCTGTTCTATTTCCGCTATTTAATAGAATATGTGTTTACTGTATCACTGTTTTCTTTGCAATATATCTCTGTATATGCTATCTTATTTCATTCCTGCATAAATCTAGATCAGTGGTATCAGATCAATCTGCTCTTTGATTGTTTCTCGGTGCATGTCCCCGACGAGTTTAGAATACAGAGAGTTGGGTCTCAAACTAGTTTCACTTGGAGAAGATCACTCTCACTGCCCCAAATGACCTCCCATGGTGGAAGAAAAGAAAGACGACGGAGAAAAAGATCCTATCAAGTTGTTGCTTGAGGAAGCCCTCGCACGATAGAGGAACGAGATGATGGATAATTCCGCCCAGATCCTTCGACGCATGACGATAGCAGAAAATACACCTTCAACGAGCAACCATTTCAGAGATGCGACTCCATTCAAGGTACAAGTTAATTTTGATATCCCTTTATTTGAAGGCCAGATCGATGCCGATGCCCTAGATAAATGGTTGAATCTAATAGAAGGGTATTTCTCTGTCCACAATTTTTTCGATAGGGAAAAGATCGTCTTTGCGCTCCTCAAGGCTGTCCCCCATGTCAAAAATTGGTGGGAAACTTATTGTGAGAAAAACTCATCACACAAGTTTGGATTGTTTGATGCCAATCCCACTTGGGTCTCTTTTATAGATGTTGTTAAGGAACAATGTTACATCGTGGGAAACTATGATGACCAGTACACAAAATGGACCATTCTGCATCAAGAGAGGTAACAAACGGTGTCAGAGTACACCAATAGATTTCATACCTTGCACACAAAGCTAGGTATCAAGGATTTCGAGCGGCACCTAGTACTGAAATATCGCAGTGGCCTACACCGGTACATACAAACAGAGATGGATTTCCTAGAGATATATTCACTCAGATCCACCTATCGATATGTTGTCAAAATTGTGCAGAAATTTTAGCAAAAGAACAAATGTGACTTTGGACCTGCACAGAAGCATGGCAAGGGAAGCTATGGCTCACAAAAAATGGGGAAGGGAAAGGACAACCAGTCCAAACCACAAGAGAAGAAGGGTAACGAAAAGAAAAAGAAGGACATCGAGAAGTGGTGCGAGTTCCACAAAATCCCCTGGCACAACACTGATGAATCTCGCTCAAAATAGTAATTGGTGGCTGAGTTCAAAGCTTCAGAATTAGATCCCAGTTCCGATTTTGGCTCAGAACCTAATTTCACAGTCGCGGACAAAGACAAGATCATTGATGGAGTACCCAATGCCGTTGTTTCTACCACACAGTTTCTACCAGAGGAACCTGAAGAGTCGGAGGCAGAGGAGCGCCTTTTCCACTCACAGATGTGGGTGAAGGGAATTCCCCTACATTTTTCTGTGTATAGTGGCATCCAAAAGAGCCCGATCTCAACATAAGTCATCAAGAGATTGGAGATACCAATAACACCACACCCAAAACCATACACCATTGGGTGGCTAAGCCAAGGACGAGGTATCCGCATCAGTCCTCAATGCCACCTACCATACGACATCAATCCCTTCGGAGATGAGGTATTGTGTGATATGGCCCCACTTGAAGTATGTGATGCTATTTTAGAATAGCTATATATGTGGAAGCATCGTGCTATATATGAATCACAAGCTCGTATTGTCATTGTCACTTTGGGAGGACAACTCTAACAGATACCATAGATAGTTGCACCTACCCCAACCAAGCAGGGTAGGAAGATAATATCCCACAATGGAAAATTTTCCCTATTCGCAATTTCCACTAAAGGAGAACATTAGATCGTAGAGATATCCACAACCTCTGCACCATATCCCTCTACTCAGCAGAAACAAGAAGAACACAAAGTCAGTGCAGCATCGCCTATTCGGGTACCTCTACAGTACAAGGCCACACATTCACGGTGCTCCTCTAAAAAGAAACCATCCACACCGGTGCAGACCAAGGATACCACGACAACCAAAACTGTTGAACAACTCCAACGTATCCATGAACAACAATTACAACCCTCTGCAGATGTCAAAGTAAGGCAACCTTTTCATTTCAGCAAACGCCGCACCAGGAGATCAACTCAACACACAGTTCGACATATGATAAGGGATTCGATGCAATGGAGACCATTGGTTCCTAAGGGGGGAGGAATGGCCCATATCGATATCGGTGGCCACTCACATATTCCACTGGGTCAAAACAGTTTCCCATTTCGGCAATTTTCTAGTAATTTTTCTACGGTTTTTCGGGTCCTAAAATTCTGTGGCCATTTTGAGGCCCTAAATGATGTTTTTTTTGTGATATTTTTTCTAAATATTAGTTTAAATCTAACATTTAGCAATATCTCTCATCTTTTAGTTCTCAGATAGACCTTTCCAACGAGCTATCGAGCACCCCAAACAGAAATAGTATGCAAAAGTTATGACCCTGGGAAGTTGACTGTTCAACTAACCACCTTGGGGCTGCAAACTTTATGACGGTTCATCTTCTAGAGTTAGGTTTTTGGATGCTTGGTATTATTTCCCTCATAATTATGACAAATAGGCCCTTTCAGCCTCTTTTTGTATTAATCTTTGCACGAATGAGTAGAGAGGCCACATCTGTTCTCAGAGATAGCTACTAGCATTCTAGCTGCTTTTATTTTACAGTATGTTCTATTTCCGCTATTTAATAAAATATGTGTTTATTGTATCACTGTGTTCTTTGCAATATATATTCGTATATTCTATCTTATTTCGTTCCTGCATAAATATAGATAAGTGGTATCAGATCAATTTGCTCTTTGATTGTTTCTCAATGCATGTCCCCGACGAGGTCAGGATACAGAGAGTTGGGTCTCGAACTAGTTTCACTTGGGGAAGATCACTCTTGCTGCCCGAAACGGACTCCCATGGCGGAAGAAAAGAGAGACGACGGATCAGGAGATCCTATCAAGTTGTTGCTCAAGGAATCTCTCGCGCGACAGAGGAATGAGATGATGGATAATTTTTCCCAAATCCTTTGACGCATGCCGACGACGACAAATACACCTTCAACGAACAACCATTTCGGAGATGTGACTCCCTTCAAGGTATAAGTTAATTTTGATATCCCTTTATTTGAAGGCTAGATCAATGCCGATGCCCTAGATAAATGATTGAATCTACTAAAAGAGTCTTTCTCTGTCCACAATTTTTTTCACAGGGAAAAGATCATCTTTGCACTCCTCAAGGCTGTCCCTCATGTCAAAAATTGGCGGAAAACTTATTATGAGAAAAATTCATCAGACGAGTCTGGATTGTTTGATGCTAATCCTACTTGGGCCTGTTTTATATATGCTATTAAGGAACAATATTACCCTGTGGGAAACTATGATGACCAGTACACAAAATGGACCATTCTACATCAAGAGAGGGACCAAACGGTGTTGGAGTACACCAACAGATTTCATACCTTGCACATAAAGCTAGGTATCAAGGACTCCGAGCGACACCTAGTACTGAAATATTGGAGTGGCTTACACCGGTACATACGAACAGAGATGGATTTCCTGGAAGTCTCTTCACTCGGATCCGCCTAACGATATGCTGTCAAAATTGAGCAGAAATTTCAATAAAAGAACAAGCGTGACTTCAGACCTACGTAGAAGTAGGGCAAGGGAAACTCTGGATCATAGAACATAGGGCAGGGAAAGTACAACCAGTCCCAACCACAAGCGAAGAAGGGTAACTAAAAGACAAAGAAGGACACCAGGAAGTGGTGCGAGTTCTAAAAAATCCCTTGGCACAACACTGATGGATGTCACTCAAAACAGTCATTGGCGGCTGAGATCAAAGCTTTAGAATCATTGATCCCAGTTCCGATTCTTACTCAGAACCTAATTTCACAGCCGCAGACAAAGGGAAGCAGATCATTGATGCATAACCCAGTGTCGTTGTTGCTACCACATAGATTCAACCAGAGGAACCTAAAGAGTTGGAGGCAGAGGAGTGCCTTTTCACTCACAGATGTGGGTGGAGTGAATTCCTCTACATTTTGTTGTGGACAGTGGAAGCCAAAAGAATCTAATCTCAGTAGAAGTCATCAAGAGATTGGAGCTACCAATAACACCACACCCACAACCATATACCATTGGGCGACTAAGCCAAGGACGAGGTATCCACGTCAGTCATCAATGCCGCTTACCATACGACATCAAGCCCTTTAGAGATGAGACATTGTGTGATGTGTCCCCACTTGAAGTATGTGATGTTCTTTTAGGAAAACCATATATGTGGAAGCATCATGCTGTATATGAATCACGAGCTCGCAGTGTCATTGTCACTTTGGGAGGACAACTCTATCGTATACCAGAGATAGTTGCACCTAACCCAACTAAGTAGGGCAGGAAGATAATCTACCACACTGGGAAATTTTCCCTATTTTCAATTGCCACTGAAAGAGAACATTAGATCGCAGAGACATCCACAACCTTACCACATTATCCCTCTACTCACTAGAAACAAGAAGAACACAAAGTTAGTGCAACATTGCCTATTCGGGTACCTCTATAGTACAAGGCCACTTATTCATGGTGCTCCACCAAAAAGAAACCATCCAAACCGATGAAGACCAAGGATACCATGACCACCAAAACTGTTGAACACCTCCAGCGTATCCATCAACAACAATTACAACCCTCTGCATAAGTCAAAGTAAGGAAGCCTTTTCACTTCAACAAATGCCACACCAGGAGCTCAACTCAACACACAGTTCGACATATGATAAGGGATTTGATGCAATGGAGACCATTGATTCCTAAGGGGGGATGAATGATATTTATAGATATCGGCGGCCACCAACCTATTCCATTGGGTCAAAATAGTTTCCCATTTCGACAAATTTTAATAATTTTTATACGGTTTTTCGGGTCCTAAACTTTCAGGATCATTTTGAGGCCCTAATTGATGTTTTTTTGTGATCCATTTTATAAATGTTATCTCAATGCTAACATTTATCCAGAGCTCTCATCTTGTAGTTCTCGGATAGACCTTTCCAACAAGCTATCGAGCACCCCAAATGAAGATCGTATGCAAACGTTATGACCTCGGGAAGTTGACTGTTCAATTAACCACCTTGGGGCCGCAAACTTTATGACGGTTCATCTTCTAGGTTTAGGTTTTTGGATGCTTGGGATTCTTTCCCTCATGCTTATGATAAATAGGCCCTTGCATCCCCTTTTTGTATTCATCTTGGCACGAATGAGCAGAGCGGCCACATCTCTTCTCAGAGATAGCTACTACCATTCTAGCTGCTTTTATTTTATAGTCTGTTCTATTTCCGCTATTTAATAGAATATGTGTTTACTATATCACTGTGTTCTTTGCAATATATCTCTGTATATGATTCTGTATATGCTATCTTATTTCGTTCTTGCATAAATCTGGCTCAGTGGTATCAGAGCAATCTTCTCTTTGATTGTTTCTCAGTGCATGTCCTCGATGAGGTCAGGATATAGAGAGTTGGGTCTTGAACTAGTTTCACTTGGGGAATATCACTCTCGCCGCCCCAAATGGACTCCCATGGCGGAAGAAAAGGGAGACGATGGAGCATGAGATCCTATCAAGTTTTTGCTCAAGGAAGCCCCCGTGCGATGGAGGAACGAGATGATGGATAATTTCTCCCAGATCCTTCGACTCATGCTGACGATGACAAATACACCTTCAACAAGTAGCCATTTCGAAGATGCAACTCCCTTCAAGTCACAAGTTAATTTTGATATCCCTTTATTTGAAGGCCAGATCGATGCCGATGCCCTAGATAAATGGAATCTAATAGAAGGGTATTTCACTATCCACAATTTTTTTGACCGGGAAAAGATCCACTAGTGGATTTGGACCCAAAATCCAATGACCTCTGACGAAGAAGGACTATGTCGTCGGATTTCACCTTAAAAATCTCAAAATTTGATGGTCTTTGTAAAATTGATAGGAGACGTCGGATATCTGACAGATATGCTCATATCCGACGGTCATGTGGATATATGACATCATATTATGCATTGGGATGTCGGATATCCGACATCAATTCTCCCAACGATAACTAGGTTCAAGCCGTCGGATATCCGACGGACTTTTGACTTTTAAAACTTATAAATACTGAAACATTCCGACATGTTTTCTATACAAGCGACGGTTTGCGGAATTTTTTTAATTTAGTGGACTGTTTTTCATTATTTCCATTGTTTTTGAGATTCAAGTGAGTGAAGTGTGGAGCTTCATTTCTAAGATCGATAATCTCCATTCAAGCTCTTTACGAGAAAATGTCAACTAGCAATATTCTTGATCCAGACGAACAAAATCGACAATTGCTTGCTAGATTGTGGGAAGGAGTTGAAAAAAGGGGTGATAGGAAATGCTATTGTCCATGTACTCAATGCAGGGGCTTTAAGAGGAGAAGAATTTTGATCACAACAGCCACAAAACATTGTAGGGAGCATGGGCACGTTGAGGGGGGACATGAATACCATTCATTTGTAAGTTTTGCATTATATATGTTTTTATTTTGATTGCTTTTGTAAATTTATGCATTGATCATGGTTTCAATAGATGGGGACTGACATGGACAATAAATATTACTTTAATATTAAATATTTATTATACGATTTCTTTTTCTTTTGTGCATGTTGAATCTAGGGTATAGTAGAATAAGTCATTTATTTGTTCGTTAGTGAGACTAACCCACTCACCGGGGAAAGCACTTAACTCTCTAGATTTGTGACACTTTCCATCATGATAATAGAAATAATGACTATATTGGCATGTTGTAATTTCTCTTATATTTTCTCTATATAGAAATTACCATAACATCATTTATCTTACCTTAGTGGAGTACAGTATGAGAAATTTTGTGTTATATTTGAGTAGCTTTGCTCAGTAATTGGGTCAATTATTATGTATCTTGGATAGTTTGGATGCACCTATTTGACCAACAGTTCAATAGGCCGTTGCTCTTTTCATTGACCCAACAGTACAAAATTTGTTACATTTTAAATGCATCACATAAATGTTTACATTTTGTGTTTGGATTTTTTACATTTTGCGGTTGAATTTATTATATTAACTTTTATCTGTTGATGGTTTCATGTAATTATAAAGGAAAGACATCCTAGGGCACTTCGTTTGGAGGAAGAGCTTCCACAACAAGTACCAGAAGCTATGAATATTAATGGAAAACAAGTTAATGATCACATTAATGAAGAAGGTGATCATTTTGAAAACATACTTGAAGATGATGTTACAAATAATTTGATCCATGATTCATTTAATGTTGGAATGGTCGATGTTGATCATGATGATGATGATCATGAAAATGATGAACATTTTGATGATATTCATAATATACCTCTTCTTGATAAGGCATACGAATCCCTTTTTGAGGGCTCCAAGACAAATCTTCTCTCTACTATATTATTGATAATGAACTTGAAGGTTATGAATGGTCTTTCAAACATATCAGTCACACGGATGTTAAGGTATGTAATATATTCCATCACAAAATATATATGATTGTGTATAATTTTGTTGTTCATTCATATATAAGTCAAATTATTGTGGATGAAATTTGTTCCATTATTATTATTTCTATATTATATTAACTAGATTTTTATTTTAATTTGTTGTAGCATGATAGGTGAATATTTGTTACCACCGTCAAATATTTTACCTCACACATATCAAGATTTATTTGCCATCATGAAAGAAATTGGAATGCAGTATGAAGCAATTCATGTAGGCCCCGATGACCATGTTCTATATTACAATCAACATGAATTTGCAACAGAATGTCCTGAATGTCATATCAGTAGATATCGCACAGATCAAGTAACTAAAAAGGTGCCTCGCAAGGTTCTACGTTATATTCCCATTATTCCACATCTGCAACGACTGTTCAGGTGCAAAAACATAGCACGGTTTATGGATTACCATGCATGGAACAGAATTCAAGATGACATTATTCAGATGCCTGCAGATGGGTCTGCATTTACAGATATGGAGGAAAAATGGCCCCACTTTAAAGAAGAACCTCGTAATCTTAGGATTTATTTGGCAGAAGATGGTGTCAATCCATTTGTAGAGATGAGATCCGTTTACTCGGTGTGGCCTATTTTTGTTATCAACAACAACATTCCTCCATGGTTGACAATAAAGAGGGAGCACATAATGTTGTTGATGATTGTTCCAGGTACGAACCCTGTAGTGTTTTTTTTAAAGTAGTTTTATCTCATTTGTCGTATTTTTGTCGCATAATGTCATATATATATTTAATGTTTTTCTATTGTGCAATATAGTTTAATATATGTAATATTAATGGTTAGTCTCATATTTATATTTTTTATATGTTCATATCAATCAGGTAAGTACCAAGTGAAAGATATGAATGTATATATCGAACCTCTTATTGACGAGCTACTGAAGTTATGGAATGGCATCACTATGTATCGAACTACCCAAAAACATATGTTCAATGGCAAGCAAGAGACTGCATTAAAACCACAGAGAATGACACCTGGCCTATGGAAGTTGAAATATAATAGAAATCGTCAAGGTACGTATAATGAATCATCGTATATGATATGTTATATTGTATTTTTTTATATTGTGTGTTTTTTACTATAACTGACATTAATTTATGTAATTTCATGATTGTCGTTCATGTGATCATGAAGGAATTAATGGGCTTCCACGAGGAATGAAAAGTTATCCTAGACAATTCAGTAGGTTGCTGTAATATGAGCACCTACAAATTGCTCATCTATTTGATACAATGCATATCAGAAAGGATGTGACCGAAACATTATGGCGAATATTGGATGGAAGGAGTGACAAAGAAAAAATTGTCAAAATTTGCAAAGACATTCAAGATAGAAACCATGCAATGAAAGACATCATTCAATTTCATAGCAACGGAGAGAAAATTAATATAAGCTCACTTCCATGGATGTTAATGGACCAGCAAAGTAATGTTGTAAAAGAAGTCATTCAAAAATTAAATTTTCCACCGGATTTTGTGCGAACACGAAGAATATCATAACAAAGAAAGGTGATTTCGCGAGGGTGAAAACTCACGATTGGCATGTCTTCATGAAGGTAATTATTATGGTATAGATTTAATTTTTTTTTTTCCTATTACAGTGAATATGGTTGGTATATTTTTAATTTGTCTACTCTTTGTTGATAAAATGAAACTATTTGTATATCATTGTTACAGTATGTTCTACCTCTCTCTATCCCGGACAACTTCGACAACAATGTCAAGCAAATAATATATAGTCTCGAGAAATACATGAGGTAAGTGGTGATTTTTTCCATGTGCTTAGTGTTTGTTTAATTCAACATAGAACTTGTATTTGATTTTCGTTCTGTAATTCATGATGTTACGTAATATATTTTTTTTTCTTTAATCTCTTGATTTGGTTGTCATGTCACTTGTAGATGGTTGTCATCTAAAGAATTCCATAAAGAAGACATAAAGTATTGGAGGAGAGAAATTCCTCGTCTCATGTGTGAAATGCAGAAGCATCTACCTTCGGAATTTTTCAATGCACAAGAACACTACCTCATACACCAAGTTGAGGAGATTGAACTATGTGGACCTGTGCACTCAAGGTTCATGTGGATGGTTGAGAGGCACTTGAAATTTATGAAGGGTTTGGTTAGACAACGAGCATATGCTGAGGGTTCTATGATGGAGGGATATATGGTATACCAACACATGCTGTATATTAGTGAATATCTTCCTAAATTAGCAGAAAATCTCAATTTACGTTGCATTTGTGACCCAAAATCCAATAAAAGTTTCGAAGGGGAGTACCCTAAGGGGAAAGGTAGATCGAGGAAGGTGAAAGGTAATATAACGCATTCTTATATTCAGTATTTTGCATAAATTTATACTGTAATATACTTTGTTAAGTTACTATATTACATTTGTATTGAATTTTAATTTTATTGTCATGAAATAGTTGGTCGAGAGTGGGATGCAATTCATTTAGACATCGCAAACAATCTTGACTGGATGAAGGTATGGATCAAACGATGTGAACAATCTGGTCATGGAATATCATGGGAAGGTGTGGCTTCATTGGTTAAAGCTGCACATCACAATGGAGACACCAATATAACACAAAGGGAAATCGATTTAGAAAGAGGTTTAAAAGATAAGAAGGTAAGCATAATAATCATCCACACAATTTTTATTTTGTAAAAAATAATGCCGTTGTACGTCATGTTGTTTTTTTCATTGTATGGCATTATAAACATGCACTAGTTAATCATAAATATTGGATCATTATGTAATCTTTTCCTGTATGGATTTTTGTAGGTAACACATCATAAGGCCATGTGGTGCAATGGATGTAGATATCGAATCAAAAAGTTGGATGAAACAAAGAAAACATCTGATTGTGCGATATCTGCAGTCTTTGAGGTGACCAATGTTTCTTCTAGAGGTGACAGACATCCAGAACTCTCTGAAAATCGATACTATGGGTATATTGAAGACATTCTTCAGTGTGACTTTAACTCCTTCAAGGTATTTCTGTTCATTGTCAAATGATACAGGTGTCGATTGAATCAACGCGATCCCGATAAAACAATAATTGAACATGATAATGGATTTACCATGGTAAATACAAGGTTGTTTAAGCCAGGAATGGAGCCCTATGTTCTTCCAACCCAATGTGAACATGTATTTTACTTTGAGGTTCCAGGTAGAGCGGGTTGGTCATTTGCTGTGAGACACGATCCAAGGGGAAGGCTGGTAAAGTATAACATAGATGAAGGTAATGAAGACGTTCTCGAAGAAGAAGACACCGTAGAAGATGATCATGATCAACATGAGTTAGATGATCATGTTCCTGAAGAAGATGTCGAAGAACTTATTGAATCAGATGATGTATCAGACAATGTCCATGAAGATGATATCGACGATGACATGATGATCATAACTGACATTGATGACGAGGATGATATGGCCAATCCTTACAATGTTGAATCTGAATCATCGGATGATAGTGCAGACGATGACTCAGATGAAGAAGATGATGAAGACCATTGAAGTTTATGAGGTATGTAGTAATAATAAATTAACTATTTCTTAGTGAGTTTTCATTTTCCAGTATGATATAATTAGAAACATTGCTTGTTATAGAGTATGTCAAAAAATACATTTAAAGTTTTTGTACATAGATATTTTTGTCGGGTTATGGGGAATTGAGAGTGATGTGAGGGGGGGGGAGGGGCCATAAGAGATTCCACCTTCACGTGGTTGGCCCTGTTTATTAGAGAATATTAAATTATTCTCAAAACAGAGAGAAGCTTAGTAAGGATTAAATAAAGACTCAAACATAATCATCATCATCATCAACATCATCATCATCATCGGCATCATCATCATCATCAGCATCATCGTCATCATCATCATATTTTTCTTCCTCATTGACATCTTCATCATCTTGATCATCGTCATCATCACCATCATCATCATCATCATCATCATCATCATCATCGTCGTCGTCGACATCGTCATCGTCATCACGACCACCACCATCATCATTGTCGTCGTCACGACCACCATCATCATCATCATTGTCATCATCATCGTCATCATCCTCCCCATCATCATCATCATCGTCACCATCTTCATCATCATCATCGTCATCACCATCATCGTCATCATCTTCATCATGATCATCATCGTCACTATTCTTCATCATCATAATCATCATCGGCATCGCCATCATCACCATTGGAACATCCTAAACCATACCTATAGATTAATTAATGTGAGACAATATGGGGCCAACGTTGAATTTTTTTAAATATGTGTTGGCAAGGACATAAATTTGGCATGGTTAGTCTAGATGCATGCATTGACGGTGTGGGAGGGTTTCTAGACTCAAACTTGGATGACACTCACCATTGCAGTATCAAAAACCATACCTATAGATTAAATAATGTGCTACATGGGGCCAACGTTGAAATTTTTTAAATTTGTGTTGGCTTGGACTGAAATTTCACATGGTTAATCAAGACGCATGCATTGATGGTGTGGGAGGGTTTTCGAACTCAAACTTGGCTGACACTCACCATTGCAGCATCAAAAACCATACCTATAGATTAAATAATGTGCTACATGGGGCCAATGTTGAAATTTTTTAAATATGTGTTGGCTGGGACTGAAATTTGGCATGGTTAGTCTAGACGCATGCATTGACGGTGTGGGAGGGTTTCTAGACCCAAAAATGGCTGACAATAACCATTGCAGCATCAAAAGGCATACCTATAGATTAAATAATGTGAATATACATGGGGCCAACGTTGAAATTTCTTAAATATGTGTTGTCTTGGACTGAAATTTGGCATGGTTAGTCTAGACACATGCATTGACGGTGTGGGAGGGTTTCTAGACTCAAACATGGCTGACAAGCTATATGCGTTGGAATTGACACCATTAGAATGTTTTGATCATTAGGGATAGGTTTAGTGGCCCTTTACATGGTCAAGAGAAGGAACCTAGGCCTTAGACCAAAGGAAGCATATATCCATCCAGATCAAAGAATGATGCATTAAACCAACACAAATGACCTTGTGAGAGGATCATTGGCAATAATTATTTTGTGAATAACTCAATTCATTTTTTTTTATATTATTTAAGCAAATAAATTCACATGATTTCTTTATAAGGCTTTGGACCACAAGCAAAACAAGTTAACACAAAATTAGTTTGTAAATAAGTCAATCCAATCATTCATTTTTAGTAATATTTAAACAAATAAATACCTAAGATTCTTAATATTGAAAAATAATTAATGAAAACCATTTTAAATTTATTTCTATTGTAATTTATTAATATTATAAAGTAGTAATACAAGTTATTTGAATTCAAATTTGATTTTTTTTGTAAGATTCAAAATTTAAATTAAACTTATAAATGTTTATAAGGCTAAAAGGTTTTAGAAGAATTGTGTTCTCGGTCCAAATAACACTGTTTGGACTATTCACCCTACTTTGAAGCTTACTATGAAGAAAATAAAGAGTTTGAGAAATAGTAGTTTGATAACTTTTTTCGAAATGACCCCCATGGGATGGGGGTTATGACCCGAATTACCAAAAAAATACTATCTAGATTAGAAACAAGCCCTATTTCAATACTAGCAAAATCTCTATCAAATCTTAACATCATAAGATATAATAATTAGAATAGAAACATAGTGATTGGCAACTGGGGTTTTGTTCTTGGCTAACTGAGGAACATCCTTCTAACAGGTCGAAGGAAAGCAATGAAAAACCAACTACAAGGCCAAGGTGTTGGCTGAAGGAATGCGGTTGAAAATTTTCCCCTTCAATTCTATTTCTAGAGCATTCAATCTGGCATTAATTCTTTCATATGCTATTAGAGTGGTTATGTGTTAGTGACTAACCATTGGAGCATAAAAAACCATACCTATAGATTAAATAATGTGATACATGGGGCCAACGTTGAAATTTTTTAAATATGTGTTGGCTTGGACTGAAATTTGGCATGGTTAGTCTAGACGCATGCACTGATGGCGTGGGAGGGTTTCTAGACTCAAACATGGCTGACAATAACCATTGCAGCATAAAATACCATACCTATAGATTAAATAATGTGATACATGGGGCCAATGTTGAAATTTTTTAAATATGTGTTGGCTTGGACTGAAATTTGGCATAGTTAGTCTAGACACATGCATTGACGGTGTGGGAGGGTTTCTAGACTCAAACTTGGCTGACACTCACCATTGCAACATCAAAAACCATACCTATAGATTAAATAATGTGCTGCATGGGGCCAACGTTGAATTTTTTTAAATTTGTGTTGGCTTGGACTGAAATTCTGCATGGTTAGTCAAGACGCATGCATTGATGGTGTGGGAGGGTTTTCAGACTCAAAATTGGCTGACACTCACCATTGCAGCATAAAAAACCATACCTATAGATTAAATAATGTGCTACATGGGGCCAACGTTGAAATTTTTTAAATATGTGTTGGCTTGGACTGAAATTTGGCATGGTTAGTCTAGACGCATGCATTGACGGTGTGGGAGGGTTTCTAGACCCAAACATGGCTGACAATAACCATTGCAGCATCAAAAGCCATACTTATAGATTAAATAATGTGAATATACATGGGGCCAACATTGAAATTTCTTAAATATGTGTTGTCTTGGACTGAAATTTGGCATGGTTAGTCTAGATGCATGCATTGACGGTGTGGGAGGGTTTTTGGACTCAAACTTGGCTGACACTCACCATTGCAGCATAAGAAACCATACATATATATTAAATAATGTGCTACATGGGGCCAACGTTTGCTATCAAATTAGATAACAAACATTTTGGTCTCTTCATTAAGAAATATGGTAACATCATTGATGGAACTTATTTATTTCCTTTTCCATTCATGTTTACATCAAAATACCAAAATCAACCATTATGTCACAGAAGACCTTTCTGTTGCAGTATGGAGCATACACATTAAGTATATTAAGGGGTCTCTCCAACCCCCTAATACAACCTTCAAGTTTGATACCTGCAATTGTGTGAAATGGAGAGAAATCAACATGTAGCGGGTTCCAAGCCACTAACAAACCTTTTGACATACCATTGGCATCCACACCACAACACTTCCAAGTGGGATTTAGTTTAAGAAAAAATTTACATGCATTATTGTTTTATTGTATGAATCACACTATGTTATGGTAGCTCCCGTTATTGTATTGAATATAGCCCTCTATACTCTATATGGAAGCTCCCGGTGTTATATTGCCAGCCCCCAAGATAAAGACCCAACGATCACCGGAGCTAGCAAACCAAAGTTATAAGGTACTAAGCTAACAAAGCCTAGATTGGGTAGTGGGAATATTGGTTGTGATACTCTCCACCCAAGTTCAAATCTAGTTCAAGACATGTTATGGTGGACATTGGAGATACCCTTATTCTTCGCAAATAGCAGGTGTCTATTATTTCCATGGATGTTGTCTATAATGCCAATAAACCACAATTAAAAAAAATACTAAACCATAAGGTACTAAGCAAATCCATCCCACTCTTTGAAACTCCAAAGTTAGCTTTAAAAAATAAGCAACCTGGTTTCCACGAACAATTTAAAACCATGCACAATTTAAATAGTATTAAAGGAGTCTCAAACAACAATAGAATCTGCAATGATGTTTTTGATGGTACGAGTGATTTCCTTGTGAGGGATTTGAGAATATTTATAAAATCACTTTCTATAACAATTGAATGGGACTTAAGGTCTCTACCCAACTTCAAACTGGTAAAAAGGGATTTAGATTTAGTAACATAATTGGTTTGGTGTCCTCCTTCTCTATAAATGATGCAACTAACTTTCTCTGATCATCTCTTATTAGACCTCTCCATCAACTCCTGGGTTGCCCAACACCTTAAAAAGTTCTTCTTAGTCCAATTAAGAAAGGGCTTATACCAACAATTTTGTTCTTCTAATTCTTCTTATCAAAAGTTCTAATGCAATTCAAAGGCCCCAATTATGGTTTTAGAGAATATTAATTACAATTCAAAGGCCCTAATTATGGTGTTAGAGAATATATGAATATTCTCTGGTTTGAAAAGCCTTTTCATTTTACTTTGTAACAAACTCATCTCTTCTTTAATGAATTCAATGTGACAGATATTGTAAAAAGTTGAATATGTTTTAACTCTATCCACTCCCATTAAATGTCTTGAGTCTTGTTATTTTTCTAGTTTCTACACATTTGCATTCGCATTTGAATGGGTTGAAAATTGATAATAAAAAAACTTAATATAAAACAATATAAAATATAAAATAAAATAAAACAATACAAAATAAAATATTATATAATAAAAAAAATAATAAAAAAAACAAAATAAAAACAAACTATATATAATACAAAAAATAAACACTTACCATTTCACTTTGGATTTGATGCACGCCCATTTCACCATGCCCCCATTTCACTTTCAATTCGACACTAGGAGGAAGGAGGAGCTCTGCAACTCTATGAAACCCGAAGCAGAGAGCTGGAGGAGAGCATGATTTGATACCCCATTTCAATTCGACGCGTGCGATCAGGAGAGGTGCTCTGTAAAATCAATTTTCAAACCCTAAACGATTTCAATCCGACACAGAGGAGCTCAAGAAGGCAGATATGTCCTCGGTATGTCTATGAATTATATGTTTAATGCATAATGTGCTTGTCATATACAATGATATCTTTTCTAGGATTGCTTTCCTGTCCGCCTTCAACACAATACTGCACTGAGCTGTGACGTTTATTAGGCTATTATGTGCCTGCTAGCATTGGACCGTGACTTTTAGGGCTGCATTGTGACTTGTCTAAGACTGTAGAAGGCTATCGTGACTTGCTTCAGCTTGTAGAAGGTTGTCGAGACTAGTGTTGAGCCAATTAGGGCTGGTCCGTGACTATTGATGATTCTTCTTGGGCTGCCATAAGATAATTTTGTTGGGTCGTGACCATGTTGACCCTGTATGGGCTATAGTGACTGTTGTGTGTTTTTATGTCCTTACTGGTACTTATCGTGAATGTTTCAAGGCGTGTTCAGTGGGTTGTGTCCTTGTTGGTGCTTACAGTGACCCTTGTTGAGTATGTTGTGACCATTGAAAGAGTGCCCTTGCACATTCTCAACTCTTTGAGGTTGCTACTGCTATGTATCAAGGTTCCATTGTCTAAGGGTGTATGGTTTAATGCTTCCTCATTGTTATTTGATTGCTGTATGACTGTCCTAAAGAGTGCTAAAGTTGAAAGAGATGAAAATTATGTTTAAATTTATCTTATCTTGTCACAACTGTACTTATTTTGTTTCTAGCATTGATTTAGCAATTTATTTATGCATTAAAGTATAAATATTTCAATTTTCTGCTCCAAACCCTAACCTAACCCAATTTTCAATTCATACAACAAGCTGTAGCCTCTCCTGAGCAGACCTTAGTCCCAAAACAGTCCCAAAGTAGTACTTTTTGTAAACTAAAACCATCATACTTTGAACATTCCTCAAGTCTCGACATGGAAGCAACCTCCATCTCCGATTTTGAAATGAATGCCTTAGCCTCCACCAAATTAAATGAATGCCACAAAAATTTGTTGTGAATTGGAGGGATGTTAAGTTAACCAACCAAACCGTGGATGCAAAAAACAAGACCCTCATGTTAGGTGGGTACATGCCTATAGACGATGATAGGATGGCATGCTCCCCGCTATTCATTTATTTGTGCATTCAGCCCTTATTCCCGTCGGATGGACACAATATATATATCAATTTGGAGTAAAGCCGGACCTTCCATACTTTGCATAGTTTCTCTCACTTTCTAGTAAAACTGAGACCTTCTCTTTTAAATAACTTCACAACTTTCATTTAACTGCTGGAGAATCTAAATCTTACCACTCCAGGCTTTCCTTATATATTTTTGCCTAGCATTTGATGGGAGGTTTTCCTTCTGTCTTTTATAATTGCATTAGATGTACCTTTAGAGTTGTTTGCAATAACCCCCGAGCTATTACTTCATTTTATACATTGTATCCCGTCAGGCTGCCGCTCAGTAGTATCCCTTTGCTTCTTAGGGTATTGCAAAGTTTTACTTTATTTATTATTTTGAATCTGTTTTACTTTTTGGCTTATAAGAGTATTAATGTCTTCTTGGATGTCTCGTTCCTTCACCATGCTGGCAGAATTGGAACTACACACATGGGCTCAATGAGTTTATCTATAATGTGGGCCTCTTCATTGTAACCAACTCCTTTTTTTTCCTCATATTAAGGTAAATTACTAGCATATTGGATAGAAATCACGTGATCTTTAAACACCTTTAGGGCCATACCCAGGATAAGCCTTAGCTTCATTGAAATGAAAGGAGTATAAACCCTCAGCCAATTCCTCTAAGCGTAACTTTTTTTTATAGTGATTCCCACACATGTAAAAGGAAACTACAATAAAAGCTTCTTCTTACCATGGATAAAATTTTATCTTTATATATAGGATTTAGTAGCTAACATACGTAACATACCTGAGCATTATAGTTGGGGATTCCTGTCCAACAAGTCTACCATATAACCACGTCATTTCCTTGTAGGGGAGTCAATTCATATAATTTTACCTGGTACACCAGTGGTATTTCAAATTTCGGATATACCACTTATTTAGAATGAAAAATCCTCCATCATATGCTTCAAGGAAAGCATCTCTTCTGACATTAAAAACACTTAGTAAGCATCTCTTCTGTATCATTCGTCAGGGTTAGTAAATTCATAAAAGGTAAGCATGCATCATCATACTTCACACTTCAATCAAACCATCATGACTTGGATTGTGGCAATTTTAGTCTTCGACTAGGGTAGTACTGTAGCATCTTTCACACTTAGAATATAGTAGCTTCAAATTTGGACTGTGGTGGCTTCATAAAAAAACAAGTTGTGGTATAGCTTCCCCAGTTGTGGTTACTATTTTTTTATTAAGCTCATGAAGATTTATATGCAGTTTATTGTTTCGGATATCCTTGTGTTTTTGTGAAGAATGATTGAAGAATGTTATAAGTGTTCCTAGAGAATTATGAACATGGATATGTACAATTCCTTATATTTATTATCACTTTGTTTTATGTGACGAATTCATTTGCATGACTAGAGTATGTCTGAAGCTCTCCTTGAGGTCCCATGAATGAACTTGAACACTTATTGCATTCATTTAATTTGAAAGAGTAGTTATAGTTTGAAAGAACTCTCTCCTTACCTTAGCTAGCATTCATTGAAAGGAAAGGCTTATTTTATTCATATGCATTTGCATGGTTTGAGTCAGTCATCACACCACGAGTTGCACTCCCATCACCCAACTGAGTAATACAACCATTAAAATTTAACTCGTTAACTCAACACACTTTAAACTCGCTTGAAGATAAAAATAATTTGTTAGCTAGGTAGGACACCAGGGATAGGAATCCAAATAATTCCCCCTTGTCATTATCATCCGAGACCTAGTTGTTTTCCTCTAGGGTGATAAAATCCTCTTGTACTTGTTGACACGGTCATCGACCAGTTTGTGGAGGGGCCTCCTGTTGTTTCAGGGGTTAAACCGCCGCAAGATCGAGAACTGGACGGACTCTGTGGAATGTCGCACTCCACTTAGCCCTAAGGAAACATCGATCATTGTCTTCCTTGTATTATCCGGCCACCATACTAGTGATACAAGGGTGATAAGGCAGAAGCGCCGAAAACCTTTTCCGACGTGTCATGAACAAGGTATCTTAGTGACTTTTCTACTAGGGCTCTTTTACCCAAGATCCCTTTCGGTAGAGGGATATCCTTCCATTATTGGTCTCTCATTTTGTATTGTTTGACTTGGATTTCATCACCTTGCGAAGGATACAACTTGTTGAGGTATCCAGCTCTTAGTTATGAGGTTTTGCTTGCTATTTCACCTTTTTAGAGGGTCTTTTTCTTTTTAGTGTTTCTTATTGGCATTCTGGCCACTTTTGTTTTAGCTTGCTTACTGTGACACCGATCCCAGTACAGTTTTTTGAGCTTATCTGATTATGTGTGATGTCCTCTTCTCCTAGGTCTTCGAGATGGTTGAGTTAGATGGTATTCTCAAGGGACTCAACACCTCTTGATGGAGCCACTGATGCTTGACCTTAGGAGTAGTCTAGAGGACCACGTGATCACATCATCCGTGTGGACTTTTCTGTTTACTGTGATGATGGTCTTTCAGGTTATATGGAACAATGGTATATTTGAGAGAGAGATGATTGGTACGTTGTACCCCACCTTGGTTGATTGTCTTATGGTCCTTCCATTTTGTCGATAATATTTGTGTGGTACCTTTCCTTTTACCTTTTGGGTCTGTTACTCATCTTGGTATATCTTTTGATTTGTACCACCTTTTATGTTTTTGGTCTTGTGGGTACTACGGTATTTTTTACACATTTGAGGTACACGCCCTAATTTGTCCAAGTTGTTATGAGTCTTTATACCTTTTGGTGGTCCTATTTGAGTTACAAGAGGTAGTTACAAGGAGCTATTGCATATAAGAGGTAGTTACAAGGAGCTATTGCATATATTTGACATTATTTGACCTTCCATCTCTTTGGCATGTCAAATAATAGGTAGTTATAAGGAGTTATTGCATATAAGAGGTAGTTACAAGGAGCTATTGCATATATTTGACATTATTTGACCTTCAATATCTTTGGCATGTCAAATAACAGGTAGTTGCAAGGAGCTATTGCAATATATATTTGACCTTATTTGTATCTTCCCCACTGTCAATGGTTGATTTACTTTTGGACCTTACACCCTGTTGTTTATTGGTCTTGTGGTAGCTTGTCCTTTAATTTTGGTCCTTTCATTTTTTTGTGGTACCTTGTCTCTCACCTTTTGGGTCTTTTACTGATCTTGAGTTATCTTTTGAATTGTACCGCCTTTTTTGTTTTTGGTCTTGTGGATATAAATATGGTAGATTGTCCACATTTGAGGTACTACACCCCCTTAGTCCCAAGGGTTATGAGTCTAATTTATACCCACTCTTTTCTTTTTTACTTGTACCTTACTGATTGGTTTTTTTACCCTTTGGTTGGTCCTTGTACCTTACTGGGGGCTATGAGTCTCTTTGGCCCCAGTCTGCTGGCTGTCAGCTCATCTTTATTGTGATTGTACTGAGCCTTTTGACTGTCATTGACTTTCTTTGAATGACCGTACCAATATAGCCAGTCATCTCTCTCTCTCTGGTTTGTACTAACCCTATAATAAGGTCACTTGGTTCCTAGAGTTGACTGGCCTCTAAGAGGCACAGCCATTTCTGAAAGTAACTCTTCTGAGTATATTACAGGAAACGTCTACACCCAGGTAATTAAATATGTGTTGGTTATAAGACTTAATTAGTAATCAAAGTGTTGGTAATCAAATATGTGGTAAATAATTTGAATTAAGTAGTTAAGGCTTGTCCTGTCATACAAAATTGTTGGTAATCAAATTATATTTGTTGGTAAAGAATTTTAAGAGTGGTGGAACTCGACCTCGACTGAACTTGTGAGGAAAATTATCTTGGATAATAAGTGTCCTGACTGAAAAATGAGTAGAACTATGACTTTATTTCTTGAACCATGACCTTATCATAACTATAACAGATTGCTCCAGACTTCCATTTGTGAGCTAAAAAATAGAATAAAATTTGTAACAAGAAAAGGAAAGTTTACAAGATGGGAAGCATTGTTTTGATGTTATAACTATACTGTTCATGAGCACATTTCTGGGAAAGCAAAAAGTATTCCTGACTTTATAACAAGAAAATATTTGACACAGAAGTGTGCTGTTAATTTTTAAGAAGTGGGCCTGAAGCAAGCGAGCTTGAAACAAGTGAGCTTGGTGCAAGCAAGCACGAGGAAAGCGATCATATAAGTTCAAAGAGGAATCCATTGGGCCCATAACCCACAAGTAAACATGAAAATATCTACTTGGACTAGAGGAAAAAATCATATCTATACTATCAATGATAGTATGAGTTGGTTGGATTATATGCAAGACTGGAAACCTAGGTGGGAGTTGAGACATGCTGAATTATTAGATGCTAACTTACAAGGATCTGATGCTTTTATTAGACTAGTGCCAGAACTCAGAAGAATGCCTATGGGATCTAGTATTGACGTACCATAGATGATTTACAACAACTTCTTGAGAAAAGCAACAGATGCAAGCAATTGGTTAACTCACCTATACCATGACCTTAACCTAATCTCGAAGGAGGGCTCTACACCTCACCCAGGGCTACGACTAGAACAACAATGCTACTGTATTAACCGGATACGTTCTTTGGAAGCATGGCCACATCAAGATGCTAGTCTCCGGTTTCCAAGTACTACACACACTTATGAAAAATATAAAAACTTATGGTGGAAATTCTTGAGAAAAGAAAATAAAGATAGAACATATTATACCATGCTAAAGTTTGGACCTCAAATGACACATATCCATGAGGATCCTGCATGGTTCGTCCCTGATTGGACTAGAGACTGGTGGCGGTCATTCGGCATCAACCTGACAACATTAGATCCAGGTGGCATTTATAATCTAAAACGGGAAGTTGGAGAATCTCTCGAACTGGTCAAAGATATTTTGTAAACAAAGCTTACTGAGGCTCAAATCCTTCGGTACTACGTTAAAAATGAATGACAGTGGCTTATCAAAAACCACATAGATGTCCACATGCATCAGAATAGACACATGGCCCCGAGGTCTGTTTATTCAAAGGCATGGGTTGTTGAATCCAACGTCTTTCGAGAATTGTATGGTCCCCCATACTCCGATGAGTTGTAAATATCTCAAAAGTATTTGGCTATGAGTGGGGCCTATCCATTCAAATTGTCAAAATGATTGAAAAGAAAGTCTTTGTAACTATGTCATGATAATATAAAGAAAGCCCTACTTTTCTCTCTGTCAATATGATTGAAAATCTATGTTATGTATTAAACACCCTAAGTCAATATTACAAGTAATTGTCAAAAGGAAGCATTAGTTGGGAGTATGACTTAAAGCTACCATTTTTCAAAATAGCTTACATGTTTACGGTTCTGTTTTTGCTTGATTTAATTACTTTCAGTCATCTAAGAAGACCATGCTTGAATAAGATTATACAAGTTCCACAACAATGTATAAAATATTGTTTTTGAAGATTTGTGGACACTTATTAACCACTTAAAGATCTTACTTTTGAAAGTCTTAAAAACTTTTAGACATTTTCCATAATGGTTTGTGATTTTTATTTTATATTATTATTGCTAAATATAAATATCTTACTAAATGTGATTAGACTTCAATTACCGAGTTGATGAACCCAAACTGATGGGATGAGAGAGACTTTAGGGCAATGACGACACATCTAATAATTGGATGGTTTGATATGGGAGTCAAGACCCAAAGGAACAATAAAAGAAAGCTCATAATTATGTGAATTTTTAATCATAAGAAAGATAAAGTGATCGTCTTCCTCATCGCTTGAATGCCTACATGTTGAGAAAGGGAATGAGGATAAAGTAACATTATAAAAGGCGTGACACGTCACCTTTTAAGAGGCGCTATGCCTTGCGGTCGTATCTAAACTTTTTTCCCATGTTGTAGGTAGAACCAAACAGGTATTTGTCAGATATGTCTTCCTCGAGCGAGGGGAGTTTAGGAAGGCTAGAGGAAAGTGAGACATCCAGTAGGTCTAGAAGAGTTGTATATTCAACTAGATGTCAAAAGACCAGAAGAAAATTCGAGAAACACAATGAATTTTTTCATGGTCAAGGGGGGTCATGTTCCTATGGTGATGAGACAAAAGACGACCTCAAGGTGCCCTTGAGGTACAAACATTTAGTGAAACAATGGGTACCCAAGGATCTTCCTCAATCGAACACAGATTTCTGTGTGAATGATAGAATATATCGAATAGCACCATCATCAATACATGGTTTCAGGTTGTTAAGCATGGATGGCATAAGGGTCCCTTACACCACATGTACAGAATTGATGGAGTATGTTGGACCCTGTTACAGCTACAAATATTGGATGCACCTGGTCAAATTTACAAAAAGTATGCGTAGCTATGGATTGTCAACAAACTATTTACAGTTGAAAGACAAAAATCAAAATAAAGGAGCAATGTTGTACATGGACGAAAGGCCAAAGGCCATAGGGAATATTGTGGGGTTTATAAACAGTACACAACTTGGGTCTACAATTAAGCAACCAAACTGCGAATTTGAGGGGCGTGAAGGAAACCGTGTTTTTGTAGTTTCCATTGAATCAATATCTGCAGGGGAAGAGTTGCTTATTAATTACAATTTGAACCGAGTAGATACAAAAAAGGTTACTATGGGAGTGGTACATATAACAATTTACCCAACCTTTTATTAATGAATTTAACATATTAAGGATTTTTTCTTTAGTTTATTTCATTTAAATTTTCCCCATTTACTTCGCAGGCTAGTGATCAAGATAAAGAACCGCCAGCAGATGGTCGGAGGAGTACATCTGCCTCGAGGGATCAGGTATACATCTTTGTAATAGTGCAAGTATAATAAGAAAAAATAGTTGACTTTCACTATGTTTAGGTGACTTTCACTATGTTTTTTATTTAGGTTTCTGTAAGGGGCAACTCCCAATTATTAGCAGATCGGGGCAAGTCACCTATGAGCATCGATCCGAGGAGTGGATCACGATCCTCTATGTTGCAGGTATAATCCATTGGAATTGTTCATCTAATTTTAGGAATCTATCATGATATAACTCAATAGTCTTTTATATTTTTTTGTTGCAGCCTGATGAATCATTGTATGAAACAGCATCAGAAGAATGTCCAGTAGATCCTGAAGTGGCTAAGATCCTTAAAGATGATAGACAAACTGGTGAAGCCACAAACCGGTTTACGATGATAGACAAATTGTTAGAAAAATATACTGCAGAACTTGTTTCTCTGCTTATCAAGTTTCCGTAGACAAGTGAGAACCTGGCAAGGATTGAATTGTTGGAACAAAAATTTGAATCCTTGGAAGTAAGTTGAGGAATCTTGATTCATAAAATATTTCATTTATAACTTTATAATTTTCTCTTTTATATGATAGTACTGAATGTGTAAGACATGGTTTGTATTTAAACACACAATAGTGGTGGAGGAGATGTTGGCCGCAGAAAGGATCGTACTGGAGATACATGGCATCATGAGCAAACGACTCCATGTACTACATCGACTCCTTCGCCATTGTTGTCGACTGAACAGTCGACAACACGTTCTGACACACCATGGACCCCAACTGTGAGCACACCGACCGCTGGTGATCGACGCACACCGAATCGTCCACCGGAAGAGGTCGACAACGAGAATCTTGGTAATATTGATATCGACCTAGTTGGATTTCTAGGATCTTCCCGTGTCACTAGCACGAGAACAATGGAGGTAACATTTTTGGTCAACACCGACCTCATCCCAATAAAGATCGATAAGGTCCCAGGTAATTAATATACGTTGATCAAGTTACTATTTATAGCTTCATTGTAATATACCGATAAAACGTTTTCTTTCAACTAATTATGATCATGGCATGATCGTTTCGTAGGAAATGACATTTTCTATAAAAAAATGAATGAGGCGTGCTTGGAGATCTTCGGGCCCACCATCCGAGAAAGGTGGATAAACAACGAAAATGTTTAAAAGATGAACTCATGCATCAGTTGGATGGCCTATTCGGTGACAAAACCTTTAATAAATTTGAGGTCATGAAAAAGGCTTGTCAACATGTGAAGGTTGTCCGAGACCAATATAGGACACACCTTGAAAAAAACCCTAAGTATGAGCACCCTCTAATTATTTCACCAATGGAGTGGAGAGATCTAGTGGATGATGGAAGGGAGAGGGATTAGAGAAGAGAAGGAAAGATAACACCAGGGACAGGGAGGTATGCAATGCTTTCCGCAATGTAATTCAAAACCTTATTATTATTGAATATTTCTATATCGAACTTGGAACATCTAACGTATTTCAACACTTGCATAGGCTGCCAGACACATCAAAGGCCACAAAGGCAAGAGTTGAAAAAATAGGCCAGCACAAGCTTGGGCCTGGTGGTTATTCCAATTTCGTGGCACGATTTGCAAGTTTCGAAAAACCAATAATGCATGCAAATAATAAATTGCAATTTTTTTTTCATTTTATTGCAGAAGAAAATGTTAATTAACGATGTTATGCAAAGATGCAGGTGGAACGATTCAATGAACAACCCATTGAGGAAGACATGAAGCTTGGCTTCAAGGAAGGCTTTGGAGATGTTGTTGAATGACGAAAAATATTTCCTGGCCAAACACAGTCTTCTGGTACCAATCCATCCGGTGCACAGGTAAATATAATCTATATACTTTATTGAATATTAACCGCTTGTGCAATCTATTCATTATAAATACTTGAAAAACAATATTGACTATGTTTTGAGCAGGAAAGCAATGATCCCCCTAATGTCGAGGAGGGAGAACAACAAAACGAAGATCATGCTTCTAATCCTGGTAATTAATTTATTCATATGCTAAAATTTTATGTATAGCATTGCAAATGGTGAACATTAATTGTAGTTCACCATATTTCAATTGCAGAGCATGTAGAGGGTGAAACTGTACAGGTTGAGGCTGGACAAGAACATGAACTACATGATGTGGCCACATCAGGTAAAAAAAAACCTTTGTAATGTTTTTTTTAAATGAAATACTTGTCATTACAATATCAAAATACAACGATGTAACATTTTCACATTGTTGCAACAAATTCAAACCCCTTGCCGCAGACATCACCACAAGCACCTGATGAAGGACCAATAACTGGAATAGAAAGTCCAGGGGTAGATGCTCCTCTTAGAGATTATTTTCCATTTATAAAGAGAAGAAAAACTACTAGTAAAAAGAAGTGACTCGAAAAATGTACTCGTCTAATTATTTTTGATAACAATATATCCTCCATGATTTTTGGCCTAATGAATGAATGAATGGTTTAATGGTTTAATGATTCAGTGTAGTAAACTGTTGCCTTTATTGAATGTCAGTTTTTATTGAATGAATGTGTCGACTGAATGAATGAATGGTTTATTGAATGTTATCTTTTATTGTATGAATTTGTTGACTGAATGAAACAATGGTTTAATGAATGTTAGGCTTTATTGAATGAATGGTAGATGAAATTTCATGATGAAATATGGATGAATTTGCACGTATTTGTTTTTTTCAAGTACATGCATTGGGTATGGGGAATTGAGAGTGATGTGAGGGGGGGAGGGGCTATAAGAGCTTCCACCTTCACGTGGTTGGCCCTATTCAGTAGAGAATACTAAATTATTCTCAAAATAGAGAGGAGCTCAATGAATGGCTACGATGATGCCTTTCTACAACCCACTAGCGTGTCATCTAAATTTTGACAATTTCTTGGAGCTTGTTGTGATGTTTGGTTGCTCATCATAACCAATTTCGAGTTTCCACAACTTCAAAGGCTGAGTAAATGATGCACTAGAATACATATCCTTAACCTTCTCTTTAATTTCATTGGAATCAATATCCTTAATCTCACATTGAACCCTTCCAAAATGGTCTATTTACCATTGAATCCTGGCTTCTGAAGCATGATATTTGCAACTAATCTAGCATACACCAACAACAATTAGAAACATGCTGCTTGTTGTCAATGTTCATCATTTTTTATGGCTGCAACTTAATTGAGGATATTCGAACCTGCGACTTATGTCTAGTCCCAAGTCTAACACCTTCAAGCTTGAAGTGCAACTGACAATGGGAGACCACCTTCAAGCAACTTGATTCATTATGCATGCATTTCATAGTGGGAGACGACGGGCTACCACCTTGCTTGATTCATTATGCATGCATTTCATTATGAAACAGTCTCAAATCCCCTCTTCGCTTTCCCTAAATTAGTTTCTTGATTCAACATGACCCACGCCTGCCGTCCGAAGAGTGTTGCCAGCGGTCTAGAGTTTCATCCTGGCAACGGTGACGATTCATGGTATTATGTTTCCCTTCGGATGCAATATGACAAACTCAAAGCTCTCATACGAAGGTTTGTTTGACAAATGTGATGGTTTCTGTTGAGATATTGTAACTTCAAAGAATATTATATTTGTACTTTATTATTTTGGAGATATTTCATTCCTCCATGAAGATCTTATTGTATATTCGGAGATGTTTATTCCTCCGTCGAAATGTGGTAACTTGGGTTATTAGACTTCCCTAGTGGGGGTCGGCCTTGTATGTGTTATGTGGGTCAAAGGATTGTTAGACCACCCTAGTGGGGTCGGCCCATTTAGTTGTAATGGGGTATTTAACCCAATGGTTAAATACGAGCCTACATGATTTGTGTAAAAGACAAGTCGGAGTAGTGTATAAATAGAGGAGGTGTATTCCTCATTTAACACATACTCACTCACTTGAGAGTGGCGCACTTATGAGAGAGAGGTCTGCTATGGAGAAGGAGGAGCTTATGCTTAGGGTTACATCTTTTGTATTTGCTGGTCATCTATATTGAGGAAGCTTTGCTGGGTTTTCTACCCCATGAGGGTTTCCCAGGATAAATCTGTGTCTCTTGTGTTTATGCCGTGCTTGTTGTTTCTTCAGTGATCCTGTATATGCTATTATTGTGAAATGGAATGTAATGCTGCTATTTTATGTCTTAGCATATTAAATCTTAACATGGTATCAGAGCTAACCTAAAGGAAGGCAAGGTATGGCACTTACGACACTTGCTTCACTTGCGACAATTTGAAGGTTTGGGTTTTACATAGAAAAAACCAGTCATCGTGGAACTTTCGCTATAAATACATTTTGGCGAAGGTTCAGGATCTGAAACCTTTACAGGTCGTAGATAACATCCCCAAGTACCTTGTGTCCAAAGGGAACCCTCAGATTCGTTGTACTTTGTGAGTTATGATTAGTACAATTTAGGGTTTCTGCCTCTTCCAGATCTCAGTCAAAATCAGGTGACCTAGGAAAAAAGGTCATAAATTGGGCTAGGAAGCTCCAAATGAAATTCCGTAAAAAGTGACAGGTAGTACACAGACTGTAATATCGCAAGAAACGTTTTTAGAGGCCGAAGGTGAACCAGTGACATGTGGAACGCCGTACAAGTTCGCTCTCCTGTTTTATCCCATAAACAGGTCACATTGCGACACTTGGCATAAATCTCTCTCAGAAAATCCAATTGAGGTCAGACCTATCGGGATGGAAATATGATAGGTCAGGATACCACAGAAAAAGTTTTCAGACCCTGTGGAGTGAAAAGTTCGGAGTTACAGCAGAAACAATCAGGTACATATTTATGTCAAAACATAATTATTTTTTGGAGCACCTTCATTCATGGCTTCCGGAATTTAGGGTTTCGGAGAAAGTTATAATTTTTGGAATCGGAGTCCACGGCTGAATGCTACTCAAGAAAATCGAAATTTAGAGTCCAAGATCAAATTTTTTGGTTGGGTAGAAGACCGGGCTTGATCAAACCCCAGTTCGGGATTTTGATCGGAAAGATGGAAAATTAGGGCTTCAACAAAAGTTGGAATTTTTGAAGTCTGTAACCATGGATGGAAGCTCCTCAGGAAAATAAGAGTTTAGAGCCTTGGATCAAACCTTTTGATTGGGCAGAAGGGTGGGCTCCATCAAACCCTAGTTCGGGATCCTATCCCAAAGATCCAGAAGTTTCGAAGGCAATTTTGAGGGTTCAAATTTTTGAGATTTCAAAATTAAAGTATGCTAGTTTGATCAACTCAGCAAGACACATCCTTCCATCCATTCAGAAGTGTGAAAGTCAAAGATTGAATTTTTAGGGTTTCTCTAACAAACCCTAATCAAGCTCCAGATCAAGTTTCAGGGGGAGTTGAGGCTAAGGCCTTACATAAGAAGACTACAAGAAGTCTCGACAGGTATGACTTAAGGAGATACAGGTATGTCTTGAAATCTGATTCTTGATTAAGTTCATAATATGTTTGTCCTCATATTATTCAGGTCAGTACAATCTCGATTAATGTTAGAATTGTCTTATCACCCTAGTAACAGTACGAATGCATGTGAATGATAGAAGACATTCATTGTTTAGGGCTATATGATTGTACTAATGCACTGTGGTATTGTATGAGGTTGATGTTGTTTGCTAACAAGACACAGGTACATCACAAAAGACAAATCAAGTTCCATGACCATGATAACATGAAGACAAATACTCATCCACAATCTTTGATCACATAGAAGTTCTACTTACAAGGTATGTATGACTTTGTTCTATTATGCTTAACCTATGAGATATGCAGGTTCCAGCATAGGATATCTAAATCATTGAAGAGAACAAAGAAGATATTGATTAGGTATGTTAGACATAACTAAGTAGGTATACTAATCCAGGTATGTTTTCCTATGTCATGTTAGAATCTTACCTTGTGTTAGGATCCCTTATATAAGTATACCTGGTATGATTGGTTATGCTTATTCATAAAGTTAGTAATCAAGGGTTTATGCATATTATGTCTCTTATCTTGGTTGATGATTTAACTAACTAGATCAAACAAGAATATGTATGAGTAAAAGAAGACTTCCCTGAAACCTTGAATATTATCTATAATCATGACTATACATATTCAAGATTATTTAGAAGTATAATGTTTTGATAACATTGAAATATACTAATGAATGTATATTTGTGTATGAGATCATGAAGATGACACTTGAGCATGCATAGTGGTACAGAATGAATAGAAGTTCAAAAGACATATAGAAGATCAAGCGGGAGGCAACCAAACAAACATAAAAGATAAGTATTTAAGTTGTTATTTGAAATAGTAAATGATATTGTCTGTAATAGGTTGTATGCATATTTGTATTCCTATAATATATCATGCTGAGTGTAAACATTCATAGAGCATTGAAACAGTATACTATTAATATGCATATGATTGGTAAGTTGGACAAACATTCCATTGTTGCTTGTCTAGAATGAAACCTCTTTGCTGACATGCTGAGAGTTGTGCACACTCTCGATAGTATGTTCTGGTAGAGATGGAAGGCATCTAGATAGCCACTGTATGCATACAGGATATGGAAAAGTGTTGTGCCAAAGTATTGGTCAAGATAGTTGCATAACTATGTAAATGATATCTGTATGCATAATAGGTTATCATGATTTCATGATTATGAAATATTACTAATCATGTACTTAATTTTGATTTGTAGGAAAGATCATGAAGAATGATGAACACTGAACAAGTGATGGATGTTCAACAAAAAGATTTACAAATCAAACAAAATATAGAAGGCTCATGGATAGAAGATTCTCTTAAAAGAGGAAGAGAATCATAACAAGATGTTTGCTCCAAGTGGATAGATAAGACCATTCTCTTAATGGTGTAATTAAAAAAAAAGTGTGAATCAAGTTCTGTATGGGTACCCAGGATTGGTAGTCAATTGATGAGCTTAATGATCATCATGGGTGATGTGGATCTCAACCTTTGCTACAAGGTTGAATATGGCTTCTATACACAGATGACATGGATGCAAGAAGGAACTCACCATAGAGTTCGAATGATATTGAGGCTCATATCAGTAGACCCATCTGACGAGAGATGGCACAGATAGATATGCAGAAGATCATTCAATGCAGCGTGTGAATGAATGAGAATTGACAGCTTCTTGACAAAGCTTGGGCTTTACCAGAAGTAAAGCTAATCCTAACCTTTACCTTAAGGTTGTGGATGATGAACCTATCATACCATTATTGTAGGAGGATGATCTCTTTCTGACAAGGAATGAGAAACAAAAATGAAAATGAAAGATCTCAGATTGATGCATTACTTCCTAGGTCTGGAAGTATGGCAAGGCTTAGAAGGAATCTTTCTCAACCAGGGAAAATATGTTGATAAATATTAAAAGGACTTGATGTGTTGGAATGGCCACTCTCATGGATTCCAACTTGAAGTTGTTAGCAGATGACTCATCAGAGTTAGTAGATATAACTTTGTACAAACAAATTATTGAGTCATTGATGTATCTAACGAATACTAGGTCATATATATGCTTTGTTGTGAATACCTTGAGTCAGTATCTAGTGGAAACTAGATGTGCTCACCTATTAGTTGCAAAGCATGTGATCAGGTACCTAAAGGATACGATAGACTTTGATCTATGTGATCTTGGAGATCATGACTTCAGATGGCTACACAGATGTTGATTGGGTAGGAAGTGTATTAGATAGGAAGAGCACATCATGAGGATGTTATTGTCTGGGATCAGCCATGATCTCGTGGTTTAGCAGGAAACAATCTAGTGTGGCTCTTAGCACAAGCAGAATATATGGCTGCTTGCTCTGCTAAGTTATGAAGCAGTATGGCTTCAGGATTGTTTGACTTAGAGATAGACCCAACTGTGATCCTATGTGACAAACAAAGTTGTACCAAAATGGCAGAGAATCCAGTGTTCCATGATAAGTCAAAGCACATAGAGATCGATGATGTGGATACATATATTGGTGATGCCGACAAAAAGGTTGGTGGATGGTCCTTAGACAGGGTCTAAGGTGACAAGGGGATTGTATCATCCTTGAACACATGTTCTAAAAGGAGCCATGGACGTATGTCTTCGAGAATGAAGTCCCTAGTGGACGAGAGGATTGTATCATCCTTGGACTTCAGTTCTAAAGTGATCCGTAGACAGATGTCTCCGAGAATGTGGTCCCTAGTGGACGAGAGGATTGTATCATCCTTGAACACATGTTCTAGAAGGAGCCGTAGACGTATGTATTCGAGAATGAAGTCCCTAGTGGATGAGAGGATTGTATCATCCTTGGACTTCAGTTCTAAAGTGATCCGTAGACAGATGTATCCAAGAATGTGGTCCCTAGTGGATGAGAAGATTGTATCATCCCTGGACTTCAGTTCTAAAGTGATCCATAGACAGATGTCTTCAAGAATGTGGTCCCTAGTGTACGAGAGGATTGTATCATCCCTGGACTTCAGTTCTAAAGTGATCCGTAGACAGATGTCTCCGAGAATGTGGTCCCTAGTGGACAAGAGGATTGTATCATCCCTGGACTTCAGTTCTAAAGTGATCTGTAGACAGATGTCTTCGAGAATGTGGTCCCTAGTGGACGAGGGGATTGTATCATCCATGGACACATGTCCTAAAAGAGATCCGTAGACATATGTCTCCGAGAAAGTGGTCCCTAGTGGACGTGATAGGACTGCATCGTCCCTGAGCGTTTGGTTCAAAATGTACGTGATAGGATTGCATCATCCTTGGACTTATGTCCTAAAGTGATAAGGATTGATCATCCCGTAAGTGGATCAGGATTGCATCGTTCTTGGACTTATGTCCTAAAGTGATAGGGATTGATCATCTCGTAAGTGGATCAGGATTGCATCGTCCTTGGACTTATGTCCTAAAGTGATAAGGATTAATAATCCTGTCAGTAGATTGGGATTGCGCCGTCCCTAGACATGGTGAGGTGTCTTAAAGTGATAAGGACTAATCATCCTGTAAGTAGATTGGGATTGCATCGTCCCTAGACATGGTGAGGTGTCTTAAAGTGATAAGGACTAATCATCCTGTAAGTTGATTTGGGATTGCATCATCCCTAGACATGGTGAGGTGTCTTAAAGTGATAAGGACTAATCATCCTGTAAGTTGATTCAGGATTGCATCGTCCCTAGACATGGTGAGGTGTCTTAAAGTGATAAGGACTAATCATCCTGTAAGTAGATTGGGATTGCATTGTCCCTAGACATGGTGAGGTGTCTTAAAGTGATAAGGACTAAACATCCTGTAAGTTGATTTGGGATTGCATCGTCCCTAGACATGGTGAGGTGTCTTAAAGTGATAAGGACTAATCATCCTGTAAGTTGATTCGGGATTGCATCGTCCCTAGACATGGTGAGGTGTCTTAAAGTGATAAGGATTGATCATCCTGTAAGTTGATTTGGATTGCATCATCCATAGACATGAGAGATGTCTTAAATTGAGAGGGACTGATCATCCCATAAGCAGATCAGGATTGTATCATCCTTGGACCTATGTCCTAAAGTGAGAGGGATTGATCATCCCGTAATAGGATCTTGTGTGTTGCAGGGTATGCTGCTATTGTGTATACTTGTATTGATGAGGATACTTGTATTGATGAGGATACCTGTATTGATGATGTGTATACTTGTATTGATGAGGATACTTGTATTGATGATGTGTATACTTGTATTAATGAGGATACTTGTATTGATGATGTTATACTTGTATTGATGAGGATACTTGTATTGATGATATGTATACTTGCATTGATGAGGATACTTGTATTGATGATATTTATACTTGTATTGACGATGCTGCTGATTGTGATGGTCTAGATGACGATGCTGATGATCGTGTGATGACGATGCTGCAGATCGTGATGGTCTAGATGACGATGTTGCTGATCGTGATGGTCTAGATGACGATGCTGCTGATCGTAATGGTCTAGATGACGATGCTGCTGATCGTGTTGATCTAGATGACGATGCTGCTGATCGTGTTGATATAGATGACGATGTTGATCGAGATGATCCAGATACTGTAGATCGTGATGATCCAGATGCTGTAGATCGTGATGATCCAGATGCTGTAGATCGATATGATCCAGATGTTTTAGATCGTGATGATCCAGATACTGTAGATCGTGATGATCTAGATGCTGTAGATCAAGATGATCTAGATGCTGTAGATTGTGATAATACAGATGCTGTAGATCGAGATGATCCCGATGCTGATGATCGTATGATAACGATGCTGATGATCATGAGGATCCAGATGTTGATGTTGTTGTAGCTGTTCGAGTGCTACAGAAGATAAAGACTCAGTACTGAAGATGTTGATGTTCCAGTAACTGCTTGAGTTACTGATGATGTTGAGAAAGCTTCCAATGATTTATAGATGTATCATGTATGACGTTGATGACTCCTTGCTCGTGCAGATGCTGTTATAATATCCTTCTCGTTAAGGGGGAGTGTTGAGATATTGTAACTTCAAAGAATATTATATTTGTACTTTATTATTCTGGAGATGTTTCATTCCTCCATGAAGATCTTATTGTATATTCGGAGATGTTTATTCCTCCGTCGGAATGTGGTAACTTGGGTTATTAGACTTCCCTAGTGGGGGTCGGCCCTGTATGTGTTATGTGGGTCAAAGGATTGTTAGACCACCCTAGTGGGGTCGGCCCAGTTAGTTGTAATGGGGTATTTAACCCAATGGTTAAATACGATCCTACATGATTTGTGTAAAAGACAAGTCGCAGTAGTGTATAAATAGAGGAGGCGTATTCCTCATTTAACACACACTCACTCACTTGAGAGTGGAGCACTTATGAGAGAGAGGTCTGCTATGGAGAAGGAGGAGCTTATGCTCAGGGTTACATCTTTTGTATTTGCTGGTCATCTATATTGAGGAAGCTTTGCTAGGTTTTCTACCCCATGAGGGTTTCCCAGGATAAATCTGTGTCTCTTGTGTTTATGCTGTGCTTGTTATTTCTTTAGTGATCTTGTATATGCTATTATTGTGAAATGGAATGTAATGCTGCTATTTTCTGTCTTAGCATATTAAATCTTAACAATTTCGGTTTCTCGATTCAGCATGACCCAAATAGTCACATTTGTCAGACAAACCTTCGCAGTGGACTATGAGTTTTCCATATTGCAGCTGAAGGGAAACATAATACCATGAATCGTCACCGTTGCCAAGCTGAAACTCAAGACCATTGGAAACACTCCTTGGATGGCGGGCATGGGTCATATTGAATTGAGACACTAATTCAGGAAAAATGCAGTGAATTTGAGACCGTTGCATAGTGAAATGCATGCAGAATGAATGAAGAGTACTGGGTGTCGAGAGAAATGGTTGTGGGACTTCGTATGAGAGTAAATGGCGATGGGAATTGATTGACAAGGTTAGGCTTGAAGTTGGTAGCCTTGGGAATAGACATAGGTCGCAGGTTCGAATCTCCTTAGTTTAGTTCATACCCGGTTATTCTTTCGATGCAAATTATAGATTTTATTTATTTTCCTTTGTCAACTTTATGTATCCCTTTATGTGTTTTCTTTATTTTCCTTTTTTAACATTATGTATCCCCTTTTGATAATTGGAATTGTTAATATCAAGTCACTCGAGAATGAACGTAAAGAGGATTTCCACGGAAATCTGTTCCATCCAAACCTATCAAGTGTACTTTTAGGTAAAAAATATTTAGAAATTTGTTCCATCCATCCATCCATTGTTTATTGAGTTTCATGTACAAGCTCGACCTTTACCCCCAATCTTTTCCTTATTGTATTTTGCTACAATCAATTCTTCTACACCTTTACTTGACTTGATAGCTTGAATATTAAATAATGCTAAGTATGGTTTTAGCTTGGAGTGAACACTTAGAGTTGTCGTTTCAAGTTTGATAATAAAAGCCACCTTTTAAATAATGGACTATTATAATAATTAGAAAATATTTTCAACTTTATTATAAAGGTAAAGTTAAATTATTATATTAAAATCATATATAATTTATAAATGATTTTATAAAAATAATTTAAACTTATTTGGCAAAATATTTTCAACTTTATTATAAAGGTAAAGTTGAATTATTATATTAAAATCATATATAATTTATAAATGATTTTATACTAATAATTTAAACTTATTTGGCTTTGAACAAGAATGAGGCATGGGACAACTTCAGGCATGGTACAACTTGGCATTTGCAATGAAGTAGGAAGGCTATAATAGACCTTAATTTGGACAATGAAAGGAAATGGTCATTTAAACATGACTTCACAAAGTTCAAGACTCTGGGGGTGTACTAGAAAAGAAAAAGAGGAATTGTAGCAACATACACTTCCAAACAGTATTGGTTTTTTCTTTAAAATTTTCCACTGGTGTCGGATAACCAACAGCCATGGAAAAGAAAACCGACGACCTTGCCATAGATTCGATGGCCAAAGATGTCGGTGCTGAGCCATTTTCAAGTGGGATAGGTGTTGGTTTTATGACCTCCACAGTGCACAAAACCGATGACGTTGCCATAGCTCCGACGTCAAAAGCTGTTGGTGCTTAGCCATTTTCAGTTGTGAGAGTCGTCGGTTTTCTGACCTCCACAGTGAAAAATAATGACAACTATGCCATAGATCCGACGGCAAAAGATGTCGGATCCAGGCCATTTTTAGTTGTGAGGGGCGTCGGTTTTTCGACCACCACAGTGAAAAATTTCGACGGCTATGCTATAGATCCGACTGCAAAAGACGTCAGATCCAGGCCATTTTTAGTTGTGAGGGGCATCGATTTTCTGACCGCCTCAGTGAAAATTACTGACGGCTATGCTATAGATCCGACATCCAAATATGTCGGATCCAAACGCTTTTTGGTTGTGAGGGTAGTCGATTATCCGACTGCTAGAAGGGTCGAATAACCGACGAAGTCCGAGCCATCGGTTTTAATCCAAAATTGGAATGACGTTAAAAAATTACTAAGGTTGTCGGATAGTCGACCACAAAATGTAGAAAATCTGACTTTTTGGCCGTCGGATTTTGGGTCCAAAAAACCTAGTGATTGTCTTTGTGCTCCTCAAGGATGTCCCCCATATCAAAAATTGGTGGGAAACTTATTGTGAGTAAAACTCATCAGACGAGTCTGGATTGTTTGATGCCAATCTCACTTGGGCCTCTTTTATAGATGCTTTTAAGGAACAATATTACCCTATGGGAAAATATGATGACTAGTACACAAAATGGACCATTCTGCATCAAGAGAGGGACCAAACGGTGTCGGAGTATACCAACAGATTTCATACCTTGCGCACAAAGCTATGTATCAAGGACTCCGAGAGGAACCTAGTATTGAAATATTGCAGTGGCCCACACCGGTACATACAAACAGAGATGGATTTTCGGGAAATCTCTTCACTCAGATCCGCTTATCGATATGCTGCCAAAATTGAGCAGAAATTTCAGCAAAAGAACAAGCGTGACTTCTGACCTGTGCAAAAGCAGGGCAAGGGAAACTCTGGCTCACACAGGGTAGGGAAAGGACAACTAGTCCCAACCACAGGCGAATAAGGGTAACGAAGAGATACAGAAGGACACTGGTAAGTGGTGCGAGTTCCACAAAAGCCCCTGGCACAACATTTATGAATGCTGCTCAAAACAGTCATTGGTGGCTGAGATCAAAGCTTCAGAATTAGATCTCAGTTCCGATTCTGACTCAGAACCTAATTTCACAGCTGTGGACAAAGGGAAGCAGATCATTAATGCAGAAACCAGTAATTAATTCCACTGGCTCAAAACACTTTCCCATTTCGGCAATTTTCTAGTAATTTTTCTATGGTTTTTCGGGTCCTAAACTTCCAGGGCCATTTTGAGGCCCTAAATGATGTTTTTTTGCGATCCATTTTATAAATTTAATATTATATCTAACATTTAGTCGGATATCTCATCTTTTATTTCTTGGATATACCTTTCCAACGAGCTATTGAGCACCCCAAACAGAGATTGTATGCAAAAGTTATGACCTCAGGAAGTTGTCTGTTCAACTAACCACCTATGGGCCGCAAACTTTATGACGTTTCATCTTCTAGGGTTAGGATTTTGGATACTTGGGATTCTTTCCCTCATGATTATGATAAATAGGCCCTTTTGGCCTCTTTTTGTATTAATCTTGGCACGAATGAGCAGAGCGGCCACATATCTTATCAGAGATAGCTACTACCATTCTAGCTGCTTTTATTTTACAGTCTGTTGTATTTCCGCTGTTTAATAGAATATGTGTTTACTGTATCAATGTGTTGTTTGCAATATATATCTATATATGATTATGCATATGCTATCTTATTTCATTCCTACATAAATCCAGATCAGTGGTGTTAGAGCAATCTGCTTTTTGATTGTTTCTCAGTGCATGTCCCTAACAAGGTGAGGATACAGAGAGTTGGGTCTCGAACTAGTTTAAATTGGGGAAGATCACTCTCGCTACGCCAAACGTCCTACCAGGGCGGAATAAAAGAGAGATGACGGAGCAGCAGATCCTATCAAGTTTTTGCTCGAGGAAGCCCTCGTGCAACGGAGGAACGAGATGATGGATAATTTCGCCCAGATCCTTCGACGCATGACGATGGCAGAAAACACACCTTCAACGAGTAGCCATTTTGTAGATGTGACTCCTGTTAAGGTACAAGTTAATTTTGATATCCCTTTATTTGAAGGCCAGATCGATGCCGATGCCCTAGATAAATGGTTGAATATACTAGAAGGGTATTTCTATGTCCACAATTTTTCTGACAGGGAAAATATCATCTTTGCGCTTCTAAAGGTTGTCCCCCATGTCAAAATTGGTGGGAAACTTATTGTGAGAAAAACTCATCAGACGAGTCTGCATTGTTTGATGACAATCCCACTTGGGCCTCTTTTATAGATGTTGTTAAGGAACAATATTACCCTGTGGGAAACTATGATGACCAATACACAAAATGGACCATTCTACATTAAGAGAGGGACCAAACGGTGTCGGAGTACACCAACAGATTTCATACCTTGTGCAAAAAGATTGGTATCAACGACTCTGAGCGGCACCTAGTACTGAAATATTGTAGTGGCCTACACCGGTACATACAAACAGAGATGGATTTCCTGAAAATCTCTTCACTCAGATCTGCCTATCGATATGCTGTCAAAATTGAGCATAGATTTAAGCAAAAGAACAAGCGTGACTTCAGACCTGTGCAGAAGCAGGGGAAGGGAAACTCTGGCTCGCAGAACACGGGGCAGGGAAAGGACAACCGGTCCCAACCACAAGTGAAGAAGGGTAACGAAAAGACAAAGAAGGACACCAAGAAGTGGTGCAAGTTCCACAAAATACCCTATCACAACAATGATGAATGTCGCTCAAAAAAGTAATTGGTCGCTGAGATCAAAGCTTCAGAATCAGATCCCAGCTCTGATTGTGACTCAGAACCTAATTTCACAGCCACAGATAAAGGAAAGCAGATCGTTGATGCATAACCCAGTGCCGTTGTTGCTACCACACAGATTCAACCAGAGGAACTTGAAAAGTTAGAGGCAGAGGAGTGCCTTTTCCACTCACAAATGTGGGTGGAGAGAATTCCCCTACACTTTGTTGTGGACAACGATAGCCAAAAGAACCTGATCTCGACAGAAGTCATCAAGAGATTGGAGCTACCAATAACACCACACCCACAACCATACACCATTGGGTGGCTAAGCCAAGGACAAGGTATCCTCATCAGTCATCAATGCCGTCAACCATACGGCATCAAGCCCTTCAAAGATGAGGTATTGTGTGATGTGGCACCACTTGAAGTATGTGATTTTATTTTAGGACAACCATATATGTGGAAGCATCATGCTGTAAATGAATCAGGAGCTCGCAGTGTAATAGTCATTTTGGGAAGACAAATCTATCGGATACCAGAGATATTTGCACCTACCCCAACCAAGTAGGGCAGGAAGATAATCTCCCATAATGGGAAAATTTCCCTATTCTCAATTGCCACTGAAGGAGAACATCAGATCGTAGAGACATCCACAACCTTTGCACATTATCCTCTACTTAGTAGTAACAAGAAGAACACAAAGTCAGTGCAGCATCGCCTATTCGGGTACCTCTATAGTACAAGGCCACACATTCACGGTGCTCCTCCAAAAAGAAACAATCCACGCCTGTGTAGACCAAGGATACCACAACAACCAAAACTGTTGAACAACTCCAACGCATCCATAAAAAACAATTACAACCCTCTGCAGATGTCAAAGTAAGGCAACCTTTTCACTTCAACAAACTCCGCACCGGGAGCTCAACTCAACACACAGTTCGCCATATGATAAGGGATTTGACGAAATGGAGACCATTTCTTCCTAAGGGGGAAAGAATGATCCAGATGGATATCGGTGGCCACCCACCTATTCTAATTGCTCAAAACAGTTTCCCATTTCGATAATTTTCTAGTAATTTTTCTACGGTTTTCCGGGTCCTAAACTTCCGGGGCCATTTTGAGGCCCTAAATGATGTTTTTTTGCGATCCATTTTCTGAGTGTTAGCTTAATACTAACATTAATTAAAATCTTTCATCTTCTATTTCTCGGATAGACCTTTCCAATGAGCTATCAAACACCCCAAACGGAGATCGTATGCAAAAGTTATGACCCCGGGAAGTTGACTGTTCAACTAACCACCTTGGGGCCGCAAACTTTATGACGGTTCATCTTCTAGGGTTAGGTTTTTGGATGCTTGGGATTCTTTCCCTCGTGCTTATGATAAATATTCCATTTAAACCTCTTTTTGTATTCATCCTGGCATGAATGAGCACAACGGCCACATCTCTTCTCAGAGATAACTACTACCATTCTAGTTGCTTTTATTTTACGGTCTTTTATATTTCCCCTATTTCGTAGAATACGTGTTTACTGTATCACTGTGTTGTTTGCAATATATCTCTGTATATGATTTTGTATATGCTATCTTATTTCGTTCCTTCATAAATCGGGATCAGTGGTATCAGATCAATTTTCTCTTTGATTGTTTCTCGGTGCATGTCCCCAACGAGGTCAGGATACAGAGAGTTGGGTCTTGAACTAGTTTCACTTGGGGAATATCACTCTTGCCGCCCCAAACGGCTTCCATGGTGGATGAAAAGAGAGACGACGGAGGAAGAGATCCTATCAGGTTGTTTCTCTAGGAAGCCCTCGTGCGACGGAGGAACGAGATGATGGATAATTTTTCCCAGATACTTTGATCCATGCCGACGATGACAAATACACCTTCAAAGAGAAGCCATTTCGAAGATGCAAATCCCTTCACAGTACAAGTTAATTTTGATATCCCTTTATTTGAAGGCCATATCGATGCCGATGCCCTAGATAAATGTCTAAATCTACTAGAAGGGTATTTCTTTGTCCACAATTTTTCCAATAGGGAAAAGATCATCTTTGAGCTCCTCAAGGTTGTCCCCCATGTCAAAAATTGGTGGGAAACTTATTGTGAGCAAAACTCATCAGACGAGTTTGGATTGTTTGATGCCAATCCCACTTGGCCCTCTTTTATAGATGTTGTTAAGGAACAATATTACCCTTTGGGAAACTATGATGACCAGTACACAAAATGGACCATTCTACATCAAGAGAGGGACCAAACGGTGTCGGAGTACGCAAACAGATTTCATACCTTGCGCACAAAGCTAGGTATCAAGGGATCCAAGTGACACCTAGTACTGAAATATCCCCGTGGCCTGCACCGATACATATGGACAGAGATGGATTTCCTGGAAATTTCTTCACTTGGATTTGCCTATCGATATGCTGTCAAAATTGAGCAGAAATTTTAGCAAAAGAACAAGCGTGACTTCGGACCTGTGCAGAAGCAGGGCTAGGGAAACTCTAGCTCGTAGAACATGTGGCAGGGAAAGGACAACCAGTCCCAACCAAAAGCAAAGAAGGGTAACTAAAAAGACAAAGAAGGACACCGAGAAGTGGTGCAAGTTCCACAAAATCCCCTGGCACAACACTGATGAATGTCGCTCAAAACAGTCATTGGTAGCTAAGATTAAATCTTCAGAATCAGATCCCAGTTCTGATTCTAACTCAGAACCTAATTTCACAGTAGCAGACAAAGGGACGCAGATCATTGATGTAGAACCCAATGTCATTGTTGATACCACATAGATTCAACTAGAGGAACTTGAAGAGTCGGAGGCAGAGGATCACCTTTTCCACTCACAAATGTGGGTGGAGGGAATTCCCCTACATTTTGTTGTGGACAACGGCAGCCAAAAGAACCCGATCTCAGCAAAAATCATCAAGAGATTGGAGCTACCAATAACACCACACCCACAACCATACACCATTGGGTGCCTAAGCCAAGGACGAGGTATCTGCGTCAGTTATCAATGCCGCCTACCATATGGCATGAAGCCCTTCCGAGATGAGGTATCGTGTGATGTGGTCCCACTTGAAGTATGTGATGTTCGTTTAGGACAGCCATATATGTGGAAGCATCATGATGTATATGAATCATGAGCTCGCAGTGTCATTGTCACTTTGGGAGGACAACTCTATCAGAAATTAGAGATAGTTGCACCTACCCTAAACAAGCAGGGCAGGAAGATAATTTCCCACACTGGGAAATTTTCCCTACTTGCAATTGCCACTGAAGGAGAACATCAGATCGCAGAGACATCCACAACCTCTGCACATTATCCCTCTACTCAACAGAAACAAGGAGAACACAAAGTCAGTGCAACATCGCCTATTCGGGTACCTCTACAGTACAAGGCCACACATTCACGGTGCTCCTCCAAAAATAAACCATCCACACCGGTGTAGACCAAGGATACCATGACAACCAAAACTATTGAGCATCTCTAGCGCATCCATCAACAACAATTACAACCCTCTGTAGATTTTAAAAGTAAGGCAACCTTTTCACTTCAACAAATGCCGCACCAGGAGCTCAACTCAACACACAGTTCGCCATATGATAAGGGATTTGACGCAATGGAGACCATTGCTTACTAAGGGGGGAGGAATGATCTAGATGGATATTGGTGGCCACCCACCTATTCCACTGTCTCAAAACAGTTTCCCATTTCGATAATTTTCTAGTAATTTGTCTACGGTTTTTCAGGCCCTAAACTTTCGGGGCCATTTTGAGGCCCTAAATGATGTTTTTTGTGATCTATTTTCTAAACATTAGATTAAATTTAACATTTATTTGGAGCTTTCATCTTGTATTTCTCTGATAGACCTTTCCAATGAGCTATCGAGCACCCCAAACGAAGATCGTATACCAAAGTTATGACCCCGGGAAATTGACTGTTCAACTAACCACCTTGGGGCCGCAAACTTTATGACGGTTCATCTTCTAGGGTTAGGTTTTTGGATGCTTGGGATTCTTTCCCTCATGATTATGATAAATAGTCCCTTTCGGCCTCTTTTTGTATTCATCTTGGCATGAATGAGCAGAGCGGCCACATCTCTTCTTAGAGATAGCTACTACCATTCTAGCTGCTTTTATTTTACAGTTTGTTCTATTTCCGCTATTTAATAGAATATGTGTTTACTGTATCACTCTGTTCTTTGCAATATATCTCTGTATATGATTCTATATATGCTATCTTATTTCGTTCTTGCTTAAATCTGGATCAAAGGATGTACAACTTACCTGAAAAATTGTTGAGGTCCACATTTGTGGAAAAATTTGGAAGGGCCTTAACCAAAGTTGAAATGGAGAGATCCACAAATGCTAGAATATGCAAGTCCAATCCAAAAAAGATATAGAACAACCAAATCACACCAATAAATAAGAGAGCAATTTGTAGAAAATTAGTAGCGACAACTCCTTGAGAGGACAAAGGAGGGGAGAAACACAAGATCGAATCCATGTGAAGAAATTATAACCTAAGAACCAACCATGAGAAAGAACATAATATCAAGATTAACATAAAAATATGAGAATAACATGTCTCTTCATATAAAAATAGACATTACGAGTAAAACCAAGGACTCACAAATCAAGGTATGTTGGGCTACCTCTCTTTGTCATTCCATGGGTGTCTTGTCACACCAAGCTACAAGAATTGGGGAGCGAGCCATGGATATTTGAAAGAGGGCCTCTATTTTGTAGGTCTATGGAATTAACGAGAAGGTTTGATCAATGAACAAAGATAAGGGTACAAGAGGAATAATAAAAAAGAAGAGTCCGAGCAATTTGACCTTATCAAATATGCACAAAATCGAGGGCAGTGCAAGTAAACCCAAAAGGGCATCTTTAACAACCAAAAGCACGGTAAAACTCAAGTGACCAAGGTGGCTAAAGAAGGGCCCAAAATTGGGTGGTGCAAATAAACCCAAAAGGGTATCTTTAACAACCAAAAGCACAAATTAATCCCAAAAGCATGGTAAAACTCAAGTGACCAAGGAAGCTAAAGAAGGGGCCAAAAGTGGTGCAACAATGGTTAAAAGTGATCTACAAGGAAAACGATGGCACCAATTATGAAATCGAGGGAATTCTGTGCATGCCCAAAAATCAATCATCACTTGGACCATGGGCTCAAGGGGAAACTTGAGTGCTTGTAATCTTGTGTGTCCTTTGTATCATCCAATGTCAATTTATTCACAAACGTTGCAAATTGGAAATGGGGAGGGCTCAAAGGGGAAACTTAAGTGCTTGTAATCTTGTGTGTCCTTTGTATCATCCTATGCCAATATATGCACAAAAGTTGCAAATTGGAAATTCTATCCATTACAATAACTATAAATATAAAAGCTATAATTTTTGGTGGAATTTGAAGGAGTACTTCTTCGCAAGGTTTTATTTAAATGCTTTCCAAAATTCTCATGTTGAAGTATATTTTATAATGGTAATGTATCAATGTCATATACTTAACATAGTCGTTTAAAGATATGAGTCAAATAATGTGATGGTAAGAGTCAAATAAAGTTACTCAAATAAGTAATTAAGTTATGTCTTTATGATTACTTCTTGGTGGGTTTTCTAATCTCCTCTCTCATGAGAAATATTACTCTGAATAATAAACCTGTAGTATTATATTATCTTTGCAATTTGATTATGTATTTGTATAATTAATATTTTATCAAAGTCAAGGAACATTGTTGGCATCTAGGAGATTTATGGATGAATTGGCAATGAAGTAGGAAGGCTATAATAGACCTTAATTTGGACAATGAAAGGCAATGGTCATTTAAACATGACTTCACAAAGTTCAAGACTCCGGGGGTGTACTAGAAAAGAAAAAGAGGAATTGTAGCAACATACACTTCCAAACAATATTGGTTTTTTCTTTAAAATTTTCCACTGGTGTCGGATAACCGACAGCCATGGCAAAGAAAATCGACGACCTTGCCATAGATCTGATGGCCAAAGACGTCGGTGCTGAGCCATTTTCAAGTGGGATAGGTGTTGGTTTTATGACCTCCATAGTGCACAAAACCGACGACGTTGCCATAGCTCCGACGTCAAAAGCTGTCGGTGCTTAGCCATTTTCAGTTGTGAGAGTCGTCGGTGCCTCTATTAGGGACCGTGCCATAGATATTTGAAAGGGTGCCTCTATTCCATAGGGTTATGGAATCAACTAGAATGTCTCATCAATGAACAAAGTTAAAGTTGCAAGAGGAACAATAAAAAAGGAGAGGCTGAGCAATTTGACCAATAAAAGGTGTACAAAAATCGAGGGTGGTGCAAGTAAACTCAAAAGGACATATTTAACAACCAAAAGCACATATTAGTTCCAAAAACAAGTTGGTAAATCAAAATTGCAATATGAATAATGAAAATTGTTATTTTAGCTAAAAATTTGTCATCAAATTTTGACAAAAATGTTCAGAAAAGTGCAAAACGTAGAACGATTTACTTGCTCTGTTTACAAATACTCCATCCATATCCAGACCTCCATCCATATCGAGACCTGCAAGTGTTTGCTATGCCTATGCCTCCTCCTCCTTTAATGTCTAGTTCACCTTTAAACGCCCCTCCTAGCTGGATAACCGCCTGGACAACGTTGAAGATGTAGCTATTGCAGCTACTTTGGCATGCCACCTTAGAAAGACAATAGTTCCGATTACAACTTCAGGGCCCCGCATGCGTTATGTAGAGGAAAGCATATTTCCTTGGAGAGGGAAAGACTACGCAATACTCTTTTAGATAGCATTGGCACTTTGGCAAACCTTTTAACTCAATAATTTTAGTCACTGGTATGTAGAGTCAATAATTTTCTTAAAAGTAAATAAAAAATAACGTTACTTTTTACTAAAAAATATTGTTAAATAAGTATTTATATCTAATAAATAAATTTTAATATTTGTAATAAAAATAAATGTCATATAAATAAATATTTATTATTAGTATTAACATATCTTATTTACTAATATTAACAAATATAATTATTTCATAATAATAATAATAATAATAATTATTATTATTATTATTATAAAAATAATAACTATTAAAAAATTATAAAATTAAATAAAATAATATTAATAATATTAAGTCACCATTCCTTCTCCCCATGCATAACTAGCAACAACGACATTCCACATTTTTAAAAGTGGTTGATATACCCCGATTGGCGTATATCAACCACTTTTAAAAATGTGGTTGTTGCTAGTTAGTTACTTTTTTGGTTTTGCTACGCTACTTTTGTCACACTCAAAAAGGGTGGAAGTCCAAAAGGCCACAGAGGAGGGAAATAAGACAAACTGGTTGGGCAATTAAAAGAAAGGAAACTATGGTAAAGGACAACCGCCTTGAGAATTTTAAGGTAAGCCAAAATAAACCATAGTTTAAGAAGAGAAAACTCTATCCAGGGAAAGAGGAAGAACAAAGAGCAATAGAGAAGGAAAATCACACAGAACCTAAACCAAGAGGTAAAAAGAGAGAAAAACATTAAGCAAGAGGAAGAAACTGAGTAAGTTGTCTCAGAAGCCAATTCATCAAAGACAAACAAGGACATAACAATTGCTGGAAGTAAAAGACAAATTTTTGAAGTGAAAGAAAAAAGAAAAAGAAAATAAGAGAATTCCCCAGAATGATCGAAAATAAAGTTGAATCTGTGTGTTACAAAAACAAATATCATGAAAATAAAGTTACCACCCCTGCAAGTATAGTCGGGGCATTTATTAGAAACACAAAATGAGAGAGTAAATTGAAACTTGCTTGATTGTTCATTGCTAATAACATACACAATTCATCTCAGCCATTGATCTAGATCAAGATCTAGGGCTCTAATTGTTTCTTCTAAACTCTTCTCCTTCCTATCAACAACTTATTTATTACAACCATATCTTTATCAACTACTGAGTCTTATAGAGAGTAACCTATTCTCTCAGGTCATCTTGTCATGTCACCTGCTCAACAGGTCATCACCTCACTCATACACCAAGTATGAGTTATATATTCTAACAACATTGTGCTTGTAGATTCAATAAAATCTCTTTTTTATTTCTTTTAGAAAATAGATTACTAGTCAATAAACTGATGGAAGAAATATAAAAAAATTAGACCTCAATCACAGGGTCTCTTTTTATTTCTCTCAGAAAAGAGATTACCAGTCAATAAACTGATGGCAGAAATATAAACAAGCCCTGAGAGAAATATAAACAAGCCCTGATTACCGGTCTCTTTTTATTTCTCTCACAATTTACAAATATTATATATGTCTAGGCGTGTGTGGGTGCTTGTGAAGCAAAATAAGCAGAGGACTATTTTTCTACCAAGCAGAGGACTATTTACCACTAGCTGACTCAGATGTAACTATTTTCTAGTGTTGAATTTTTGGTAGGAAAAATGTCAGTCATGGGACATTTTGCCAATCAAATACAGTCTATTTTGAAAAACCATTGAATAAAACAAATAATTTGTTAAAAACATTTGATTATTATTATGTAATAGTCATTTTTACGGATATACTGGTTTCCAAATTCTTACACTGATTATACCTTTACCATTTGTAGAAAGAAACTATAGCCAACACTTGATTTTTTCCCGCATAAAAGGGAAACTTTTAAAAAATATATTGTAACGGACTTTGAGAGTGGGACAAATGTTGGGGTTCCTCGCCACTCATGATGGATGCCCGTTGGACCATGCGAAGGTGGGCACTTAGCAAAAAATGCATAAGTGTTGGGTACCTTGCAGCTGGACATGGGCATTGACACCATTTGGCGGCATTGGTGATGTGCATATAATTAGTGGGGCATCTCGAGTTTAGAAGCTCCAAGAGCTCGGGAACCCATGCGACAGAAGTCCCAACATGAGTTGGGCGCTTGCTTAATGGACACAGCAGGTAGAAGTTGTAAAGTGGGTGGTCCAGCAAAACGTCGTCCAAGGTAGGGATCGAAAAAGTGGGCGTGTGAACCATTTGGTTGATGGATCGACCATTCGGTTATCAAGTGAGTTTCGACTAGTGGGGCGTTGCCCAAAGACTTGGGTCGTTGGACCATCAAGGAAGCGTGTAGAAGGAGAAGTGCGCCCATACTACGACCCACACTTACCGCAAGGAAAGCTTATAGAAACGATGGGAGATTCAAGAAAAGAAGGGAGAAGTCATAAGGCATAGAACACATCTCTGTTATCATCGATCTGACCTCTGCAAGAGGAGATATCCCTTTGGGAGGTGCACGCTTTGCATGAGGGTTTTCTGGGGCAACATGACGCACGGAACATAAGCACTTCCAAACCGAGTTCACGGACGAGCTTCAGAGTCGAGTTCGTTGGAGAGGCTCCCAAGATGAGTTGTGTTGCCAGCTTGTTGGGCAGTAGGTTTCCTAACCGAGTTGGACCGCAACTTCCGAAGCGAGTTGCACTGCGGGCTTCCGAATAGAGTTGCATCACGGAATTCCAACACAAGTTCTGCAGTGAGCTTCCTAACCAAGTTGGGCCGTAGGCTTCCTAAGCGAGTTGGGCCACGACTTCTGAAGCGAGTTGTGCTGCGGGATTTCGAACAGTAGTGTCGCATACTTCCAAATCGAGTTGCACTGCGGGATTCCTAACTGAGTTGGGACGCAGGATTCCTAACCTAGTCGCACTGCAGGATTCCATACAGAGTTGCGCTGTGGGATTCCAAAGCGAGTTTCGTTGTGGGTTTCCTAACCGAGTTGGGCCACATGATTCCTAACCAAGTTGCGCCGCGGGATCCCAAACAAAGTTGTGCCATAGGATTCCAAAACGAATTGGACCGCAAGCTTCCAAACATAGTTGGGCCATCAGAGCTTCCAAAGCGACTTCCCAGAGAGATATTTCTGGGAAGCATTGGGTGTGTTTCTTGGATGTGTGAAGAGTCAGTTCCTCATATCAACAGATTGATGCATATGTGGTGAAGCTCCCATGTTGAATTAGGGAGTTTCCTAATGACGTTGTCGTTGGGTAGCATGCCATGAAGGCATGCCGGAGGAGGAAAGTATGCAGACTTCAGCAAGTTAGGAAAAAGCTTGACAAGAGGCTTATCACAGTTTAGTGTTGGGAAGAAGCGTTCAGCACAGGTACTTGGAGTAAAAGTCCTTGAGCGTATTGTAGATGACGGCATGACGATGTAGGCTTCAGCAGGTTGTGACAGACAGTAGCTTGCAATGAGACTTGGCATGGGCATTGCGAGCAGGAAAACATGCGTATGCGATGGGAACAGTCAGATTTGGGATTTGATTGTATCTTGAGTGTTGTTGGTTGGGCACACTCTCAGATGAGTTTCCAAAATGTGGCATCCTCCGTTGCTGTTGCAAGTCTTTTTTTTTTGTAAATAAAAAACATTATTTTACTGCATGGAAATAAGATACATGTCGAGATTACAGCCATGTTGGGCTTGGAGTCCAAAACCAGAGTACCAAAGCCATTGTTTGAACCAATGTGTGATTACAAAGAAAAAGAAACATGAAAGACCCCCTATTCTACTTCCTCAGAAATTCATCTACTATCCAGTAAAAAATACCCATATATAAACTTATGTTCTGAACAGACAAAAGACAAAATAACAGACATAGAGCCTACTATCCAACCCGGGTGGTGACTGGAGTCGATGGGATAACCGCTGTCGAATCCAGAGCTGTGGTGTTCGCATCCTTTTTCTGCTTCAGATCCTCTCCTTGTTGAGCAACCGTAGCATGCTGAGACCCTCCTTGCTGAGGGTTCTTGGTACTGGTGCCAGAATTTCCCTGATCCTCCAAACCAGGATACACAAAAGTAAGACCCAGTTTTTTTGCAATGGCGTCTATCTTACAGTGCATCAGTCTGTTTTCCGTGTTGTGCGCCTTCCACGCTCGGACAAGCTCTTCATCTCCTTGATGTTTGGCATTTCCACCCATGGCAACATGGGCCAAGATATTTTTGGTTACCCAATAAACCATGATCATTCTATCATATGTCGAGGCTCGACCTGCAGTGGTTCCAGGATCGATGACCCAGTCCTCCACTTCATTCTTAATATCTTCAAACATAATGGTTTGAACCTCCTTCCAGAGGTGTTCTTCAATTACTTCAATATCATCCCTTATAACCTCAGGAATACGCTCGCGGAAAAAGGTGGCCGCAGATTGAGCCCGGGATTGAGCACTAGTAACCCTGCTGCGACCGCTTCCTTCCTCACAAACCTTACTTTTGCCTTTTAGGTTGGCCGAGGCAGAGCCATGCCCCAAAAGTCTGCTAGAATCATGCTTGGGCTCCATCAGAACCCTCGTCGAGATGGGTAGCACACAATCGGGAGGACGGACGATGGAAAACCATACTCGGGAGGGAAAGCCGGGGAGATTAACAGTTTGAACCTAGAGAAGAGCAATATTTAGTGGAATACGCAGTAATCAGAATGCCAAAAACCAGCCGGATAAAATCCGGATAATTGCCGAGGAAGGGTGGTAACTGTCCAAGTCCTGGAAAGGACTGCCCACATCCGGGAGCGTACTTCCACCATTAAACCCCATTAAGCAAATCATGATGGTGAAAGGTTGGACCCAGTGCGGCTTCAGTAACCAGTTCAAAAAATGAATGAGGCCGTACTCCTCATCAATTCTCCTCATTACCGACCAGGATAAATTACATTCTTGCTTCATTAATACATGAAATGTTGTGACGTACTTGAAGTGACCTCCGGCTCATGCTTGTCAGTTTCCTCGGGCACATTTTCTTTGCTCACCACCTGTTGGCTTCTCTAGGCCTAACATGGCTGAAGGAAAGTAGGCTGTGCTCCCTGATGAGGCATCTTAGAGATTCAAGCCAACCAGAAAACCTCCAACTGGATGTGACCTGCTCGGTGGATTTCCTATGAGCCAGGCCTTTTTCCATGTGGATTAAAATTTTGGAATCCCCTTCGATTGTTGCCGGGAACCAACCCGCCTCGATAATCAACTAGACTCTAGAGTCAATGGATGAGGCCGTCGAGCTCAACATATTTATTGGTATCATGGCCAATGTTGCCATAAAACACTTTCAAAATGGACCCTTCTGCATTTCTGCAGACGCCACCATATCCAGCAATTCTGGGGTTCCCGCGAGATGCATCATCAAAATTAAGCTTATATTCATTCCAACTTGGTGGAGACTAGACATTCAGACATGTAGGTCTGCAGATTTTATCCCTTCGTCTAAGACCATTCAGGTCATTATGACCCAGCCCCCAAACAGTGGAAATGTGAGCTTCAACTTCAGAGAGATCTTTATCCACATCCGTCCATTTCTTCTTCTGATCGTTTCCTGGATGTTGTGAACCAGCTTTCCCCAAACTACCTCTTCATGATGAATTTTGTTCCTGAAGATTCACTCATTCCTTTATTTCCAAATGTTCCAACACACCATTCCAGGAAACATTTTCCATACTAGAGTGAGAATTGGATTGTTGAAGGCTTGATCATTCCATATTTGCAGAGTTTGGTTTGGTTGTCCACGGATTCGATCACCTCTCCTAAAAATCGTGGCACCTCTATCCCAAAGAGAGGAAGAGAAGACACACTCATCTAGAAGGTCTGCAAGAGTTTCCTCGCTATTTTTACATAAGGGGAAACATGATGGACCCAGAATACCTCTTTTCTTAAGGTTTTCTCTAGTTAGAACTCTTTTCCATGTTAACAGCCAACAAAAAATCGCCGCCTTTGGCTAGGGGTTCGTTTTCCAGAGTTTCTTCCACGTAGGTGCAGTCCTTTCCTCTCTGTTAAATATTAGGTCATAGGATTCCTTGATGCTGAAGACCCCTTGCTGGTTGTATCCCCACCTAAGTTTGTTTGGGCCTGTTTTTCGGTGAATGTATCTATCTTGAAGCATGCCACCAAAAGATCTACAGTCCTCCTCCGTAGTAAGCCCGTTCCACCACTGTTAATCTAACCAGGATATTTGGGTCCCCGTGGATTGATTATTCCAATAGTGGCATACCTTGACTCTTCCCTCCGCCAAACTGACAGTTCTAATAGGCAGGCATCTGCGATCAGGCCCAAGTTTGGGGAGTTGGTACCACGAATCATCCCAAAAGTTAGCAAGTTCCCCATCTCCAATTTCCCAAAAACTGTGATCCTGGACCAACTTACAACCCTTCTAAGCCTTCATCCAGATATGAGATCCCATCTTCTCTTCATTGTACCTGACCAGTTGGTTAGCTTGATGTTCTCTGGCATATTTTACTTGCCAAAGCTTCTCCCAGGGATCCTGATTGTGAGTACACCATTTCTACCAGATCTTGGATCCATGTAATTCGCTAACCACCTCTGAGTCTCTGAGAATGAGGCCCCCATGTTCCTTAGGGCTTCAAAGAACATCCCACCTGACCAAGGAAAACTTTGATATGGTTTCCCTGCCTCCCCAGAGAAAGTTGCGTTGGATTTCCCTAATTTCCTTAAGGACGGACTTAGGAGCCGCGAGCAGGGAGAAGAGGTAAATCAACATTGCTTGAAGTACATACTTAACCAACATGAGCCGGCTAGGGAGATTGAGAGGGCGAGTCGTCCAACTGTTGAGTCTAGTGCACAGGCATTCCAAGAGGTCTTGCCATGAAATCCTTCTAATGGTACCATCCGAGAGAGGGGCTCCCAAGTACTTGGATGGAAGATAACCCTTGGAGAAGTTGAGGATACGTAGAATATTGCAATAAGTATTACTGGGAGTATTGAAAAAGAAGACCTGAGATTTATCAGGATTAACTTCAAGAACCGGATGCCTTGGCGAAAAAATTTAAGATTTTTTTAAAGGCTCGAGCTTCTTGGACTGAAGGGTGCTCCATTAACATCGTGTCATTGACAAATTGTTGATGAGTTTGTTTTTTGATACCCTCATGGAGATTCAAGCTTCTGATCTCACCAGCAACAACTTGAATATGAAGTAGCCTACCAAGCCCTTCCGCCATTAAGATGAAGAGAAAGGGGGATAGAGGATCTCCCTGTCTGATACCATTGGAAGACTGAAGAAGTCTGGTAGGAGAGTCGTTTAGCAGAATGGAAAAAAATGGAGAGGAAACCAGGTTCATGATCCATTCTATCCATTCCGGATCAAAACCATAATCGTCCAGCATACCCCGCATATATTTCCAGCTTAACTTATCGTAGGCTTTAGTGATATCTAGTTTGATCATCATACTTGGTTTCTTAGTGACCTTTAGGGAGTGAATGGTCTCCTGCGCTAGGATGATACCATCCAAAATCTGTCTGCCCTCAACAAAGATGGATTGCTCGGGACTGATCAATATTGGAAGAAGTGGCTTTAAATGGTTGGAAATAGCCTTGGCGATGATCTTATAGATAACATTACATAAGGAAATCAGGCGAAACTTACTCGGCGCTTCAGCTCCATTCTGCTTAGGAATTAGAGTGATGAAGGTGTCATTGAAGGCTTTCAGGATACCATTGCATCTACGGGATTCTTCCATGATAGGAAAGACCTCCTGCTTAATCATGTCCCAAAAAACATGGAAAAAATTGGTGGTGAAACCATCCGAGCCTGGAGCTTTTCCTAAATCCATTTGTTGCACAGCCTCTTCAACTTCTGCATGGTGATGGGCTTATTCATAATCTTGTTATGCTCTCTTGTGATTAATATGGGAATGAGTCTAGTGATCTGAGTAATATCAGTACTTCTGTCTCTACGATATTCCTTTAGGATCCCTTCAAAGTGATGAATTAGCTCATCCTCAATATATTTCCTAGACTCGACTTGGCTACCATTAGTTTTGTGTAATTTGTGGATCTTCGATTTTTGGAGATTATGGATAACAGAATTATGGAAGAATTTTGTATTCTTGTACCCTTCTTGAAGCCACTGATTTCTATATTTTTGACTCCAAAATATCTCTTCCTGTTTATCCCGATCTTCTAGTTGGTTTAACAGATGGAATTCTTGTTCTTTGAGCTCTTCATCCCACCCTTCTTCCATGCCTTTCTTGTGTAAAAGTTCAATATCTTCCATCAACTTCTTTTTATCTTGAAAGATGTTCCCAAAATTGTCTTTATTCCAGGATCCGATCTTGGATTTGAGAGCCTTTAGTTTTTGTTGAAACTGATACATCCCAGTTCCCCTGGAGGGAACCAATTCCTGCCACCATTGCCCCACCAACTCTTTGAAATCCTTGTGCTCCAGCCAAAATTGCTCGAATTTAAAGGGTTTGAATAAGGAAGCACTGGACCATTCCCATTGCAGGCAGATGGGCCAATGATTAGAGCCTATTGAAGGAAGGACACTGGCGTGCCCCCCCCCCCCATCTATGACAAGATCCTCAGTGCCAGGAATATGTCGAGTCTAAAAGCCACCAGATGAGTTCCCCCACGCTTGTTGTTCCAGGTGTGTAGGCCATTACCCGTCTCAATGTCAATGAGGAGGATTTGGATGAGGAAATCCCTGAAGGCTTCTTGGTATTTATCCATATCCCTCCTGCCCCCTTTCTTTTCTTCGAGGGAAGAAATTAGATTGAAATATCCCCCAATGATCCACGATCCAGTGGAGGCTTGGACTTTCATCCAGGATAAGTACTGAAGGAAGTAATATTTCTAGGGGAAGGCACTCGGGCCATAGATATTCACCACATGTCCCGAGATCCCATAAACACGGACAATAAAACTAGCACTCAGAGAAAAGCAATTATCCCACCATGCAGAGAGACTAAGGGAATCAGGCTACCACAGAATGGCTAGGCCTCTAGCCATGCCAAGAGCATCAATAGCCATGAGATCGCTGCCTCTCCAGATTTTCTGCTTTACTTTCTCCATTGTTTTTGAACTACACTTTGTTTCCTGAAGGAAAAGAATATCTGGTTTTTCCTGCTTAATCTTCCTTGCTAATGTCTTTATTTTCCTAGGGTGGTTGCAACCCTGAATATTCCATGATATTATCTTCATTGGGTAACCTTATTGAATTATGAGAAAGCTTCCAATATCGTGGGATACTGGATAGACTCAATTAATTTGACTCCTATCTCTGCTATCCTTTGTTTATTTGTTTTCCTTCCTCTCTTCAAATCTTCCTCTGGATATTTCCTTTTGCTTCCCTTCTAAGGATCTATTGCAATCCCCAATTGTCTAGATGCTTTTGTTTTGATAATGGCTTCTTGGAGGAGTTCCAGTTGTTTTCGTGAGACATACCCTTTCCCTTCTTTTTCACATTCTTTCTTGAGTTTGTTGAGATTGAGCTCTCCCAATTCCATTTCCTCATCTCCGTCCTCCTCCATTGCCACCAATTGGTCCTCAGAAGCTTTGCTACATTTAGCTTCGTTTTCAATACCCTCCTGCTACTTAGCTTTTTCCTTGCTCTTGTCCCCTCTATCCTCCTCCATCTCCGTCGATTCTCCCAGGACCTGGAAAGGGTTATTGGTTTCCATCCCCTTGCCTTTGTTCTCCCTAACCGTCTTCTGCTGCCCCATCGGTCTATTCATTCGCTTATTCCTTACTTGTGTAAACCCCTCCCTGTCTGCTTCCCCTTCTAGGCCTTTCTTTGGTGGGGGAGGAGATTGCTTCGGCTGAGGGAAGTTCTTGCTCACGTGCCCATATTCATGACATTGTCGACACCGAAATGGAAGTTGTTCATAGTCCAAAGGATGTATCCATTCATCATCATCCCAATTCAGACTGATGGCCTCCGGTAATTCTTTCGACAGGTCCATGTAGACGCAGATACAGGCATAAGCAGTATACTTCTGTTGCTTGGTATGCTCCGCCACTTTTACAAATTCCCCGATAGTGTTGCTGATATCCTACAAGGTTTCTAGATCCCAATATTCACATGGAAGAGAAAATAATCGGATCCATACCGGGGCCACAGTCACATCCTCAGTTTCAGGATTGAAGTGTTCTTTCCAGGGTCTAAAGTATAGACTAGCTGAGAAGAAAAAATAGGTTCCCCCTTCCAGAATCGTGTCTCCATCCTTAATGTTAAATAAATGATGGTGAAAAAACCCTTGGAACCCAGTTGCAAGTCATAGTGCCCTTTAGGGTTCCAGGTCGTCTTGATCCATTGCACCAGGTCTCGTTCACGGGGACGAACTCCAACAAATTTTCCTATAAGGGCATGTTCTCGCCATTTTTCAATCTTCTCCTGGATCTTCTCAAATCTGATCTGTAGAGCCATACTGTTAAGGGATTTGGGTAGGCAGCCTCTTGGCCCCATCCGCCGTTTAGATCTGGGCTCAGTCGCTAGTGTTTCAATGGGATCCTTACCAGCAGTCCCGCCATCAGAAGGCGAGACCTCGGGGTTGCCAATCCCCATTTCTAGCCGCAAGGGGAAAGGGCCTCCACCCCGATCCACTGGATTGTTGACCCTGGCCAGCCTGTTGTAGCTTGATCAGGCCCACGGAATCACCGAGAAGTGTCACAATTTGTCTTTGGCAGCTAGGGTTTCTCCTCCCAGATTGTCGTCAATCTCAACACTTCTAGCGGGTTCCCTATCTCCAATTTGCACCAAATAAAAATTATTCACATTTAAACATAATTTTCTATTTCTGCTAGCATCCAACTCTCATGCTGTAACAAGTCTTGATATATATGATACTTGGGTATTAGGCACGTCCGATTTATGAGTGCCGCCCACACTTACATTTATCTCTTGTAATGGATTTTGTACTATTGGATGTGCATGCATGTAAAAATGGCTAAGTATAGAATCTGTTAGAGATAAGTGTTAGGGGTTTTGCATGGTTAGGTGTAGTCTTCCAGGCTAGTAACCAAGATGGTCATGGCCTTGGTGAATCCATGGGAAGTGCCACACAACTCAATGAAAAGCAGAAAATTGATCTATCTGTTGGACCCGTGATAGTTGGTATCAGATCCTGATTGCTGCGACAATTGAGGAGCTAGAGGATGCTCTTCACCACTGCTCTTGTGAAAAGTTGGTATCAGAGCACAGAACGTGGACTCTTCACTACTCTATGCAAAGAGGTGGTATCATGATGGAGGTTGTAGCTGCGGTTGTGAAGGTGCAGCAACGACTCAGTTGGGGAGGCTGCTGGGAAAGGAGAGTGTTTGTATGGGAAGCAATTCAGAAGCACGCTGAAGATTGCCGAAGTTGCCAGGAATTGCGGGAAGGATAGAGCTGTTGGTGTAAAGAAGCGTCAGGAAAAAAAAGGAGCACCACAAAGGTAGTTCGTTTGGCTGTAGTAGGAGCATGACGACAGTGTAGAATGAAGAATATGCCAAGGATTATGGACTTGCAGGAGTATTTTCCAAGACGGTTTAGATGGATCAGGTGCGCCAATCAACAGAAGGAGCAGGCGGGCAATGTTCCCAAGGCATTACATACTTCTCGACAAGTGGTTAAGCACGTTGATGCCAAGAAAAGTTGACTTGGGCATGTGGAAGTAACAAGTTCGATAAGGAAGGTGTCGTGCAGACCCACGAACAAACACACCTTGGTAGAAGTGTTGCAGCAATTGGAAGCTTGTGGAGCATGCCTTAGTAGGGGGTGCGCCCAGTCTTGATAGAATTCGACATGATTCAAATGAGCGTGCTTGAGGAAGATTGTGCCTAGAAAGTGGAAGAAGGGAGTTTCCTAGGAAAGGATTCCTGGCATTTGACGTGCTTGTGCAAGAGTGCATCCGGCAAGACTGTTGCAGCCAAAACTAGTTGTGGAAGGCATTGGAGTAGAATCTCTACCAGTAGGATTCAGGCGCTCTGAAAGAGCTCATGAAGAGTTGCAGAAACAACATGCACTTAGAAACGACTGGAAGTCAGGATTGTGGAAGCAAGGTGTGTAGTTGTGTGGAATTGGGAGGTGCTCGCTGTAAGCTAAAGATGCCCAAGGAAATGACGGATGGACCAAGTGACTATGGCGTATCAATTTTTATGCAGCTAGTCATGAAAGACTAAGTCTGTCGGTTCTATGCAAAAAGGCTTGTGGTAGTGACAGATCATGACAGAGAGTTTATGAATCTCTAGAGTGTGGTCGTCGTTGCGGTTAGTGTTGAGACCAGAGGGTGCAACAAGCACTCAACTCAACCGTTTTCTCAAATACATGGAAGAGATGTAATTGGAGTGTAAGACGCAGGACCTTCTTCAGTTGTGAATTCTTCTACTTAGCATGGACATGACAGATTAAGAGTAGCCATGGAAGACCTTGTGAAGGGAGTTGCGGATGATAGACGTGATGATGGTGCTTTTTTATTGGTTTGAGGCTAGAAAAGCTACCTTGCTTGGACCAAGAAGAGTGTGAGGACAGGATGAAAACAGGGATGGAAGTAAGATTGGAAGGCACTTAGATGGTTTGGGCTTGGAGTTGAGTATGCATGCCTTAGACAATTTTGAGGTGAAGTGTTAACTTTTCCTTGGTTCGACAGAATTGCGTGGATGACCGAATTGTGGATGGAATTGGCTATCTCTGGCATGGGGACGTTCATTCTCATGATGTTGGGCATCACAATGGGAGTCACGACCCAACTAGTTCAGCTCATGGGGGAATGCAATGGAAAACTACATGTTGAGATAGTTGACGAGATAAGCAAGTAGTAGGTTGATGATGTGATGGCTTAGCTATTTGAGAGGCTTCTATGAAAGACTCAGTTTCGGTTGCAGGTGGCAGCAACGACACCGAATTCATGGACAAAAAATCATTTGTGGAGACATTTCTGGACGAAAACAAGTTCGAGTGGGGGAGGATTGTAATGATCCCTTTTCAAAATTGATTAAAATGCACAATTTTCCACTTTTTCCCAATTTCGACCTTTGACTAGTTTTACTGTTTTGACTTCCAAATCAACCCAAATGTTCCCAAATATTCTGTATGAGTGTATGAATGATATTTAAAATTGAATATTAAGTTTAGGGATGTTTTATGGTCCTCCAAATACTTCAGAAAACTTGATTTATATTCTGACCAATATATGCAATTTTGACTAGTAATTTGTGTATCAAATCCCCCCGGGGTAACACTGAAAATGGCCTCCCAAATGCCTTTAAAATCCCTCGAATTTATGAACATAGGTATGTAATGTGTTAAGCATGTTATTAAGGTCTCATATGCACCATTAATGGATTATTACAACTGTTCTCACCCTCTCCCATTCAACTGCAAAAATCCCCAATTCGACCCTTGGGGAAATGGCACTATTTCACCTCCCAATACAACTAAACTGAGTAAAAATGCTTCAAATGTTCAAGTACAACACATGAAACTTATAGAAGACATCCATGACAGTATATTGATCACAAATATATCAAAGAATCATCCATCCATTCGAAATAATCAACATTACAGTGTCATACATCAATGCATTGGGGAAATGGACATTATTTGCTCATTAATCAATATTTTTGCATACAATCAGTGGGTATTTCGACTTGATACTTTCTAAATATGAATAAAAGAGGACATGAAGCTATTACAATCATAAAAATATCATATGAAGCTCTCCCAATGAGTACAAGAGCTCACCCAAAGCGCAATCCATCAAGGAGCATGAATATGCCTTCAAAACTGGAAATGGTGGAGAAGAAGTGTTGCACTAAAAAAAACCATGAAAATTACTATAGCTGCTACCTACAAATACAAACTCCATTAAAGCACCATGAAAGACTTGAGTGGCCTCTCCAAACACCAACTTTGATGGGAATCTTTCACCCTCGAAATTGGCTAAGTCAAGAAACTAGTCATCAACTAGCTCTCTCTTCACAAATGCAATTTTTCTCAAATCATCAAAAGCCATTCTCCTACTTGATTTCTACATTTTATAACCAACATTAGCCTTCTAAGGTTCGAAATCCTCTCAATAGATTCAATATATTTCTATTTAGGAAATATTCCACATTTGCCACTTGTCTCATAGTTCCAACCTTCCATCTTCTCCCAAATTCGATTTTGAGTCTTTTTGGCTTCTCCAACTCCCATGAGCGCCTTCCTTGAGCCTATTTTTGGGGCTGAAATTTCATAGTGGTCATATGTCAGAGGTCAGGTCTGAAATTTGTCATAGTTGTCATAGATGCTCCATCATTGGTGTCATAGGGGCTAGGGAATCTATCCCAAGTGTCCACAAACTCCCAATTTGATTCTTTATCTTCCAATATTGCTTGTCCTCAAGCAATTTCAAATTAGGATACTACAAAATCTTCTCCTCTTCCCATGTAGCATCTTCACTTGGCAAGTCCTTCCATTGTAACAAATATTCTTTGATAGTTCTACTTCTCAATCTCCTTTCTCGTGTCTTCAAAATCCTTTCCGGAACAAGTGTGAGATGACCTTCATCATCCAAGGGAGGAAGTATTTCTGAAGTGATGATTTGTTGACCAAGAGCTTTCTTGAGACAAGAGACATGAAATACATTATGGATTTTACTCCCTTCCGGAAGTTCCAATTCATATGCTACCTCTCCAATTTTTCGAACTATCCTGTAAGGGTCATAGTACCTTGGTTTTAGCTTTTCTGCTCCATTCTTTTTCAAAGAAGTTTGTTTGTAGGGCTGCAATCTCAAATATACTAAATCGTCAACCTGAAATGTCCTTTCTTCTCTATGTTTATCGGCATATTTCTTTTGTTGGTTTTGGGCAACCTGCAAACTGTCTTTCAAGAGTTTTAAGATCTCTTGACTCTCTTCCACCCAATCCTTAGCCCTTGGGGCCCTACTATCAGAAAATATAATGTCAACAAAAGTGAGTGCATCATAACCATAGAGTGCTTTGAAAGGATACATTCCTATGGACATATGGAAGGTGGTGTTGTAGCAAAACTCACCCAAGTGGAGCCACTTGACCCATGCTTTTTGTTGCCCTCCTACATAATTTCTTAAGTATCCTTCCAACCATTTATTTACCCTCTCTATTTGTCCATAAGTTTATGGATGATAGCTGGTGCTTGGAGTCAATTGAGTACTCACCAATCTATAGAGTTCTTGCCAAAAAGCACCCATGAATCTACTATCTCTATCATTGACAATGCTCTTAGGGAGCCCATGCAATCTGAATATTTCCTTGAAAAATATATCATCCACTTGTGCAGCACTAAAAGATGATGTAACAACAAAGAAATGAGCAAAGTTTGTCAACCTATCCACTACCACATATATACAATCCTTACCCAAAGATTTTGGTAAACCGGTGATGAAATCCATGGAGATACTATCCCATTTTTGCTTCAGAATTGGTAATGGTTGTAATAAACCTACTGGACATGTAAGTTTTGATTTGTTTTGTTGAAATACTTTACATTCACTTACATATTTCTAAAAATCTTCTTTCATCCCAAATTCACACTTTGACAACTTAGCAAATAAGGACTCTTCTTGCAAAATGTTCAACACAATCTCTAACTACTGCAAATGCTCTTCCCATGTCTTACTGTAAATAAGAATGTCATCAAAGAAAACCAAAAAAAACCTTCTTAGTTGCTTGCAAAAGATCCTATTCATACATGCTTGAAATGTGGCTAGAGCATTAGTCAACCCAAAATGCATGACAAGAAATCCAAAGTGGCCATAATGACATCGAAAAGCAGTCTTTTGCACATCTTCATCTTTCATCCGGATTTGATGGTAACCTGATCTAAGGTCAATTTTTGAGAAGTATTTGGCCCCATGTAGCTCATCCATGAGCTCATCAATCCTAGGTTCAGGATATGTATTCTTGATAGTCTTTTTGTTCAAGGCTGTAAAGTCTATACACATTCTCAATGTTCCATCTTTTTTCTTCACTAGCACCACTGAAGAAGCATAAGGGCTAGAGCTTGGTATAATGAGTCCCAACTCTAGGATTTCTTGGATGGATTTTTCAATCTCATCTCTAAAATTTTTAGGATGTCTATAAGGTGGTATCTAAATGGGAAAAGTACCCTCCTCCAAAATAATGTTGTGCTCAATTCCCCTATCTGGTGGTCTACCATGTGGAAGGTCTCTAAAAACTTTGTCATACTTTTGCAAGAGTCTCTCTATCTCCTTTGGGTGTTCAACAATTTTTATATTTGGCTTGGGAGATGTAATGTGACATTCAGCAGCCCATTCTATGTCCCCATGTCTCAATATAGATCTCATACTATTGCAAGTCACTACTTGATTTGGGTAAGTGTGTTGCCCTCTCACAACTCTTTGTACTCCTTTTGAATCTTGGAATTTCATTTCGGGAATTTGATAATTTACTGTATGCTCTCCTATTGAATACAACCATTACACTCCCAAAACCACATTAGTATCAGCAACATCAACCACATAAAAACTATCAACAAAAGTATAGTTACCTATGGTGACTTGCAACTTTGGAACCCATGTTTTGCATTGCATTGTGTTGTGACCGAGAATGACAACTGTAAAGCCATCAAATGGTTCAATAGGTATCTTTCTTTTCTCCACCATATCTGCATCAATGAAGCTAAGGGTGGCTCCTCCATCTACCAAAACTGAAGTTCTGTGTCCTTGTACCACACCCTTGCATCGGATAGTATGGTAGTGGGGTATTGCTGAAAGTACTGCCATTTTTGCTTTGTCCGGTGAAGGATGATTTTCTTTTTGTCTTTCCTCTTCTACTGCTATCTCATATGCCTCTTCTTGATCTGAATTATGTCTATTTTCATCCATGCCCGCAGCATACCCCTCATTATCAGAAAATACTTCTATGTATTGAGCCTTTCCTTTAGTACATTTGTGCCTCGGTGTCCATGGTTGGAAGCATGTGAAGCACAGTTTCTTTTTTCAAAGCTCATCCCTGTTTAGTCCTTTTTTATTCTTTTCAAATGAATCTCTTGAACAAGGTTTCTTATCATATCCATCCCTTTTCCATGGTTTATTTTCAAATTTGTAGCTAGGCTTGGGAGGAAATCTCGTTCTAGGAAGCACATTTTGGAGATCTCTAGTCAAGCTCATTGCATCTTTTAATGTAGTTGGCTTGTGGGATTTGACCAAACCTTTTAAGGGTTCAACCAAACCTTCAGTGAACAGCAATACCAACCTTCCCATAGAGACATTAGCCACCTTGAATAATAGTTTTTGAAAGTCCAACATATATTTAGTAGGGGTCCCAGTTTGCTTCAATTGGGCTAGTTCTTTGAATGGCAATTCTAGATCTTTTTGTTCAAATCTCTCTAATACCATGTCAACAAATTCTCCATATGTTTTAACCTGATCATGACCCAAGGTTTTCAATCCATGCAACCACCATTCATTTGCATTTCCTTCCAAGTGCAAAATGGCCATTTTTAATGCATCTTCTTCCAATATATGATTCAGCTGAAAATACACATCCAATTTTTGCACCCAAGTATTAGCAGAATTTGGAGAAGAACCATCAAAAGTAGGAACTGACATTTTACTAATAGCACCATTTAATTCTCTGTTTTGGTATGGACTCCTATGGTCATCCTTCCTCTTCATTTTATAGATAGCATCGATGAATGTACTAAATGGTAGACCTCTTTTACATTCTTCACTCAAATCATTCCATTAATTGGCTAGTTTACTATTATCCACCTCAATATCGGGCTCTTCTTTAGGTGAGAGGAATTTAGGTGCAGTATGCCTTTGTGTGCTTTGAAATTCATCAGGTCTATTATGAGGTCCTGTACTTGAGAAAATATGCTCACTTCCTTTTATCTTTTGCCCTGAGTGTGAACCACTATTATCTCCTATCACCCCTTTGCTTTGAAGCTGGCTAATCAACAATTCGAATCCTTGCAGCAATTTGTTACCTATCCTTTCCATATTTGTAGAAATTTTAGAGAAACATGGATCTAAGGTTGCAATAAGTTCCTCCTTATGTTTTAATTTGTCATCCTCCTCTCTACCCATGGTTTCAGCAAAAGACTCCTCTTCTACTACCTCTTCTTCAACAAAAACCTCTTCAACTACTGGTTCAAAGGGTGGTGGATTATTATTTTGACTTCTTCTTAAGACCATAAGGTTCCAAGAACATGCTCTGATACCACTTGTAATGACCCCTTTTCAAAATTTATTAAAATGCCCAATTTTCCACTTTTTTCCCAATTTTGACCTTTGACTAGTTTTACCGTTTTGACCTCCAAATCAACCCAAATGCTCCCAAATATTTTGTATGAGTGTATGAATGATATTTATACTTGAATATTATGTTCAAGGATTTTTTATGGTCCTCCAAATACTTCATAAAAATTGATTTATATTCTGACCAATATATGCAATTTTGACTAGTAATTTGTGTATCAAATCCCCCCGGGGTAACACTGAAAATGGCCTCCCAAATGCCTCTAAAATCCCTCGAATTTATGAAAATAGGTATGTAATGTGTTAAGTATGTTATTAAGGTCTCATATGCACCATTAATGGATTATTACAACTTTTATCACCCTCTCCCATTCAACTGCAAAAATCCCCAATTCGACCCTTGGGGAAATGGCACTATTTCACCTCCCAATACAACTAAACTGAGTAAAAATGCTTCAAATGCTCAAGTAAAGCACATTAAAATTGTATAATACATCCATGGAAGTATATTTATCACAAATATATCAGAGAATCATCCATCCATTCGAAATAATCAACATTACAGTGTCATACATCAATGCATTGGGGAAATGGACATTGTTTGCTCATTAATCAATATTTTTGCATACAATCAGTGGGTATTTCAACCTGAGACTTTATGAATATGAATAATAGAGGATATGAAGCTATTAAAATCAGAAAAATATCATATGAATCTCTCCCAATGAGTACAATAGCTCACCCAAAGCGCAATCCCTCAAGGAGCATGAATATGCCTTCAAAACTGGAAATGGTGGAGAAGAAGTGCCTCACTAAACCAAACCATGCAAATTCCTGTAGCTGCTACTTGAAAATACAAACTCCATTAAAGAACCATGAAATACCTGAGTGGCCTCTCCAAACACCAACTTGGATGGGAATCTTTCACCCTCGAAATTGGCTAAGTCAAGAAACTAGTCATCCACTAGCTCTCTCTTCACAAATGCAATTTTTCTCAAATCATCAAAATCCATTCTCCTATTTGATTTCTAAATTTTATAACCAACATTAACCTTCTAAGGGTCGAAATCCTCTCAATAGATTCAATATATTTCTATTTATGAAATATTCCACATTTGCCACTTGTCTCCTAGTTCCAACCTTCCATCTTCTCCCAAATTCGATTTTGAGTCTCTTTGGCTTCTCCAAATCCCATGAGCGCCTTCCTTGAGCCTATTTTTGGGGCTGACATGTCATAGTGGTCAGATGTCTGAGGTCAGGTCTGCAATTTGTCATAGTTGTCATAGATGCTCCATCATTGGTGTCATAGGGGCTAGGGAATCTAGCCCAAGTGTCCACACACTCCCAATTTGACTCTTTATCTTCCATGGAGGTTACCAATCCTTCCCAATTCGACCTAAGATGATCAATGACATGTGTTATGACTTACCAACTCACCCAAGAGTGTTCATCTTCCCATTAATTCGATTTGCAAGAGAGAGATACCATGTATTATGAAAAATCAAGCTAGTGTGGGTCCCACATCCTCCATATGTCTCCAAAACCATTTTCCACATAGGATTTCTCTTGAATTTATTTATTCACTCTATTTATTAAATACTTGAACCCTTCTAATGTCTAAACATCATTTATTACCTTCCTTATTACCATTCCACATGTGCCCATCCAACCTAGGAAACTAGTAGGATTGATGGGATTGTCTTACTATGAAATTATTTGAATGGGGACATTACAAGGATGTAATGACCTTTGAGAGTGGGCCAAATGTTGGGGTTCCCCGCTACTCATGATGGATTCCCGTTGGACCATGTGAAGGTGGGAACTTAGAAAAAAATGCTTAAGTGTTGGGTACCTTGCAATTGGATGTGGGCATTGGCACCATTTTGCGGCATTGGTGATGTGCGGATGGTTAGTGGGGCATCTCGAGTTTAGAAGCTCTAAGAGCCTGGGCACCCATGCGACGAATGTCATAACATGAGTTGGGTGCTTGCTTAACGGAAACAACGGGCAGAAGTTGCAAAGTGGGCGCTCCAACAAAACAACGTCCAAGGTAGGTGTTGACAAAGTGGGCGTGTGGACCATTTGGTTATCTAGTGGGTTTCGACTAGTGGGACATCGCTCAAAGAATTGGGTTGTTGGACCATCAAGGAAGCGTGCAGAAGGAGAAGTGTGCCCATACTTGGGCCCACACTTACCGCAAGGAAAGCCTATATAAATGATGGGAGATTCAATCAAAGAAGGGAGAAGTCATAAGGCATAGAACACATATCTGCTATCATTGATCTGACCTCTGCAAGAGGCGATCTCCCTTTGGGAGGTGCGCGCTCTGTAGGAGGGTTTTCTGGGGCAACAGGACACATGGAACAAAAGCGCTTCCAAATCGAGTTTGCGGACGAGCTTCAGAGTCGAGTTCATTGGATAGGCTCCCAAGATGAGTTGTGCTTCTAGCTTGTTGGGCGGTAGGCTTCCTAATCGAGTTGGATCGCGGCTTCCGAAGAAAGTTGTGCTGCGGGCTTCCAAACAGAGTTGCGTCACGGACTTCCAACGCGAGTTGTGCTATGAGCTTCCTAACCGAGTTGGGCCGTGCCTTTCGAAGCGAGTTGTGCTATGGGATTTCGAACAGTGTTGCGCCATAGAATTCCAACGCGAGTTGCACTGTGGGCTTCCTAACCGAGTTGTGCCACATGCTTCCTAACCGAGTTGCACTGCGGGCTTCCATAAAGAGTTTTGCTATGGGATTCCAAAGCGAGTTGCGCTACGAGATTCCTAACCGAGTTCGGCCGTAGGCTTCGTAACCGAGTTGCGTCGCGGGCTCCCAAACAGAGTTGTGCCACAAGATCCCAAAACGAGTTGGACCGCGAGCTTCCAAACAGAGTTTGGCCGTTAGAGCTTCCAAAGCAAGTTCCCGGAGAGATATTTCTAGGCAGTGTTGGGTGTGTTTCTCTGATGTGTGAAGAGTCGGTTCCTCAAATCAACAGATTGATGCAAATGTGGTGCAGAAGATCCCATGTTGGATTAGGGAGTTTCCTAATGACATTGTTGATGGGTAGCATGCCATGAAGGCACGCTGGAGGAGGAAAGTATGCAGACTTCGGCAAGTCATGCAAAAGCTTGACAAGAGGCTTAGCACATTTCAACCTTGGGTAGAAGCATTCAACAGAGGCAATTGTAGTAAGTCCTTGAGTGTATTGCAGATGATGACATGATGGTGCAGGCTTCAACAGGTTGCGACAGATAGTAGCTTGCAATGAGACTTGGCATGGGCATTGCGAGCAGGAAAACATGCGTATGCGACAGGGACAGTTAAAGTTGGCATTTGATTGTATCTTGAGTGTTGTTGGTTGGGCACACTCTCGGATGAGTTGCCAGAATGTGGCATCCTCCGTTGCTGTAACAAGTCTTGATATATATGATACTTGGGTATTATGCACGTCCGAGTTAGGAGTGTCGCCCACACTTACATTTATCTCTTGTACTGTATTTGGATTTTGTACTGTTGAATGTGCATGCATGTAAAAATAGCTAAGTATAGAATCTGTTAGAGATAAGTGTTAGGGGTTCCGCATGGTTAGGCGTAGTTTGCTAGTCTAGTAACCAAGATGGTCATGCCCTTGGTGAAGCTCTGAGCAGTGCCGCACGACTCAATGGAGAGTGAAAAATTGAGCTATCCCTTGGGCCCGTGACAACTATGACTTTAAACTTGATCTTGATTCTTGATTGCTCGATTTATTTTTACTCAAAAAGGGAAGCCTTTAAAATCCCTTACCTATGGAAGCTTTACAAGCAGGATTCAAAGCTTGTTGCCGTTTCTGGGTAACGTTTAAATCTATGCTTGCCGCTAACAACTTACAAGCTGACAAAAACAACAAGGCTAAAGGAAATGAAAAAATTGTCAGGATCAAGCATAATGGAACTCCCAAGCAAATTATTGGCTGAAAAAGGTAAAAGGCCAAAGGAATGAAAAGACATTCAAGAGCAATCATAACGGCGCTCAAAATAAGCGCTGAATGTTTAGGCCTTTAGACTACGGAGGTCTAGAGTATGGAAAAACTTTTACTACAAGTAAATGAAGGAAAACATAGTTTCAAAGATGAAGAATTGTTTCCTTGGATAAGATAGTAGAATTTAACCAGAATGAAACAAAGCGAAGGTGAAAATCCTTGAGATCCAAAATAATTATATTGCTGTGCCAAATGTAGCAAGCTCGACCATCTCCAACTTGCACTAAAGAATTTTGGACTTGTTTAAAATATGAATTTTTTTATATAAATTTCAACATTGAATTAAATTAAATAAATTATTTATAGAAAATTTGAACTATTCTTAAAACAAGAGCTACATCCTTTTAATTAAAAAAATGATTCAATTCTTTTAAATAAATAAAATCTAATTAAATTTGTATATATAACATAAAAATAATTATATCCACAAAATGTGTTTTATACCCTTCTCAATATATATTAAATAATCAAATTTAAAAACATAATTATTTTATAATCCATGCTTTTTAATTTAAAAAAAAATCATTTTTTTAAATAAATAAAACCTAATTAAATTTTTATATATAACATAAAAATAATTACATCCATAAAAGTGTTTTATACCCTTATCAATAAATATTAAATATTTAAATTAAAAATATAATTACCTTAAAATATGTAAAAGGTGTAAATTTTTGAAAAGATAAATTGTTAACATATAATTTTTATAAATAAAATACAAAAACCTAAATAAATAAATATATTTAACTTTTAAAGATAAATATAAATTATTTTAAATATTAAACCTGTGTAAATAAATAAAATAAATAAGTGTATGTGTATATAACATAAATTTTTAACTCCAAAATAAATCAAACTTCTTAAAAAAAAAAAAAAATTTGATTTATATCTATGTAATCTACATTTTTAACATGTGAAGTAAATAATTTTTTTAAAAGAATTAAAGTAATTAAATTTTCTAATTATTATTATATAATTTGAAATAATTTGTCACATACTTTTGAAATATATATATATATATATATATATATATATATATATATTCTTTTTCTTTTTTTATTTAATATTATTAATACAAAAGATTAAATAATATCATTAATACATATTTAAAGACTAAATTATTTTAAAAGATTGCATTATTTTCAAAATGATAAATTTAACAATACAATGAATATTGTTTAAAAATGAAAAATCAAAATCAAATTTCAAATTTAAATTGCAAAAACCATTAATATAAATAAGAATTAATTAAATGATAGATAAAGAAATTAAGTATAAAAATTAAACCATCGTATAAGATTGAGTTTATATATATATCAAAAAGTTTGATAATCCCTAAATCTATTAAATGTAAGATGTAAGTACAATTATATAAATCAATTTTAATGAAATATAATTAATATATATATATATATACATATATATAAAACCATAAGATATTAATTATAAATATTATAAAAACAATTATATAAATAAATTAATATGTTATTAAAAAACAAAAATTCACTTCCAATATAAATTTTAAAGTTTTAAAGTTGTTCACATTGAAGCTTGTGTTGCAATGTATTACACACCCAAATATGTGCACATTTTTATCCAATGGTGTTACCATATATACATACAACACGGGACAAAAGACGGAGAAGTCTACTCTTTCCCCTTTTAAGTACATGAGGCAATTCTGGAGGCTATGGCAATTATTTTAACATATGTTGAGATTATTTATTTCCTCATTCAATCCGCATTCACTCTTTGTTAGTTTAATGTAGGTCTTTTTATATTCAATTAGTTCAAATTATATTATTGTGTAAACCATAAAAATCAAGGTATGAAGGTTTTGTTTTTTTCACTTTTACTTTTCTGTTCATTTTGTATAATCGATTTCTAGATTGAGATAAAATATAGATTAAATTATTTAACTTTTATTTTTCTCTTCTTTTCGCATGCATTTGTCTTATAATATTGGAATGGAAATAAAATGATGATGGTGAGAATAATTTAGGGTCACCAAAACAGTGAGCCTATTGCAATCACATCAAGAATGATGTCAGTGCTAAGTTCAAAGCTTCTCGTTTCAAGCTTTGGTTTGATGGATGTCCAATTCCATCGATTGAATGAAAGCATAACCAAGGAATGGTCTAATATCCTTGCAATGCTACTCAAATAAACAAAACACTGTTTACACCAATTCAAAACCAGTACTCTAAGATCGTTTGCCAACTGATTTCCAACTCTGTTTATTGCATTATAACAGTTATAATTCTGCTCATTCACAAAACCAGCAGTTAATAAGATGAATAGCACTCTGCAATTCAAAAATAGGCTGTAAGTTAAACATTACACAAGCAATATATGTTGTTGAAGCTTATTGCAAAGGCTCGATCATTCAAGTAGTTATGTATATAATGTTGGTTGTATGTAGAATATCCAATAGAGAGCTTTATATGAATTGCTGTGAGTCACTTCCGTTAGCAGCTGAATAATGTATGCAAACTCGACACTTAATTAATAACCATTCCTCTGTGCCATATGATGGCTATGGCTGATTAGTTAAGTGCGCAGATTTTAAACGGAGCACCTAGTAAACCAAGGATTTGTTAGCATCAGACTCTGAATTTTATATGTATGTGTTTTATATATATGTGGGAGGGTTTTGTTGTATCTAAAGCATACCACACTAGGGATTGGATATGTTTGGTTGTAGCATATGCTATTGCACAGTGCACCTGCTTCAAAACATCCTTAATAAAAAAATTAACTTCTAGACTTCTTTTTTCACAAAAACTCACATTTCTTTCATGGAGTGGGCTTATTCTCAAGAAGATTCCTATGTAGCTGAAAGAGGCTGCAACTTGCTGAGAAACTATCTTAGCTAGCGGTTAGGCTGGAACTTTCTTTGTTAAAATTGAAATACATTTCTTGTATTGACTTACTTATGCTTGTCCTCTTGTAAAATCCGAAGCAGCCTGCCACAGAGTGTGTTTTCTCAGTTGGGGATAATATTCCCTATAGAACAATGGAGGCCTGGAGAGTTAGCCTGCATACAAGGAAAAATTACTTAAAATTTGTTGAAATATAGAACCTCAACTCTAGCCTCGTGTCTTTCTGCATATGGATAATTCAACTTGAATTAGTGCTCTAGTTACCTGAATCTCTAAGGTTCCTACATAATTCTTTGGACAACTTGCCTGGATAGCTACAATGATATGTGACCACGGATTTCCATCGTACTCTTTAGGACACTATCCAGTACCTACCAAACAAGCAATGCCAACAAACACAAACATGATGAGCAAATGATGAACATGCAGGGTATCAAACACAACCTTTTGTTAAGGACCAAACTGAAATCTAACTAGAATCATGAAGTAACAATTATGAGCCGGTTGAAATCATGAGAGAGATAATTTTCCATCTCCTCGCAATATTTTTCCAATATATCACAATATTTTCAAAATATCACAAAAATTAGATGTTGGCAATATTTTTCGGATATATCACAATATTTTCAAAATATCACAAAAATTATGATGTTGGCAATATTTTGACAATATTTGTAATAATTTTTGGAAGTCTCGATTCATTATGCTGTGTACGATCTGTATTATCAGTCTTCTAAAGACTGGTTTTTTTAATGAAAGGTTCTTTAAAGCCAAAAACTATATCATGCTTAATTCAGAATTATGAAGATTTAATCAAACATAATGCAAGCAACAACAATCCATTGATATAATGAAGCTGCTATTACCATAAAAAAAATAAAACCTCGAGCGACACACTATTAAACAGGAAAAAAACCAGGTTCAAATACAAGACTAAAAAAATCATCATATCATCTTATGTCAAAACTGATGGCATGGATTAACGCAATGCAACACCAGAAGTAAAATATTTTTCCACATTCAACTGAACAAAATCTCAAAGAGTTTATTACTTGTAACTTGTAAATAGCTGAAACAAAGTACCAATTCATTTCTTCTTATAACATTTTTTTCACCAGTAAATTAAGGGTGAAACAAAACCTTCGGAGGTAGGTTATATGTTTAATTAGGTAGAAGAACATCTGTCTATTACAGATGTTAGTAAGTCTTATTTATAGGCCGCCACTTCACTTTCAGCAGACATGTTCACTAGAGTTTTCCTCCACTAAATGGAAAAGACAAGAATGGGGATGTCAAACAAGAGACATTGGCATGATCATACAACTGAATCAATATACTGATAATGAGTACATGGGACATGCAAATCCACAACCACGCCTAAATGAGTATGCAATGAAATTTACAATTACCTATCAATCTGCAAGAAAAAGATACCAGTGGCTTGGATATTTATTCATGCACCATACAAGAAACATTTCCTGTCAATTGGGTCTATCTCGGGTAGTTGATAATCATGTTATCCTCCCTTCCCAGAATCAATTCCAGCAAGTGACATGTTGAGATCTTAATGAGTATATTGTTGTATAGACCTTGAGCCCTGAAAAATCCAGTTTACCTTGAGTACCATCCTAGAAACGAGGAGAAGTTCCTGGTGGGATTCCCCAGGATATGTATTTCATGGAAAAGAACAAAAAAAACAGTGTTTTCCTATGTGATACAAACAACAGCCTTGCATTGAACATACATATAGTTTAGAAGTTTATTATTTTATTCATTCTTACTTCTTATAAGATGAAGGCATTTATGACAATAATCATGCATATGAAAATAGAAACACTTAGATTTATAAAAAATAATATTTTAGAAGTTGTGTCTCACTGTCTTGTGAATTTTTTATAAGCAACAACCTGCTAACCATGATAACATATCTACTTTGAAGTGAAAAAATTTATGGAATGTAAAATGTTAGCAGGAATTGTTGTAAGCATGTTCAACAACTTAAAAGTGGGAGCTTTAAAAAACTATGCAAAGAAAAACACAGGTATCAAGTACCAAGAATTATAATTTTATTTCCATCAAAGCATTCCAACTGAACAAAATTACATTAGAAAAATTGAAGCAATCTAACTGTTTGTACAAAGTGTATAGGATGCATATTTCCTGACAAAGAGGGTCAATGGACCACCAGTTAGTGAGTTCCACCAGTTAGTTACTTACTCAGTTGTAAATCGATTTTATCTTATGTGGTGTGTAACACATTTGAATTAAGGAGTGATAGTGGCCAATATTGTAAGTTCAAAGTGATTCCTCAGCCAAAAGCGTCAGTGTTGCTTGTCCTTATGCTACAATGCTAATACAAGCATACTTGAGAATGTGCAACTTAATTGGCTCACCTCATCACGGTTTAAGGCTAGAAATCTCTCTTACTCGACAAGAGAATAGTTTACCAGTTGTCCTTTGCCAATATAGTGTAATATTGAATTGAAACCATTTGCATCAATAGGATCTAGGGCCAGAAATCTATCATCTGTAAAGGATAAACCTTGCTACTTATCTCTTCCATTTACTCTTGCAAGTTGCTCTATTGAAATTCTTGGTCATCATTCTATTTGTCACTAGAAGAAATACAACATTTGCACTAACTGCACATCAACAACTTATACTTGAGAACTTGAAATTCTTGTTCTATTTGGAGGAGTTTGGTTTATTCCCAATGAACATTTGTATCCTTATTGAGAAAGAAATACAACTGAACAAAAAGAGTAGAGAAAACGAAAAGACGATAGTACAACAGATAAGAACTGTCTTCCAAAAAATGAGGATTAAAATTTAAACGAATTGTGTGTGAATTTGCTTGTGGGAAAATAACATAGATTGGAGGTAGATATGTCATACGGTGCAAGCAAGTTCAAATTGCATGCAACCTATATAATTCCTCTATTGATTCAGGCACATCATGATTTTATCTCGATCCAGATGGAGCTAAAGGAAAACCTACCCCGGGTCAGTAATTTTTGTCACATAAATCTATATATTGCCACCTAGAATCAATAGAAAGAAAAGAAGAACACTGGATTTGTTGCTTACTAGATTTGTAATGTCGTAAACAATTATTGCTACGGCGGCACCATGGTAATACACAGGAGCCAAGCTATGATATCTTTCTTGTCCAACAGTGTCCCATATCTCCAATTTCACACTGGTTTCCTTCACAGCTAGTGTCTGAGAGAAAAAAAAATGCCCCTATTGTTGATTCCTGCATTTAAAAAACTTACAACATCAATAAACATTACGTTCCTTGCAGAAAAACAGATGGAAATTGCTTATTATAGATTCAAAACCTGATAAGCAAAAAATTGATCTTTGACGAATCTCAAAACCAGGCTAGATTTCCTAGCCCCCATATCACCCAGAAGCACCTGTCATATTATAAAACTGTCTTCAATTTTGCAAAGATGATAAGTATTTTTAAACTTTCGCTAACTCAGAAAAAAATGGCACTCAGTTGCTCCAGCATTTGGTAAGTGTACTAATCGTTTCCGAAAATAATGGTTTTATAAATTATGAGCAGGTTGAAATCATGACAATGAATCTGCCCAAAACCATGCAATAACATAATAGGAAAGTTGGAGCCATGGCATTTCACATTTTATTAGCAATGAGAAGAAAATACTGCCCAAGTGCAATCAGGCAGTCATGGTGATGGGTGATTACTATAAGGAATAATTTTTTTTAATATTATTTAGGGTAAGGGCGAGACAACAACACCAGTAATTTTTACCCAGCACCACCAACAACAAAGGCAGGGGCTTACGCTACAGTAGCAGGACCCCACTAAAAAGAGCATAGCCAGTAGCAGTTCCTGGATGTTCCATATAAACTATAGATTCAGAGCCGGATGTTCCATATACAAATCCATACTCAGCACCAGCACCAGCTTCTCTACCACCAGCACCAGCTTCTTTACCACCAACACCATCAGTAGCAGCACGAGTAGTTCCATGTCCAACGGTATATCCAGAAGTCTACCTAGTTGACTGAGCTGATGAGATTGCCCAGTTGCTTACACTCAGCCGTTACACATAAAGAAGATTCCACCTGCTACTCTATTAAAAAGATAGGCCTGCCTAAAAGGGTGACATGATGTGCGTTGGGACTCAGGGGCAGCTGGATGCAGCTCAAGCTTTGACATGATGTGCGTTAGGACTCAGGGGCACTGTGTTGGGCCCAAGTTGGAACAAAGTTTTGGGTAACATTTTTGATAAGCAGGAAAAGCTAAGCTGGGCACAGCTCAGAAAAAGATGCAAGTTTGTCTAAGTATTGAGGGTGCTGCGAAGTTGCGCGCAACATCTGAATTTTGGAGGCACCGCGAAGACCAGTGCTGCGAGCAAGCAGTGCTGCGAAGCAGTCAGGCCACGTGGAACCAACAAAGCGGAGTGTTGGACAAGGATCAGGTGCAAGTATCAGATGGACCAATAGTGGTCTAAGTTTGGAAAGATGCCCCAAGAGTGCTGAGCGGTGGGCACGAGCAAATCAGGAAGGCGGCCAATGCATGAGTTTGTTAAGGAAACGACAACTCCGGGAAAGCGACGGCTTGGCACGCCTGATGGGCGGAACCGTTAGAGATGAACGGTTCAGTGAAAGAGATCTGTTGGCACGCGTGCGACAGGAAGGACGATAGTGCCAGAGTGAAGACGTGGAGAACCGCCATGATGAATCAGACGCTACCAGATGCCAGCAAGCCGGTTTAGGGAAACCGGCACAGTTTTGTAAACCCTAAGGGTTTTGGGTTTAAGCCTTCAGCATTGTAAAGACATGACCTTAGAGGCATGATTTATTTAAGAAGACAATTTTGTATGGGATGGGGTTACGTTTTGGGGTTGTTGTTACCCTTTGTTTTTGCTATTACAATTTTTGGATTGTGTATTGTAAAATATCTTTGAGATAAGAAGATTGTAAAGGCTCTGCAGCTGTGTGCGCAGAGACCTATCTGAGAGGAAGGAAAGTCTGCAGCTGAGTGCGCAGACTAAGAACGGTTGTCCCCATCCCTTTTAAAGATATATATTACCAACCATTCTTGTGGACGTAGCTTCCCACCCGGGGGAGTGAACCACATTAAATCTCGTGATGTGTGATTGTATGTTATGAATGAATGTTGATCTGTATTTTCTGTGAATGAATGTCTAGATGTTTCTTTGCATGCTGTTATGAGAGAACTTTGATATGCATTTACCTTCAGAAGAAGTATGGAAATGATATGTTAAGTTCTGCATGAACAGATGAATGATGAACATTTAGTGTTGTGTTTGAAGACAGTGAATCAGTCATTTAGTTAAACACTCTCTTATATGCAGTAAACGAATGCTTAACCGTCGGATTGTATAGTCATATATATTCGGATCGCAGCACCCCGACTTAACGAATGAATGCTAGAAGAATAGTCAGTTAAGTGCCTGAACGAGTGGATGAGTGATATTCGTTTTAGGGCCTTAAGTAATTTCAAGATAATCCAAGTATGGAATAGAGCTGCATTGTTCGCGGCTTCAGGAGAAGTCCTGCGGTGGAAGAACATAGTGGTGCGGACCGCAGTGTTACCCATCACTGTGCAGTCTCACCTCGCAGCACATACCCCCTGTTGTGCTGCGCAGTACGTCCGTCCAAGCAACTTATCACTTATTGTGGAAATCTGATTCCGCAGTACCCCATAGATACACCTCAGGTGAGACCTCAACCTGCTTGCAGGTTGTTGCCGAGAGGGCCGGTGCAAAGGGGTTTTGTTGGTCAAAGGAGAACCGCGAAGAACCTGGGTCTTATAAGAAAACCTCTGGGTCAGTTATAGCCAACAAATGGTTTCATTTCCGTGCTAGAATCCGTGATGAGTTGCAACCGTAATGAGTGACGAAGAATACCAGTTCCCGAAAGGCTCTGACAACTGGCATCCTGAAAAGATAGAAATCCAAGCTTGGTGGGATAAGACCAGAAGAGACTTTGCAAGCCAAGAGAATAGACATCCGCATCTATCTGACACACAGTGGTTGGATCGATATCTCTGGGAAGATATCCACGAGATTTTCTGGGCATCGTTTTTCAACAAGCTGCACGCGTGGATCTCGCGGCTCACAGAGAAGAAAACTTGTTTTCAAGGGGGAGTTCCTACAGAGTGGACTCCTGAGCTCATAGTGCAGCTCAAAGCAATAGACAGCCCCTTGACACACGCAGTTGATTTTTGGGTCGATCATATGCTAGAAGGCTTTGTAATAGAATTTGCTGTAGACACACTCAAATCCTACAGCCAAGCAGAAGCATACTTTTTCGGAGGTTTCCAAGGTAAGTTGTTGAACAATCTCAGTCTATACATTAAGATGCTATTAGCCGAGAAAGGTGTTTTAAGAATGCAGTAATATTCTTAAGTTTGTCATGGTAAACAATATATATAGTGATTCTGACAAAGATACCCATAACCTTAGAAGTGGAAAGAGGTATAAATCTACTAAGAATCTTGGAGGCCCTGGACTCCATATTGATACCCATATTCCATGTAACATTGACAACGAAGCCACACCACCATTTACCCCTGAGAACCCACAGGCTGCAGAAACCGCACCACCCTTATCTCAAAACCCACCCGTTATGCAGCCCGCCCCGTAGAACACTCAGCCCAGTACATCTCTCCCGATAATCCCATTTGTTTTCACTGCATAGAGCCCTTTACAGCAGCTGCGCACTAATTCGGGCGCTCCGCCACCTAACATCACAATGGCAAACGTAGATATGAAGCTACCAATATTCAAAGTAACTGGCCTAGAAGACCCTGATCAGCATTGGTTCCTTTGCGAAGCCGTATGGAGTGTAAGACAAATCCAGGATGATGCAGTGAAGAGAGCACAACTCATCACCACTTTCAGAGACAGAGCTTTACATTGGTTTATGAAGTACTCTAACATACAACCGAGAACCCTCGCAGAAATCAAAGCTACGCTTGTCGCTAAGTTTAAGAAACCCAAATCGGAATCTCAGTGTATAAATAAGTTGAAAGAAATAAAGCAGAAACTGACTGAAATGGTTTGGGAGTTTGATCAGAAATTCAAGACCCTATTGGACCAAGTAAGCTTTGTTATAGCTCCGGAACAGCACAAGGAATGGTTCATTGCTACGCTAATGCCACATATTAGATTACCATTGATGCAGCAGAAGGTTACGTCGTAGGTAGAGGCCTTGGAGATTGCAATGAAGCTAGAGGCTTCGCCGATTGGTGAGACTAGTTATGGGATGTCTCAGATCCAAAACCAGATGACCACCCTGACATTAGAGCTGCAAAGCATGAAGAATGGCAAAGAACAAAGGTATGAACCTAGACATGAGGTTTGGTGTACAGGTTGTAAAGGAGAAGGCCATGACCGGGAGCATTTCCCTCTATTTCGCTACTATCTTAATGGTGGTGGGCCCAACCCACTAAATCAGAATCAGGCCCCATGGTGTGAAATTTGTAGAACCACAGGACACAGACCTAAAGACTGCTATCTTATACAGAAATATGTGAAAACACCTAAAAATTTATACTACAATTTCTGTAAATCCGTGGGACATGATGAATCCAACTGCTGTGCATATGAACTAATGAACGAAAGAAAACAGGATATGGACTCAATGAGAGGCACTGGCTTGTACTGCGTACAAGAAGATAACCAGCCGAAACAAGAGAATGCACAATATGACCAAGGAGGATACAGAGGTCGTGGTGGTGGATACCGTGGCAGAGGAAGAAATGCTGCCCCGACGTAGGGAAGAGGCCGCGACCAGGTCATTTTTTATAATTGTGGCCAACCTGGTCACGTATCTAGAGATTGTGTTAACCCATGCACTACATGCAATTATTGTAAATCATTTGAGCATGTTATTGAAGATTGCCCAATACTAGAGGTGGAAATGCAGAAAAGAAGACGGATGGATGCACCAAACACGAACTTCCAGTGGATCGCAGTAGAGAAAAGACCAGCAGACCCAAGCATCAATGTGGTCACGCGCAGTGGCACTTAGACAAGCCGCGATCGGGGAGCAGAAGCTTCCACGTCAGGGGAGGACTCAGCTGCGCCTATAAATAATGCCGCATAAGGAATCGCAAGCGTTACCAGACACTTAGAATTTTTCATGCCTCTATTCTTGTGTTAGCAATCCTTACTCATATCCCAGAAATAGTTACATACTCTCAAGTGAATTTCCAAATCGCCAGATAGAGAAGAAGAGCTTACACTTCAAGAAGCAATCCAAGTCTTTCAGCACGGCGGAATTGCAGAGTTAATGAAAACCCCTGCCAAGAAGGTTGTAACAGAACAAGGCCAAGGATCTCGTAGATCACCTCGCCATACTCCAATCATGCAGGACAAAGGGAAAGACGTAACAACACCATGAAGCAAGATTCTAAAAATGGGCCAGACGGCACAAAGATCGCCGGGCCTTCAGAAGGAACCCCTGAAGTTGACACCCGAGTATATATCACCACGGGCATTGGATGCCCCAATCTTTAAGTTGACCAAGAATGCTAGATATGAAATCCCATTGTCGTCGATTTCAAAACATGTAGAGGTTGCCAAGAACCTGCTCGGAAAGATCACAGATTGTAAGTGGGAAGATTTCGACCTCCTAGGCGTGCAAAAGGAAGAGCCCCATGCGCCTAAGTAACCATAGTTCCAGCCTCACCAGTACATGTGCTGGAAGAAAGATGCCAAGGGCACATTTAACTTGGTTGTTGAAAGCTGGCTGACACTGGTAGTTCAGTCAGGATTGTTGAACCTCCTCAGATTGCCACATTTTGATCACTCACTGGAAGTTAATGCCGTGGTTCACACGTTGATGGCGTGAATCCACCAGGGATACCTGTGGCTCAACAGAAATGTCGATATAAACATTGATTTGATCCACCGCATTACCGGGTTAAGTAAGCGTGGCAAGGATCCCAAGCAATTCTTCCAAGGGAAGAGCAAGGAAAAAGAAGCTATCGAGAAGATGAAGAAAAGTCATGCATTGGTGAAAGGGAAAAGAGGTTTTCCCATAGAAGAAATTGAGGACAGAGCGACAAAAATTTTCACCCAGCTACTCGCAGGAAAAATCATCAGAACAGCTAGGCCTCCGGAGGTGCCTATGGGCGTAGTACTACTCAGTGTCATAGCGGCTGAAGGCACCGAGTTTCATTGGTGTCAGTATCTTCTTAATGAGTTCTTGGATGAACTTAATGATACCCAGGAGAATGGTGGACAGTTCCACTTTACATGGCTGATCATCCTCATCGCCTTTTCTGGATGGAAGGAGCCAAAGGACTATGTGGGTGTCATTATAGAAACCAATGATCCTAGAGGGTTCCGTTATGTCATCCTCTGGGAAAAAATCAACGTAGAACGAAAGCATGCGACAGCTGAAGTTTTCTATTAGTATTATACTCAGCTGCGCGATGTGATCACCGCTACAGCTCGCATCACAAAACAGGTAACGTCGAAGTACATTCACATTCTTGATTTTAGTGCAGACATGCGATGTATCTTTATTTCACCTAAAGCAAGAATGAAGAAACCAGAATGGTGCCTAGGAAACTACCATATGTATGAGGAGGACATTGAAGCCGTCATGAAGGACTGGCCCACCAACTTCCATGTTGAAGTCATGGATGTTGAGACATACTCTAACGAAGACGAGCCAATCCCGCTGTCATGCCCGATTGTTGAAGAAACAGGAAAGCGGAAAGAGCCTGAGACCTTGCAGAAGCCAAAGGCGCGGAAGAAGATGAAGGCCACACAGAATCAAGCTGAGACAGTGATGAAGGAAGATGACTTTGACATGATAGCAGAAAGGGTCTCAGAGCAGATGCAGGAGCTCATGACTGACAAAGATAAAAAGGATTAGGTCATTCAGGATGATCTACAAAATACCAAGCTCGCATTGCAAGGTCTCATAAAGAAAATGGATGATGTCCAGAAGAGCCTAACCTTGCCGCAAGGAGCAGCAGCTGAAGGGAGGTCGGTAGGAACCTCGCAACAAGCACCACTGTAGCTGGCAATAATGTTTCCTTCTAAGACCAGGATTGTCCATGTGGACCCATTGGCTATTGCATTACCAATGACAGAACAGGTCGCCCTGGACACAAAGGGAGTCGAGCGGGTAGAGCTCGACTTGGCCAAAATTCCCTTACCAGGTCTACACTTCATCCACACGCAGATCGTTGAGTAGATGCATGAATGAATAGTAGAGTCGATGAAGTCACAAGCAGAGCTACACGCAGCAAACAGGCAGCTCGAGTTGTGCGCAGACATGCAGCTGCACGATGAACAGGACCGCCGAAAATAGTTGGAGACTACCATATCTACTGTTTCCCAAGATATTGAAGGTATAGAACTACAGGATGATCTTGCGGACACAGTTCTGAGGATCGGAGAAAGGGTGCAATCCTTGAAATCGGAGTTACAGGATAAAGAAATTTTCTATGAGGCCGATCTTGCCTCGTTGAAGGAAAAGATGAATACACAGACGCCATTAACTGAGCAACAGTTAAGAGAGCAAGCAGTGAGTGCTGCTGCTTAGAGCATAACGAGTGAGATGGCTAAGTGCCAAGATCTATTGGAAAAAGTTTCAAAGGAATTCACTGCCCTTGAAGAGGATCAAGGGCTACTGTAGGTAAAGACCATGGTCAAGGAAAAGCAGTCCGCGGTAGAAAAGTTGGACGCAGAACTCAAGGCTCTGCCACTCAGGGAGAGGCTATCCAGGTATAAGAAAATATCTGGCTTGAAGAAGGAAGTCCAGGCATTAAGAGAAAAAGAGACTAAGATGGATAATCAGTCACAGCAACTCTTGGAGGATGCTACAGCAGTTTCACAGCAGATAGAAGACAAGTTGAAGGAATTGCGCGACAACCAGGAGCAGGTACAAGGACAGATTGGAGAAGAGATAACTCCAACACTGCTTGAGACAATACAACAAGTTGAACAAGATACCAGAGAAGCAGTGGAGCAGTTGTTCGGTACATATAACGAGTTCGCGGCCAAGTTAGTTCCATCGGTCGCGGAGCAGAGTGAGACGACCGAAGCAGCAAGTGGCTCGGGGACAAGCCACATGTAAGTGTTAGGGGCATGTTGGGCCCAAGTTGGAACAAATTTTTGGGTAAAATTTTTTATAAGCAAGAAAAGTTGAGCTGGGCACAGCTCAGAAAAAGATGCAAGTTTGTATAAGTATTGAGGGTGCTGTGAAGTTGCGCGCAGCATCCGAATTTTGGAGGCACCGTGAAGACCAGCGCTGCGAGGAAGAAGTACTGCGAAGCAGTCAGGCCACGTGGAACCAACAAAGCGGAGTGCTGGACAAGGATCAGGTGCAGGTATCGGATGGACCAGTAGTGGTCTAAGTTTGGAAAGATGCCCCAGGAGTGCTGAGCGGCAGGCATGAGCAAATAAGGAAGGAAGCCAATGCACAAGTTTGTTAAGGAAAGGACAACTCAGGGAAAGCGACGGCTTGGCATGTCTGATGGGCGGAACTATTAGAGATGAACGGTTCAGTGAAAGAGATTTGTTGGCACGCGTGCGACAAGAAGGCCGATAACGACATAGTGAAGACGTGGAGAACCACCACGATGAAGCATACGCTACCAGATGCTAGCAAGCCGGTTTAGGGAAACCGACACAGTTTTGTAAACCCTAAGGGTTTTGGGTTTAGGTCTTCGGCATTGTAAAGACATGACCTTAGAGGCATGATCTATTTAAGAAGACAATTTTGTATGGGATGGGGTTATGTTTTGGGGTTGTTGTTACCTTTTGTTTTTGCTATTACAATTTTTGGATTGTGTATTGTAAAATCTCTCTGAGATAAGAAGATTGTAAAGGCTCTGCAGCTGTGTGCGTAGAGACCTATCTGATAGGAAGGAGAGTCTGCAGCTAAGTGCGCAGAATAAGAACGGTTGTCCCCATCCCTTTTAAAGATATATATTACCAACCGTTCTTGTGGACGTAGCTTCCCACTTGGGGGAGTGAACCACGTTAAATCTCATGTTGTGTGATTGTATTTTATGAATGAATGCTGATCTGTATTTTCTATGAATGAATGTCTAGATGTTTCTTTGCATGCTGTTATGAGAGAACTTTGATATGCATTTACCTTCAAAAGAAGTATGGAAATGATATGTTAAGTTCTGCATGAACAGATGAATGATGAACATTTAGTGTTGTGTTTGAATATAGTGAATCAATCATTTAGTTAAACACTCTCTTATATGCAGTAAACGAATGCTTAACCGTCGGATTGTATAGTCATATATATTCGGATCGCAGCACCTCGACTTAACGAATGAATGCTAGAAGAATAGTTAGTTAAGTGTCTGAACGAGTGGATGAGTGATATTCATTTTAGGGCCTTAAGTATTTTCAAGATAATCTAAGTATGGAATAGAGCTGCATTGTTCGTAGCTTCAGGAGAAGTCCCGCGGTGGAAGAACATAGTGGTGCGGACCGCAGTGTTACCCATCACTGTGCAGTCTCACCTCGTAGCACATACCCCCTGTTGTGCTGCGCATTATGTCCGTCCAAACAACTTATCACTTACTGTGGAAATCTGATTCCGCAGTACCTCATAGATACACCTTGGGTGAGACCTCAACTTGCTCACAGGTTGTTGCCGAAAGGACCGGTGCGAAGGGGTTTTGTTGGTCAAAGGGGAACTGCGAAGAACCTGGGTCTTATAAGAAAACTTCTGGGTTAGTTATAGCCAACACACTGGATGTAGCTCAAGCTTTCAAACTTCTGAGTCCGTACACCTGTAATCTGTCAAAATTCCACTATCAAAAAAATATTTTGAGGATACATTTATATTTATAAAGTTAAGTTGTATTTTTATTTTGTTTTTATTTATTTTAATTCTCTTCAATGATAAAAATAGTCTTTTCAAATGTTTTCAGCCAATAACAATTACACATCTATTAATATATTTTATTAAATAAATATAGTTAAATAAATTAATTCATCAAATATTGCAAATTTCAAATAATTTTTGTATACTGACACAAATTAATACAAAAAGATGGAACATATAGTCTGTGCCTACGGCAAGGACTAATAAGATTAAGAAATAAATGGTTTATAGAAATTTTAAACTATTTTAAAGATAAAATAAATATAATTTATTGATTAACGTCATCGACATCATTTCTAATTAAAATACATACCAATTTAGAAAAAATAAATAAAATGGAATCTCATACAGGAGGACTAAAATCCCCTTTAAATACTAATAAATCAATCATCAAGTTGAAACATTCTTATTATAATGATTACCACTTTAGTAATAATTTAACTTAAACATCATTACATTAAGGATTCTAGAATAAAACCTCATATTATAAAGTTGATATACTTTAACTTGTGGTTATGTCCTTGCTTTTGATTAGTTCAAAAATGTTATTATGAATCTTGTATTCAAGATGACGTGTTCAATATATGAATTCCCATCTGTAAAATGTCAAGCAATTCTTCCAATGCTGCATTAGTGGAAATGAATGGAGTTTCAATTGATGAAATATTGAATAATTCTGTCAATAGTGAAATTCAAAGGAAATATTATTGGAGACATTCAATTTGATTTCTCCATTGTTTGAAAAAATCTCTTAGATAAAGCTATTGGCGAAGTTTTTTTAACTTTTATTTTGATAAAATGTAAATCAAAGCGTCAATGCACTATTAGAGAAATTTTGAGAGATTGGAACTTCAAATAATTTGAACATAAAAACACCAATGTGGTCAACGCTTTGAAATTTAATTTCACAAAATCAGAACGGAGATATTAAAGAGGGTGCAATTTTTTGGAACTGCATAGCAATAAAAAACTTAGCATAATTTTTATAAGATTGAGATTGTACAAAAATGCTTAGCTTAAAATATAAAAATACCAAGCCAAAAACAATAATAACAAACGAAAAGAAAAGATGGGTATCTAATTTTTTATTTCAAAAATTTTATTGGGTGTGCTGAAGCCTCAACACAACTGCAACAATTGATTGAAGCCTTTAAGGAAATATTCCAAGAACCTCAAGGAATGCCACCCAAATGAGAGGTAGAACATGAGTTCAGTTGTTTCCAGAATCGTCACTACCTAACATTGGGTTGTATAGGAAGTCCATTATTGAAGAAAGTCAAGTGAAGAAGCAATTGCAACAATTGTTGGAGCCGGGAGTGATTTGACCCAATACATCACCTTGTGATTCACCCATTATCATAGGTCCAAAGAAGGATGGTAGAAAGAGAATGTGCATTGACTATCACACCATCAAAAATATCACCAACAAGGACATCTATACTTTTGCAAGGTTTGATGACTTGTTGGACCAATTACAATCCAAGTGTAACATCCCAAAAATTCACAAAAAATTAAAAAATTTCTATATAGTATTAAATACTACAATGCCATGCGGAAATGCAGTCAAAGTTAATTTGTTTACTTTAGATGATAATTTGATGACGACATTTCTTCAATTTAGTTGTCGATGGTATAAACATGTTACAATCAATTACTTGTTATTTAGGTCATAAAGACCCCATACATGTACTTATATTTATTATTTACTGCTGGATGTTCTTACTGTCGTTTTTGTCCTCTCATGAAATATGGTTACTTCTATAAATGCAAAAGCATTGTTAATTATCTGAAGTACTATTTAAATTATATGTACTAATTGTTTGATTTTTTTTTATGACGAAGGGGTCCTATGGGCACCCAAGGATTACTTAGCTAAATAGCTAATGCTCTTGAAAACTTATGTCGCAGATCGCAGGTAAGCGTGATACTTCTTTTTGACACATTACAGATGCATGTAAAAAGAACTAGATTCACGTAGTGTCCAAAGTTAAAAGTTTGGGTAAGGGTAAGACCTACCCTAACTGTGGTTGTACAATATACTCAATTGTTGTGCCTATTTACTGGTGTTTCTTCTCTTGAGCTTAGCTTCTTATTTAACATCATGCTTATGCCATTTTATTTAAATTGTTTTGAGGTTTGTTTTATACTTGTATTCGAGATCTTGACTATAGCTTACATAACTATGTGGATTCATCAACTGATGTTAAATGGTCCTTTGTGTACCACCAACCCTAGCTCCAAGGGTTTTAAGCTTTAAGGTATAACCTAAGGGTTACGACTATATGCATATCATGCTATAACTTTCAAACACAAAGTTACTATATGCTAAAGTTATAATGCTTATAACTATTCTACCTTAGTCTAAAGGTAATAACCCAATTGCATAGTATAATTATATGCTATATATTATAATCCTAGTGCGCATTTTATTTAAAAGCTAGGTATTGATACATTTTTGCACGCATTATGGTTTTTATACAAATCTTGACTTATCAAGGATTCTACGTAGAACACTTGTGTTTAAAGGTTATAATCGTAGTTTGACTCTATGAAAGGTTTTACATAACACTTTATAGTTATGATGAAAAGCCAAAAGTAATGTTTTAATCCATTTGAAAACCACATAAACCAAACTTAGTGGATGTTGCGTTGGTAGGCATTCGAAACCTAGTAGCTATGGCATTCATAGTTCATTAAATGCAGTTTGGTGGAATGCCTATTGGCAGCTCTTGTGGCATGGCTCCGCATGAAGTTTTCTTGGTTGAAGTGCTAACCCTAACTGCTCGTTGAACTACTCACCGAGCCATTATCTGAAGCATTCAATTTGCACTATGTGAGAGTGGAGAGTCCGACAAGCTCTCGATTTTCCAGGGTTTGTAACCCTGCTTGCAATTTCCTTCTGTGGGTTCGATAGCGTGACCTCTTCCTGTATGATGGTGATAGTAGATTATATGTATTTGAATTTGTTGCAAAGTGTATATAGTTTGAGTTGGTGATGAAAAGGTATGCCTCAAGGGTTTCCATGTTGGAAGTTTAAACGTTGTAGGAGGTTTCAGGCATACTACGAAATGCTATTTACGGGTAATGTCATCTTTTCTCAACTTGGGCTTCGTTGATGGTTTTAAATAATGTTCTAGGGTTTCATTTTTATCTATGATCAATGTTTAACCACCATGTCGTACTGTCCTGACAGGTCCTTCCTTGGCGTGGGTTCTTAAGTTAGAACGCTAGGGATGAGAGCTTGAAAAGCCCTGGTAAGCCTCGGTGAATTCCTTGTGGGCATCCATAGTACTCAGAAAACTCTTTGGATGAATATTTGGCACAATGCCGGTCTGTGTTGGTTTATTCGAGACTTCGGTTTCATTTTACAATTTAGACATTACAGTGGTTCTAAATCTTTATAAGCCACAAGGCAAAGTTTTGATACAGGGAGGGTTGAACCCTCGACCTATCCTTCGTTGGTTTGTCAACGCATACTGTAATTATCCTTATGATAAAGACATGTGGTTTTATATAATAAAAGTTTAGTTTTGAAAAGATTCCAATGTGTTTACTATCATCATTTTGTTATCCTAGAAGGAAATGTGTTGTAGAACTTTGTGGTGCTTAGGGCCCGGTTCTGTTTATAAAAGTTGGTAGCTATGAGGCTTGAAACCTCGACCATTTCTTGCATTAATTCCTTCTGGATGTTATAAGTATGACTTTAAGGTTTTTTTAATAGTTTACATATGTTCAGAAGTGTTGAGCCCGGGAGAGTTGCTCTCAGCAGTCTTCGTTATTTTGCAAAGTTGTTTGATAAACAAAGGTTAGGGCAGAGCCCGTCCCTGTAATTTAAATAGATATAATATGTTTAGAGTTTGTTTAAAGACCACTGCCGTAAGGGTGGGTCGTAAACCCTACTGAAAAATAAATGCCAACTTTGAGGCTCAGTTTGTAGAAAGATTATGGGTTTCGAACCCTGAAATCGTTATGAAAAGAAATAGTAACTTGAATGTTATAAAACTTAGAAAGCATGGATGGAATCTTCGGATGTCGAACTTTGGTTTCGTAATTCTCTTTTGTTTTTGCTAAAACACTGAAATGTTATCATAGTATTAGTATGTAAATTTAAAGAACAGGGTTTGAACCCTGGGACATTCGACAGATTTGTTTATTTCTATTTGATTGTATTATTTAAAGTTTAAAACAATTGATAGTTTAAAATGTAATGCAATAAGGTGACAAAATGTTATATTGCCACTGCTGTGTAATAATGTAATGGATATATGGTTACTATTTCTTCTACTGCAGTATTTAAACTTCGTTTATTTATAAAATCTTGTACTAAATATTTCGATACTATCTGGATTTGTAAATACAGAATCTATACTGTTTTAAAGGCTAAATTGACGATAAATTTTGGTTAATACTATTGTTTATGAAATGAACTTGTAATAAACAGTTCTCTGCATTTATGTATAAGTTGCTTTGGTTCTGAAGCATGCATTGCTATAGTTTAACATATAAAAGAACTATTTAGAATATTAAACTGTTATGAAATATATCAAAGGGTTATGTTGCTAAGCATATGCATAAAAAGTTATCTATGTTTCCTAGATAAATTCTGTGATGTTTACTAAAAAATAGATAACATTAAGGTACTGAAATAAATTATATTTATTTATGATACTTAATCATTCGAATCTACTTTAAATACATCTTCCCTATACTAGAGTACAACACTGGAAACAATGTGTGGAAAAATGCAGGGAAGCATTTTTATTCTATCATTCATCTATAAACTTTTAACTACTCATTTATCAATTTGACCTAACAATTGTATGGTTTTTCAGAATAGATAACTTTCAGAAATGAAACAATTCAGAATATCTAGGAGGAAATATAAAACTGATAACGTAGTAACATGCAGATCCTGATCAATAGCTTGACAGAAAGTAAATAAGATAACACTAATTGAACCTGATAACTGTAGAAGAGACAAACAACCAAAGGAGCCCGTTCCACCCAACCTACTCCTGAAGATAGCCAAGTTACTTTCCTTAGGACCCCCGAGCCTGTTCAGTGAATCACCAGGACGAAGATGTTGTGTGGAGAAATGGAATAAATTCCTTTACAACTCTGCAGTAGCACTTGACAGTAGTACTTCCTTCTTTTAGCAATATTGAACTCAGAAATGTGGCTGCACTAGTTCAGAATGTAGTCTTAGTTCACTCAATCACTTCTAACCTTCCTCTCATCGAATCTCTTGTGCTAAAAAATTATCACAAGGTAAGAAATTGAACATCCTTCTGCTGAATTCGATGGGTAGATAAGCATGCCTAGGTCTTTTGGTCAGTTGATTTTAGTAAATGAGCCACCTGCTCAGTTCCACTTTCTTGGGGAACATGACCATACAAGTAGGGAAGTTGCCCCTTGCAATAGTTAGAAGTGAGTTGAGGATGCTGCCAAGTGTCAATTTGCTCTCCACCCCAGTCCATTCCTCCTAGTGGGTCAATGAACATTCATTCAACAGTTTCCTTTGGATATTTGTCTCCACTTTTATTTATTAATAATAAAATATTCAAAGTAATTAATTATAGTCATCCTTGACCCCACTTGGTCAATAGTCATAAAACTTTACAATAAAAATAAAACATAATGTTTTCTTCATGACATAAAATGTCTAGAACTTGGGTATTTGACAAACACCCCCTCTTAAGTTCAACATCATCCTCGATGTTACTTTATTCATCATCCTCTTGTTCCTCCTGGAACAACATTGGATATGCCACCCGAATATTACTTTCCAATTCCGAAGTTGCTTCGTCCAGACTAAGGTGCTTCCATTGCACCTTTACTTGTCCAATGGTACGATTATGAAGCAAATTTTCCTTTGTGTCGAGGATACAGTCTGGTTCCACCAAAAAATATCCTTCTGGTTCCACCTGTACAACATTCCAATTAATCACATGAGTAGCATCATGCACATACTTTTTCAAAAGAGAGATGTGAAATACATTATGTACTTTACGATTCGGTGGCAAATCCAACTGGTATGCCACTAGTCCTACCCTGGGCAGTATTTCAAAAGGTCCACAATACCTTAGTGCTAGTTTAGCACAACTTCCTAACTTTAAGGAGCTCTTTTTAGGTTTTACCTTAAGGAACACATGCTCACCAACCTGAAACTCTTTTGGAGTTATTTTTAGATATGCATGACTTTTTTGTCTATCTTGTTCAATTTTCAAATTGCCTTGAACCTGTTTCACGGTTAGTTCCATTTCGTTTAATAACTCAGGTCCTAGCATTAACCTGTCAACTATATTACTCCATGAAATAGGAGTATTACATTTTTTGCCATATAAAATTTCAAAAGGACTGAGTTTTGCTGAAGATTGGTAATGATTATTATAAGCAAACTCAACAAGATGGAAATATTCCTCCCATTTACCTGGATGATCTCTAACATACATTCTTAACATGTCTTCAAGAATTTGATTGACCCTTTCGGTCTTCCCATCCGTTTGTGGATGAAATGCTGTACTAAAATTTAAAGTAGTATCTAAACCTTTAAATAAATACTTCCAAAAATTTCCTGTAACTTTGAGTCTTTGTAAGAAATTATAACTTTTGGAATCCCATGCAAACGAAAAAATTTGTTTCATAAAAATTTCAGCAATGTTAGCAGCCTTGTAGGTTGTCTTAATAGGTATGAAGTGAGCTACTTTACTAAGCTTATCCACAACTACCATTATAGAATCAGTTTGTTTCTAATTTTTAGGTAAACCAATAATAAAATCAATACTAATTATGTTCCACTTCCAATCTGGAATAGATAGTGGTTGCAACAATCCAGCTGGGTGTCGATGTTCAACCTTTACTTGTTGAAACTCTATATAGCTAGCAATATATTCAACTACTTCACTTTTCATACATGGCCAAAAAAATATTTTCTCAGCATTGTTATCATCTTTTGGTAACCAGGATGTCCTGAGTATGGACTTTTATGCAACTCGTTTAAAATCAACAACTTAATTTCAGCAACATTAGGCACATAAAGTATGCTTTTATACAACAATAAACCTCTTTCATCAATTCTGAAATCTATTATTAAATTTTCAGCATTATCTTCAGCAACTTTATTAAGTAAATTCTGATATTTTTCATTCTGATTCCTTCCTTTATCTGATTTTCTAGATCAGTTTTATAAGTGTTGATTGTTGAAATAAAATGTAGCCTATCATTTCTGCTTAAGGCATCAACAACTTTATTCTCTTTACCCTTAATGTGTTGAATCTTGAAATCGTATTCACTAAGGAAAGCTAGCCACCTAGCTTGCCTTGCGTTCAGATTTGGTTGATCCAGCAAATACTTTAACCCTTTATTATCTGTCATTAAAGTAAATTTTATTCCAATTAAGTGATGGCGCCACATCTTTAATGCATGAATTACGGTAGCCAACTCTAGGTCGTAAGTTGCATAGTTCTTCTCATGAATCTTTAACTTCCTAGATTCATATGCAATGACATGACCATCTTGTGTTAAGACCCCACCAAGTCCATCATTGCATGCATCAGTGCATACAATGAAATCCCTGTTTGGATCAACAATTTTTAGAATAGGTGCTATTGTCAACAGCTCTTTAAGTTTCTTAAAAATTTCTTCACATTTTTTATCCCACACAAATTTCTTACCTTTCTTTTGTAAAGATGTTACATAATTCGCTATTCTAGAGAATCTCTCTATAAATTTACGATAGTAACCTGTATTTCCCATAAAAGATCGTACACCAGTTACGTCTTTAGGGGCAGGCCATTCATTAATTGCTTTTATCTTGTCTGGGTCTACTGCGATTTCATCCTTGGATATCACATGCCCTAGATACTGTATTTTATCTTTATAGAAATCACATTTGCTAAACTTAGCGTAAAGTTGGTGTTCTCTTAACACTTGTAAAATTATTTTTAAGTGTTCGTCATGCTCTTCTTCAGTCTTAGAGTAAATTAGAATGTCATCAATAAAAACAATTACAAAATTATCTAAGTAGTGATGTAAAACATTATTCATAAGACACATGAAAACTGTTGGAGCGTTGGTCAGCCCAAAAGGCATAACCATGAACTCGTAGTGCCTGTAACAGGTTCTAAAAGCAGTCTTAAAGATGTCCTCATCTTTAATTCTGACTAGATGGTACCCCGACCTCAAGTTTATCTTAGAAAATATCTTTGCATCGCGTAGTTGATCGAACAGATCATCAATGCCAGGAAAAGGATATTTGTTCTTTATGGTCATTTTATTTAACTGACGGTAATCTATGCATAAGCGCATAGTTCCATCTTTCCTTTTAACAAAAATTAGAGTTGCTTCCCATGGAGACACACTGGGCCGTATATAATTTTTATCAATCAGTTCCTTAAGCTGTGATGTAAGTTCATTAAACTCCAGAATGTTCATTCTGTAAGGATCCTTTGGGGTTGGTACCACTCCCGGTACTAACTCAATGGTGAAATCTAGTTCCCTTTTCATAGGTAGTCCTGGAATTTCTTCCGGGAATACATCAGAAAATTCTTTTAGAATGGGCATGTCTTCCAACTTTATCTTATCTTCCTTAGTTGATTGTTCATCATTAATTAAATTTACAGCAAACAACTTACACCCTTTACGAACATCCTTTTTAACTTGTAAAGCAAAAATTTGTCTAACAAATATCTTTCTAGGAATTCCTTTTATTGTCACAGTTTCACATTCATCATTCAAACAAGTAAAAGTCTTTTCAAAGCAATTTAATACTACCCTATGCTTCTCTAACCAGTCCATTCCAATCGGAACATCGTAAGAACCTAAAGGTAACACATTCAGCTTAACATGGGTCCTAAACTGATTCATCAATAATTCAAATTCTTTTACATAATCAGTCACTTTTCTTTTCGTTCTAGTAGCTAATTGAACCGACCATGATTTATCAAACTTGTCTATTTTTAGATTGCAACATTTAACTAAATCAGGTGACACATAGTTAAGGTTTGCTCCTGGATCAATTAAAATAGAAATGGGTTTATTTTTCAGCATACCTTCCACTTCAACCATGGATGTTTGATGATCAGCTTGTCTGTTCTCCAAAGCTGCATTTATCCTGCGCATCTCCCTTGCTAAGTCACCGACAGTAGCCTCCTCCTGTACTGTGTGTATGTTGTTGACAGTCCTCTTTCTGAGTGGGCAGTTTGATGCATAGTGAGGTCCCTGACAGTCCCAACATTTAACAGGTTCTTTCTATTCATTATTTTTAACAAAATTTTAGATGGATCACTGTTTCTTGCAATTGTAAATTTTGAGTGTGTATTACTTGCTGGATTATTTCCTTGAAATTTTCTGTTCGAGTAATTACGTGAATTATTATTTCCAAAATTACGATTAAAAGAGAATTGCTTCTTCCTTTTCTCAAAGTTGTTAGGCCTTTTTGCTTTACATCTTGGTATGCCTTCTCTTTTCTTAATCTGTTCATAACATATATTTTCTTTCCTCATGGCCTCTTCTAGAGTTCGAGGACCATCATACTCAATCCTATCCTTTATATGAGAGGGAAAACAACTCAAAAACCTTTGTACCTTAGGTTTTTCTTCAATGATATAAGGTACATACAGTCATGTCCCAAATTTGGCATTGGGTCAAAATGGCCTAATAACATTGGCCCTATTCATTAGAGTTTGTCAAATTGATGCTAAAGGTCAAGTAATTGCCAAGGAAGAAAATTACTAGTTTCCTAGGTTTGGGGTGGAAGCTTTGGGATTTAGAATAATGGGGATAATAAATGATGTTTGAACATTAGAATGGCATAAATATTTAATAAAGGAGATAAATAAATATATACAAGTGAAAATCAAAGTGGAATTTGATCATGAAGACACATGGAGGAAGTGGGACCCACATATGGCTAGATTTCCCCACTACACTTGGCATCATTCTCTCACCAATTCGAATTCAAGGTGAATGGTAACATACTTGGGGGAATCCAAAAGGTATTATTCATGGCATGACTCATCCAAGGTTGAAATATAGAGGAAGAGTAACTCCCATGGAAGAGGAAGAGGCAATTTGGAGCTAGTGAGACACTTGGGCTAGATTCCCTAGCTCTATGACAACAATGATGAAGATGCTATGACAGCTATGACACAAATCAAACCTGAAGGCTGACATATGACATATATGACATGTCAGGGCTAAAAATAGACCCCAAGAGGGCGCTCAAGGGTGTTAGGGCAGCTAAGATGCTTCCACATGTGATTTGGTGGAAGTGAGAGACTAGGAATTGGTGTACAAGTGGCGTTCTTTGGAATCTCTTCCCAACTTGAGTTGGAATGAGTCTCTTGGAAGGAATTTGACCCATGGAGGACATTAGAACTTCATAAATGTCAATAACAAAGAAGGAAAGCAACTTTTGATCATTTGTAGAATTTGCAATTGCATTTGTGTAGAGGGAGAGCTAGTGGATGACTAGTTTCTTGCCTTAGCCAATTTCGAGGGTGAAAGATTCCCATCCAAGTTGGTAATTGGAAAGGCCATTCATAAATTTCATTTGGAGATTTAATGGAGTATTTATTTTCAGGTGTAAGCTATAGGGCAGCTCATGGTTTCTTCTATTGCAGCACATTCTCTCAACCATTTCCAATTTTGATGGCATATTCTTGATCCTTGAGGGAGGGCATTTTTGGTGAGCTATTGTACTCTTTGGGGGAGCTTCTCATGCCCCATTTATTTTTTAATATGAATTAAATTCTCTCTTATTCATATACAGAAAGTTTCAAGTCGAAATTCCAAGTAGAAATGTATAAATCTCATTTTTAATGGAAGAACAATGCCATTTCCCTACTACGTTGTTGTGAACCAATGTATTGATGATGATTTCGAATGAATGGATGATTCTCTGATGAATTTGTAATTAATGGACTTCCATGGATGTATTTTACAAGTTTCATGTACTGTACTTGAGCATTTGAAGTATTTTTACTCAGTTTAATTGCATTGGGAGAAGAAATAGTGCCATTTCCCCAAGGGTCGAATTGGTGATTTTTGCAGTTGAATGGGAGAGGGTTGGAATAGGTATAATAATCAATTAATGGTGCACATGAGACCTTAATAAAATTCTTAATACATTTCCTACCTCTGTTCAGAAATTTGAGTGGGTTTGGAGGCATTTTGGAAGCCATTTTCAGTACTAACCCCAGGGGGGATTTGAACCTCAAATTACTAGTAAAATTGCATAATTGGTCAAGAATATTAAGAGAGTTTTCAGAGGTCTTTTGGTGGCCATATGTCATCCATAAAAATCATATTCAAGTTATAATATCATTCATACAACTTCCTTGAATATTTGAAGGAATTTGGAGTCAATTTGAGACCTAGAGACCAATACTAGTCAAAGGAAAATCACTAGTAAAGTTACCTACATTGATCAGAATTTAAAGAGGATTTGCAGAAGTATTTTAAAGGTCCAAAGGCATCCCTGAAACACATATTTATGTTCTAATATCATTCATATACCTTATCAGAAGATTTGGGATCATTTGGGGCAAATTTGGGACCAAGAGATCAAAACTAGTCAAAGGTCGAACTAGGGAAAAAAGTGGAAAATTGTAATTTTAATAAAATTCGTAATAAGGGACATTACAGTGGTATTAGAGCATGATCCTTGCACCTGTGGATTAGGTACATACATTCAAGAATAATTGGCAGCCATGTATTACTATTATGATGAATCCTATGAGTACAATTCTTATGAGGAATATGCAGATGCTTATGAGCAATATGAAGCAGAATGTGAATGGTACGAGGAAGAGGTGCCATCATGCAACACTTATTACAATTTCAAGAGAAATGAAGATTATTCTTATGACTTTAGATATGATGAATATGAGTGTGTCACACCAACCAAGGATAATTCTATGAGCGAGTTCCAAAGATGAAGAGAAAAATATAAAACCTTGCCCCAACAATATCAAAAATATCAAGAATATCTTGCTTCGAGCAAAAATACACAAAATGCCATGTCTTTTGAGTACTATGCTGAACATGTTTTTGAAAATAGGCCCAAAAATGAAGATGTGGAGTTAGTAAAGAAAGGTTTATGCCCTTCTTGTAAAGAACCTTAGAGTGAGTATCATACATGTGTGCATCAAATTATGTCCCACTTGAGGAGAGCTTTTGGGAATTCTTCAAAAAGAGATTCCAAAGATATTGATCATAAGGAAAACAAGGGGCAAAATGCATTATCTTGCTTGAAGGATAAAAATGAAGAGACATTACAAGAGCATGAAGAAGATTCTATTGAAAATATGGAAGATCATTTCAAGACACCTTCTAGCTTAAACATGAACCAAAGAGCATCTACTGATGGATGCTTAAAATATGAAGGAGTACCTACTGATGGGTGCTCACACCTCTATGTTGGTGACATAGAGATCACTTTTGAAAGTGTTGCTGCAAGCCCAAGTTCCATTAAGCATGATAATGAAGACCTTGTAGCAGTTGAAGAAGAACCAAGATCAACTTCCCCATCACCACTTGAGCTTCATGAAGTTGTTCCAAGCAAAATTGAAGAAGATGAGGAGGGTCATTTGCAAGAGCCTCATTTTCTTGAAGGGTCCTTAAAGATAAATGAAAAGAATATCCAAGAGTCCCTCAACATTCTTCATGACATTCAAGCATTGGTGTCAAATTCTTGTTGGGGAGCTACTTCATTGGAGGAAACATCCTTCCTTGAAGACATGGAGAAGATTCAAAGAGAAATGTGCCACATCAAAGGTAATTTCATGTCTTTGCTTTTTGATAGAAACCATTTGTTTGAGCTTAATGAATTGTTACATGATGCATATTTAAAGAATACTGAGGATAATCATAAGCTCACAATTCAAAATGAGAAACTTCTTGAAAAGTTGCAAGATACTTGTTTTTCCTCCTATGTTTCAGATTGTCAAATGGTATATTGTTTGGAGGATTCTCATGACATGGTGGATCATAAGAAATGTGAAAATTTGAATGTTCTTGATGTGTTTGAAGATGAACTTGAAGAGATCCAAACACTTGATGTGGTGGAAGAGGAATTTGAATTGTCTCTTGATGAAGGTTATTCAATTTTTAAAGAAGAGCATGATTCCTCTACATTGGAACCCAAACTATGACAAAGAGTTCACACTTTTGAAGGAGCTGCATGATACTACCCATATGGATCCTTCCCATGATGAAAATTCATTACTTTTTGATCATTTGGGTGATTTGGTTCATTCTCCTACATCCTACAATTCCATGTTTTGCAACATTAGTCTCAATGAAGTATGGGTGAAAGGGTTCTTTTTGATGGTGCCACATGAGGAGTATGGAACTCATAGATTTACTTTTTATGATGATATGGTTGGAGCACATTCTTATTCACAGTTGCAGCAGCATCTTTTGTTACTTTATGATGCACATCTACATGGATGCACTTATGATATGCAATTGAGTCACTTGAAGACTCATGGTTTTTCTTGCTCAACACTTGATTCATTTGATGTTGGAGGAACTTCATCCAACACTTGGGTGAATAGATTTATGATTGGAGAACATTTTTGTTGGAAGCCACATACTTTGTTATATCTTTATGATGATCACATTTAGGGATGTATGGGTGAGACTTCTTTGATTCATTTGAAGTCTCCTTGTTTTTTCTGCTCATTTTTTGGTTCAGATTTTAGTGGAGATTCTTCATTCACTTCTTGGATGAAACAATACATGGCTGAATATTTTGATGCATACCACATACTTTTGGAGCATCTTTATAGGACATGGGATCCTCACCTATGTCATTGGAGCAGATTTGATTGGTCACTTGAAGCTTGTATGCACTTGGAAAACGGTGGTCTACTTGCTTATAGGTATAAGCACTTTCATGATTCTTTGATGAAGCACCTCCTTGATATTAATTTTCATTATGTAGTTATGTACTTTGATGATATATATTTTGTACTCATGATGTTTGGAAGAATGCATACAAGAAAATGGGATCCATGAATCCTCTTATCCGATGGTATGGGTTGGAGAGCACTCTTAATTGTTCGGGTGCAATATAAGGAATGGGATCCTGGAATAATTTTTGTCTCATTGGTTTCAATTTTTTTGGGGAAACAAGAAGTATGGGAGATGGATTTCCCACTAAATAAAGTGATTTTTATCAGAGTAGTGCAGCAACAAGCAGGGTGGTTCCTCTCTAAAATCTTCATGGAAACTCAAAGATTCAAGGATGGGCAATTCAATGGCAACTTCAAAGAATTATACAGAAAGCAGGTTCTTCAACACCCATGTTTGAAATTTCTTGAGGACAAGCAATATTGGGAAGGGAGGATTTGTCATGTCCCAAATTTGGCATTGGGTCAAAATGGCCTAATAACTTTGGCCCTATTCATTAGAGTTTGTCAAATTGATGCTAAAGGTCAAGTAATTGCCAAGGAGGAAAATTACTAGTTTCCTAGGTTTGGGGTGGAAGCTTTGGGATTTGGAATAATGGGGATAATAAATGATGTTTGAACATTAGAATGGCATAAATATTTAATAAAGGAGATAAATAAATATATACAAGTGAAAATCAAAGTGGAATTTGATCATGAAGACACATGGAGGAAGTGGGACCCACATATGGCTAGATTTTCCCACTACACTTGGCATCATTCTCTCACCAATTCGAATTCAAGGTGAATGGTAACATACTTGGGGGAGTCCAAAAGGTATTATTCATGGCATTACTCATCCAAGGTCGAAATATAGAGGAAGAGTAACTCCCATGGAAGAGGAAGAGGCAATTTGGAGCTAGTGAGACACTTGGGCTAGATTCCCTAGCTCTATGACAACAATGATGAAGATGTTGTGACACCTATGACACAAATCAGACCTGAAGGCTGACATATGACATATATGACATTTCAAGGCTAAAAATAGACTCCAAGAGGGCACTCAAGGGTGTTAGGGCAGCTAAGATGCTTCCACATGTGATTTGGTGGAAGTGGGAGACTAGGAATTGGTGTACAAGTGGCGTTCTTTGGAATCTCTTCTCAACTTGAGTTGGCATGAGTCTCTTGGAAGGAATTCGACCCATGGAGGAAATTAGAAATTTATAAATGTCAATAAAAAAGAAGGAATGCATCTTTTGATCATTTGTAGAATTTGCAATTGCATTTGTGTAGAGGGAGAGCTAGTGGATGACTAGTTTCTTGCCTTAGCCAATTTCGAGGGTGAAAGATTCCCATCCAAGTTGGTAATTGGAAAGGCCATTCAGAAATTTCATTTGGAGCTTTACTGGAGTCTTTATTTGCAGGTGTAAGCTACAGGGAAGCTCATGGTTTCTTCTATTGCAGCACATTCTCTCAACCATTTCCAGTTTTGATGGCATATTCTTGATCTTTGAGGGATGGCATTTTTGGTGAGCTATTGTACTCTTTGGGGGAGCTTCTCATGCCCCGTTTATTTTTTAATATGAATTAAATACTCTGTTCTTCATCTCCAAAAAGTTTCAGGTCGAAATTCCAAGTAGAAATGTATAAATATCATTTTTAATGGAAGAATAATGCCATTTCCCCACTACATTGTTTTGAACCAATGTATTGATGATGATTTCGAATGAATGGATGATTCTATGATGCATTTGTGATTAATGGACTTCCATGGATGTATTTTACAAGTTTCATGTACTGTACTTGAGCATTTGAAGTATTTTTACTCAGTTTAATTGCATTGGGAGAAGAAATAGCGTCATTTCCCCAAGGGTCGAATTGGTGAATTTTGCAGTTGAATGGGAGAGGGTTGGAACAGGTATAATAATCAATTAATGGTGCACATGAGACCTTAATAAAATCCTTAATACATTCCATACATCTGTTCAGAAATTTGAGTGGTTTTGGAGGCATTTGGGAAGCCATTTTCAGTACTAACCCCAAGGGGGATTTGAACCCCAAATTACTAATAAAATTGCATAATTGGTCCAGAATCTTAAGAGAGTTTGAAGAGGTCTTTTGGTGGCCATATTTCATATATAAACATCATATTCAAGTTCTAATATCATTCATACACCTTTCTTGAATATTTGAAGGCATTTGGAGTCAATTTGAGACCTAGAGACCAATACTAGTCAAAGGAAAATCACTAGTAAAGTTACCTACATTGATCAGAATTGAAAGAGGATTTGCAGAACTATTTTAAATGTCCAAAGGCATCTCTGAAACACATATTTATGTTCTAATATCATTCATATACCTTCTCAGAATATTTGGGATCATTTGGGGCAAATTTGGGACCTAGAGATCAAAACTAGTCAATGGTCGAACTAGGGAAAAAAAATGAAAAATTGCAATTTTAATAAAATTCCTAATAAGGGACATTACACATACCTTAATAAATTTAAAAACTTCCTGCACAACTCTGTCATATCCATGGAACCCAACATTAACTCATAAAACTCTTTAGCTCGTTCCTCATAGTACTATTCTGACAGAAACTTTCTTTTAAAGTATTTCTTGAAATTACTCCAATTTACACTTTTCTCTTTTAATCCTTCCACTCTTTTCAGATCTTGCCACCAGATATCTGCTTTTCTAGTCAAATTATAAATTGCCATTTTAGTTTTTAGATGACTTGAGTAGTTGTAAATATGGAAGTACTTATTCATACCGGACAACCATGCTTCTGCTGTCTCACTCTTTTCAGTCTCTCCATTAAAAGTTGGCAGCTTGATCTTTTTAAATTCGCCAGAAATTTCTTCGTAAGGCCTATACTTCTTCTTAGTGTAGTAGTCACTTTCACTACTATCGTTGGAATACTTGTGCTTTTTCCTGCGTGCTTTTTCATCAAGTTCAGAAGATGAGCTGCTGTCATAATTAGTCAATTTTATCTTTTTATCCTTACGTTGGTAGGACATAGTTCCGGATTCAACATTATTTTATGTTTCATTATCTTTATCATTATTATGAAAATTATTCAACAAGATTTGATTCAGCTCCTCTTGAGCTTTCAAAATTCGTTCATTTTCTTCCTTAACAGTTTTTATCTCAATCTTTAAATTCTTTACTGTTCTTAACAATTCGGATGAATTATCATTCAGTTCAACAAATAAGTTTTATGCATTAATGTGTCCTTGTTCATTATTATTCTGTTCATTATTAAGGGACCTATCCTCAGCCGACTCTTCTGGTCCTTCCATACCTGCAGACTAAATTTATAAAATGCTGAAACTGAAAACAAATAATTAAAAATCAGAAATCCGCAATTCTGTCCTGAATTTTTATTTGCGCGAGTGAGCCACTTCAGGCCTAGTATTTGAACTTGCGCTCTGATACCACATGTAACATCCAAAAAATTCACAAAAAATTAAAATTTTTCTATATAGCATTAAATACTACAATGCCATGCGAAAGTACAGTCAAAGTTAATTTGTTTACTTTAGATGATATTCTGATGACAACATTTCTTCAATTTAGTTGTCAATGCTATAAACATGTTACAATCAATTTCTTTTTATTTAGGTCATAAAGACCCCATACATGTACTTCTATTTATTATTTACTGTTGGATGTTCTTACTGTCATTTTTGTCCTCTCATGAAATATGGTTACTTGTATAAATGCAAAAGTATTGTTAATTATCTGAAGTACTATTTAAATTATATGTACTAACTGTTTGATTTTTGTTTTATGACGAAGGGGTCGTATGGGCACCTGAGGCTTACTTAGCTAAATATCTAATGCTCTTGAAAACTTATGTCGCAGGTCACAGGTGAGCGTGATACTTCTTTCCAACACATTACAGATGCATGTAAAAAGAATTAGATTCACGTAGTGTCCAAAGTTAAAAGTATGGAGATAAAAGTTTGGGTAAGGGTAAGACCTACCCTAACTGTGGTCGTACAATATACACAATTGTCGTGACTATTTACTGATGTTTCTTCTTTTGAGCTTAGCTTCTTATTTAACATCATGCTTATGCCATTTTATTTCAATTCTATTGAGGTTTGTTTTATACTTGTATTCGAGATCTCGACTATAGCTTACATAACTATGCGGATTCATCAACTGATGTTAAATGGTCCTTTGTGTACCACCAACCCTAGCTCCAAGGGTTTTAAGCTTTAAGGTATAACCTAAGGGTTACGACTATATGCACATAATGCTATAACTTTCAAACACAAATTTACTATATGCTAAAGTTATAATGCTTATAACTATTCTACCTTATTCTAAAGGTATTAACCCAATTGCATTGTTGTTGGCAGGCGGTTTGGTAAGTTAGCATCGCAGCATCGTGGAAGGCGAAGAGCTGAGCGTAAAGGAGATTATTTTATGTATTTTTGAGTTAATTGTACCGTAGTATGCGGGTTTTAGGTCATTTGGACCGTACGTTATGTAATTTTGAGTCAGTTGGACCACAACATGCGGGTTTTGGGTCATTTTGGACCATGTCAGTTAGTTATTGGGTCAATTGCTTGAAGTGTCGGTTAGGAAGTTGTTAGAAAGTGGACAAGCATTGTAAGGGCGGAAGCCTATATATAGACATAAGTTGTAAGTGTTGAATTAACTTAGTATGGACCATGTGCGAAGTGAAAGGAGGATATGTTGTGGCATCAGACGCAACCAGAGATACAAAGCTGGTTTGATCAGAAGTTGTAGGAATTTGTTGAAGAAGAAAGTCGAAACACTTGACTGACAGTAGATTAGTGGGTGGGAATATATATTCACAACGGTCCACACGAATGGTTTTTCTATGAATTCCCAATCATTTTGTACGAGTGGTTGGCGAAGTTGACTTTCCAGAAGAGGAACTCCCAAGGTGGTGAACTGACGACCTGGACCCCAGAACTGATCCAAGAACTGCAGGAAGTCGACAACAAAGCATCGTGAGCTGTCGAAGTGTGGCTTGATAGCATCTTGTAAGGGTATATCACTGAATTTGCGGTTGATACGCAAAAGTATTATAGTGAAGCTGAAAGATATTTCTTTCGCGAACCCCGGGGAAGGTTTCTGCTACCGCTTCAATTGTCCATTAAGATGCTTATTTGCGAGAAGGGTATATTGAAGATGCACCTAGATCAGTAAACAACTTGGTGGGAAGAGGCCGTGGGTATCGCGATGACAGGGGGCAGTACATGGAATGATAAGGGGTAGATGGGTGCAGGTAATGACAAGACTGTGAGCGAAGCTGAGGAAGAGAGTGGTATTAGAAGGGGAGGAGTGAGGTTTTGACAGGAAAAGAGGCAGAGGATAGGAGAAGGTCCTGCTGCGATCGAACCACAAGTTCGCGAAGGAAGATCACACGGGACAAAGCGACCTCACAGTCCAGACAAGGACAACCAGGCTACTCCCAGGATAGAGGCAGGACCAAACCCCAGCAGCAACGTACCCACACCTCCGCTCACTATCTGTCAACTGGTAAGAAACACAACTTCGACCCCCGGGGTCAACAAAACTTGATTGCTAGTAGTTCAGCGACTACAGGAAGGAAGCCCGGGATGGAGGGCGAGGATGCTAAGTTGCCGCTGTTCCATGGGAGTGGGACAGATAACCCAGAGCAGTACTGGTTTTTGTGTGAAGCAGTATGGACCGTAAAATAGATCACTGATGATAATGCTAAGAAATGACAGTCAGCGACAGCTCTGCGAGGTTGCGTATTAGACTAGTTTATGAAATTTGTTCTAGTCCCTGCAAGAGCTCCGGAGAAGACACTAGATGACATCAGGGATGGTTTGATTGCAGAATTCAGAAAACCCAAGTCTGAAGCACAGTATATTACAGAATTGAAAGGAATTAAGCAGTATCCCAATGAGACGGTGTGGGATTTTGACTAGTGGTTTAAGACGCTGATGGCGAGGGTTAGTTTTGATATGAACGTTCTCCAACACAAAGAGTGGTTCATCGCGGCACTGCTACCGCACATTCGACTACCACTGATGCAACAAAACATTACAATGCCCAGTGAAGCTTTGGAAGTTGCAATGCAGTTGGAGGCGTCGTCGATTGGTGAAAATGCAGTTGGGATGTCGCAGATACAGACACAACTGGCTAACTTGACCATACAGCTACAAGATCTGAAGAAGGGCAAGGAGCAGGGCGAAGAAGTATGGTGTACGCGATGTCGAGGAGAAGGGCATCCTAAGGACAATTTCCATGACTTCCTCAACTATCTGGTTTCAGGAGCACCAAACCCGTTGAGTGGTGGTGGCATTCCATGGTGTCGCATTTGTCAGGTATATGGGAACTACCATGAGGAATGTCCATACATGCAAAAGATGGTCACCAAATTGATGAATTTGTATTGCACATTTTGTAAATCTATGGGACATGACGACAAAGATTGTCCAGCATATGGGTTGCTTCATGAGAGAATGTATGATGCATTCTATGTCAAGGACGATCAGTGTGCCATACAACAATCGCAGCCGCAGGTAGCCCGACCGCTACCTCAAATGTAGGTACAATTTGTACCGCAACAGCAACCATAGCAATTTATGCTGCAATATGCTCCGATGCAAATGGATCCATAGCAGCCACAGTACGTTTAGCAACCGCAATATGTGCAGCAAGGGTAGGGCATGCAACCAACTCCTATGTAGCAACAATACAACCAACCACAGTACCAATAGTAGGGTGGATTCCGTGGAGGATTCCAGGGTGGACGCGGGGGAGGATTTGGTCGCGGAGGAGGACAAGGAGGTCGTGGACCTATGCAATGCTATCACTGTGCGATATGGGGAAATTAACAGCGAGATTTCCCACTATTGCAGACATAGTGTACATTTTTCTTTGTTATAGATCATACAGTAGAGAACTGCCCGTAGTTGGTTGCACGATGGCAAGCAGGGAATATTCCACAATTGCAGAATCAGAGTCAGGCGCAGCAGCCAGTACAGAATCAGGTGCAGCAACCAGTGCAGAACCAGAACCAACACCCAAATCAGAATGCTAATTCGAATGTGAACCAACCGGGGAACCCACTATTGAACCAAAATCAGGGTGCGAGTGTTGCAACAATTTCGGCGGAGCCAAGGCCACAAGATGTGACTGTTGCAGTTATCACACGGGGAGGTGCAGTAACAGGAGGGGATAGCCCACAACCGCTTATTTGACTGGCCAGAGAAGAAGGTCTCATTTGACATTGAATTCGAACATGATGCATTCTTTCAGGAGCGTCGCGCAATGGACCAGGACCACGGTAAAGCTATCATTTGTGACATGCCCCCTATTGTTGATGCTACTACAGAGGTAGGACCGTCGGCGCCGTCTGGAACCTTGCAGAAATTTTTCAAGAGCTATTTATTGTTGGAAAGAGATCCTGCTACTCTAACTGAGATCGAGGGGTTGCTTCAACGACCAACCAGGGGACGGCAAGAGTCCGTGCTAAACTCCTTACAGCGACGCAAGAATGGTAAGGAGATGCGCATGAACATACAAATTGGGGACTATGATGTTGATTCATTTATTATGGATCTTGGTTCAGATGTCAACATATTAACCAAGCAGGTATGGCAGAAAATGGGGAGCCCCCCATTGAGCTGGTCTACTGTACAGGTCCGGTTAGCTAATCACGCTAAGGTGACACCGATTGGGAGAGTTCCACGTCTAGTGGTGGACATTGAGGGCATGAAGACCTATGCTGAATTTGACGTCATCAAGGTGGTCAAAGGAGGAAGCTCGTATCCCACGTTGCTGGGGATTAGATGGGCTAATGACAGTGGAGTGGTAATCAACTTCAAGCGGCGAATGATGACTTTTGAAAACCGTGATCTTAGAGTCATAGCTCCGTTGGATCCGGCTGAAGGACGCAGATACATTGAGCCAGTGAAGGATGAATATCCTAGTGGATGGGACCATGTATTCAATATTTTCGAAGACTATATTCATCTGACTGCCAACGGTGAGTTGGGATGGCGCAGTGACAGCTCTGTGTCTTCCAACTCTGATGATGCATTAGAACACTAGCAGAACCACTTGCACGAGGTATCGCTCCACAAGTGCAGGTTAGTCATGCAATCGTTATGCCGCGTTGCGACTGAAATGGTCACACTACCAGTATATGAGGGGTTTCCTGGTTTGTCTAACTTTCTCATAGAGTTCGAGGAACGCATTTCAGCACCTCGGCGATTGCAGGCACCAGAAGAAGCACTGAAGGCTGCTCCAGCATGCTAGTGGGAGACACATAAGAATTCGATCGACGGATGGTCGCAATGCAGGAGATTGATGACAGTTCGCTTTGGCGATACTGAGGTATACCACATAGGGAAATATGATGGTTGGAATAACCCTGGAAGTCATCTGAGGGAGTGTCATACATTGTGGGCATCGCGCCCATGAGATGAGTGGATCCATGCCTTTATCCATACTTTAGATGAGATGTCGCACTCATGGTATACTGTAGTTGAGTTGCGAGGAGAAATTACCACTTGGGTGGAGTTGACGGTATGCTTCAGTCATACGTTCAGTTTTGCGGATGCCAACCCTGATGTCAATAATGCTTTGCCGCTCATCCGCGACGTGGTTTTGAAGGTTGTCCCAGTGGCATATCCCGCATATCTACATGCGCACTACCAGATGCATTCCAGGATGGAATGTTACAATATCACTGGTGGGCCCGAAGACGGTGATGATCCACGAAATATAAATATTCCCGAGTCTGAAGGAAGTCGGGATGTGATAGCACCGAATGCACTAAGTGATCCCATCAGCCAACCATTGAAGCTCCGTAATATCAATATTGGGACGGAGGCTACTCCCAAGTTCGTGAATGTTGGAGATTATTAGGATGACGAGATGATGGGAAAGGTCACTGATTTGCTGCATGAATTCCAAGACCTCTTTCCTATGAAGTTTTCTGAGATGAAAGGTATCTTGGGTGATTTAGGTGAGATGAAGACCCCCTTGAAACCAGATGCTAAACCGATCAGGCAGCGACCCTACCGGCTGAATCTACGACAGAAGGAGAGGGTCAATGTAGAACTTGATCGCATGTTGGATGCTGGTATCATTGAACCGGTCGAAGAGTCCGAATGGATCAGTCCTATGGTGGTGCAGGACAAGAAGACTGGCGAAGTATGCATTTGTGTCGATTTGCGGAAGTTAAATGACGCCTGCTTTCATGATCCCTTTCCGACTTCGTTTACTGATGAAGTACTCAAAGGTGTGGGAGGCCAGGAGATGTATTCTTTCACGGATGGGTTCTCAGGCTATCATCAGATCTGCATTGCAAAAGAAGATCGCCACAAGACGACTTTTGTGACAGAATGGGGCTATTTTCAATATACCGTGATGCCGTTTGGGCTGAAGAACGCACCTGCGATCTTCTTGCGGGTTGTTGTTGCTGCGTTCCAGGATTTCATTCAAAAGTTTTTGTAGGTATACATGGATGATTGGACAATCTATGGTTTGATCTGTGATCATCTGGCTAATTTGCAGGTGATGCTGGAGTGATGCCAACAACACCAGATATTGTTGAATTTGAAGAAGTGCATCTTTTGTGCACCGTTTTGGATATTGTTGGGTAACATTGTGTGCAAACAAGGGTTGTGTTATCTCCCCAAATAAATTTGTCGAGTTGATCAATTTTAGATGATAGGATGTCATTTGAAAATTCATTTCTAAATTTCTTAAGGCTCATTGTTGATAGCTTTATGCATGTAATAAAGTTTGAAAAACATTAGATTGGGTTTTCATTTCAAAAATTTCAAAAGACAGGTTTCGGTGGCTAAGCGCTTATTTAAAGCGGTCCCTAAGCCACCGAAAGCTCTGCTTTCGGCAACTTAAATGAAATTTTTGGGGCTCTCCTAGCCACCGAAAGTGAAAGAAAATTTTAAAATGAAAGCAGATCAGATAAGAAGATACTTGTGCCATTGCAATTTTTTGAAACAAAGCTTAAGATTTTGATTGCCTTGGAGAGGATCTACAAGTGAAAGCTATCATACAATTGTCAAATCAAGATTTCCTAGTTGTGCACAAGAGTAAATACAGTGACACCATGTGACTATAAATACAATAGCAGAAAATGACTACTCTGTGCATGAAGAATTGCAGCAGTTTCAATCAGGAAAATGAAGAATGTTCTAGAGATGGTAAATTTGCAGAAGCTACCACTATAACAAAGAGAAAGAGGATCTTCACTAAGTTCTCAGTTATCCACATAGCACTCAGATAACAGAAGAGAGGAGACAACAACTATTCATTGACTTCTTGTGTCAAATTCAACGATTTCCAAACATGGCATTGATCCAATTTTCTTATGATATTATGGCCTGTTTCATGTTCATGATTTCAATATTTTCACTTGCTGAATACAGAGCATTGTGCCACTGTATTAGTTTTCAGATTGCTAAAGCTTGCCTTTCCGGCGGCTATTTTAGTTTGCATAGCTGTTCTTAGACACCGAAAGCAGAGCTTTTGGTGGCTTACATGTTAGAATTTTGGCTCACAAACCATCGAAAGCACAGAGACAGGCAGAATGATGGTTTTTTCGCTCATATCAAATGTTTTCGCTGCCAAATCATTTGAGGAAGATTCTAAATGAATGATAAAATTAAAAGGGATAGAGATCACTCTTTCTTTTAAGTTTAGAGGTTGTCGCAAAGGAGATAAAGGTTGAAGAGCCTTTCTATTTTTAGTCAAGATGATGTCCAGCTGTCAAAGGAATATTTTAAGTGCCTTGTCACCACCTTGAAGGTTGTTGAGCTTGTCAAAGATTGCTGTAGTTGTCTAATACATGAAGACTATCAGGATGGAGGCGAGGATATTTACTGCAAAAATGGCATTTTTACTGTGCTGAGTCATCATTTTCAAATGATGATTCTGAGCGACTAGAGAATCATTTTGCAAAACACTCGGAGGTTTTTGTTCCTAACATGTCAGAGAACAATAACCTCTCTCTATTTTCCTACAGGTGTCACATATTGGGAGAATCGAATCCATCTTTGAGCCCTAATTTTTGGATCTCAGAAATTTCCCTGTTTGACACATGTTTTTAAGATGCAGATCACAGGCAAATGAAAACGAATTTCAAAAAAATAAGAGAGGTTTTTTCTCACAACAAACCAATCCAAAAAAACTCTTTTGGTTTATACACAGGTGTCAAAGATTGCTGCAGCTATCGAAGACATGAAGACTATCAAGATGGAGGCGAGAAGATTTACTGCAAAACTGGCGTTTTTACTATGAAAAGTCATCATTTTCAAATGATGATTTTGAGCGACTGGAGAATCATTTTGCAAAACGCTCGATGGGTTTTGTTCCTAACATGTTAGAGAACAATAACCTCTCTCCATTTTTCTATAGGTGTTGCATATTGAGAGAATTGAATCCATATATGAGCCCCAATTTTAGGATCTCAGAATTTTCCTTTTTGACACATGTTTTTGAAATACAGATATCGGGAAAATGAAAATGAATCTCAAGAATATAAGAGAGGTGTTTGCTCAAAACAAACCAATATACAATAACCTCTTTCGGTTTATACACAGGTGTCACAAATTTGGAGAACTGAATCCATCTCCGAGCCCCATTTTTCAGTAGTTTGGCCAAATTAAAAAGGATTTTTCCCTAGTTTATTGAAAACGGTTTTGATTTTCTATCTTTAGTAAATTCGATCCAACTTCTTAGGATCTGGAAAGATGTTGTAAAGGCTATAAATCCTAGAACTTGAGAGCAAGTAAAGCATTGGATTTTGGAGACTCTACTTTACTATATTTTGTGAAGAAGACACTAGCTTTTATATATTGAGATGCAAGCTTCTTTCACTGTTATTAATCAGACTTCTCTTTTTCATACTTATTCTATGCTTATGAGTTGAATTATATTGTTAGCTGCGTTTACATAATCCATTGGTGAATGTTATTTTACCTATTTATTTGTAATCAAGGATCATAAGTATCTATTACTGGTTTTATTGATCCATCATATATATTGTCAAATATATATGTTATGGTTGATAGAGTTAGCTTCTTCGTTCATCTTGATAAAATAACCTATTTGATTATAGCTTTTGAAAGCCTTGTAACCCTTGATATGCCTAGATTGTTTTGAGTATGAATTCAGTGAGTTAGTCATTCCATTTTGATCTGATTATCCACCCATCATTGAGAAAATAGTTAAGTTACCAGGCTCCTTTGACCTACAGCCTAGAAGGACTCCTGGAGTGATAACATTTTGGCACTGTTGCTAGGGAGAGGAGATTGAAGCTCAGCTTCCCTGGGAGACGACATAGTTCCAGCTTTGATGATAGACAAAGCCTGGACATTATTGTGGTTGTAATCATATATCTGGCGACTCCATGAAGGACGAATCCAGTGGCGACTCCATTGTTTAGAAATCTGTTGGCGACTCCATTGGTATGACATGAACAAAATCTTAGCAAAGAGTTATGCGTTCTACGATTTTTCAAAAATTGTTGGTTTCCCTAATCCAGTGCCTAGTAGAGATGAATGGGAAAATAGCCTTCCCAGATTTCGAGGAGAAGAGTGGGAAGTTCCAACCGAACATTTGCTGGACTTTCATGATTACATTCATCGGTTGCAAGTTGTGCATAAAGATGTTCAGATCCGGCTCTTTTGTTTTTCATTAGAGGGGATTTCTCGTGATTGGTACCGGTCTCTTCCTATTTCCAGTATCAGCTCTTTGGCAGATTTTCATGCTGCCTTTCATTTGTTTTGCAAAGGAATATTTTCGGCCGACCTTCTATTTCCTGAATGTTGTCATGAATTCAATTTATTAACTAAAGATTCAGAAAATCATGAAGAGTATGCTGTTATAGGGGATATCTCTCATTGTGACCGAGACATTGATGATCTTCACAATGTTAACTATATTATAGATGCTTTTGACATTGTACCAAATGCATCTATTGTCTTAAGCTGTCAGGAAGATCAGATTATCCCCTTTGAAGACTTGAAAGATGATGAGCAGATTGACAAAACAACAGGTGAAAGTATTGAATCTACAGTAGACGCTGAGGGCAACTCACATTTTTCTGATTTACAGACAAAGAAAGATTGCAGCATATACAAAGAGGGAGATGGTGTGCTGAAAAGTTTCGATCACCAGTCCATCTTTTATGACTCTCTAACAAAGGTTGAGCAGTCCATATTCAGCATTGAAGGCATCCAACATCACTTCAATTTTCAGTTGAATCAGCAGTTCAAAGAGGTATTATTTTATGGCTTTGATGACCCTATTGCTGATTATTTGGAATCCATGAGCAGTATAAATGTCAAAATTTTCTTGTCAGACGAAAGTTGTTTCTGTTATCTTTCCCAACTACATTTCTGCGTGATAGGGATTCCTTTATTTTTTGGGTCAAGATCAAGGATGTTATCGGTAGATCAGTTTCTGACATGGCTTCATTGGAAGCATGATGCCACTTGATAAGAAGCAGTGCAGTTATCTAGAGTAGGGTAGCATAGATGAATAAGCTCATGGCTGAGCATTTCAAGTTTGCATAATGCGTGAGTCTTGCATTTAGTATTGTGGTTTCAGTTTTGAAATAAAGACTCCATTCCCAATGGATATAAGACATTATTGGAAGGGGTAGTTTGGCTTCAAATGATGAGCAGGGTTGCATGATTGGGATCAGGTTTTGAAAGCAGCATTTGAGACTCCATAGCCTAATGGATGCAAGGTGTTGCTAGCAGGTTTACAGTTGAACATTTGTGGACATATTGCAGAGATTTGGTGGTAGTTTAAATGACTCCATGCCCAATGGAACACTAGACTAGGTTCTGTATTTTATTTATCTAGGAAAGGCATCAAATCTATGGTTCTTGAAACCTCATAGGGAGGCTTTTATCCCCTAGTAGGAGCCAGATGTTATCTCCCCAAATAAATTTGTCGAGTTGATCAATTTTAGATGATAGGATGTCATTTGAAAATTCATTTCTAAATTTCTTAAGGCTCATTGTTGATAGCTTTATGCATGTAATAAAGTTTGAAAAACATTAGATTGGGTTTTCATTTCAAAATTTTCAAAAGATAGGTTTCGGTGGCTAAGCGCTTATTTAAAACGGTCCACAAGCCACTGAAAGCTCTGCTTTCGGCAGATTAAACAAAATTTTCGGGGCTCTCCTAGCCATCGAAAGTGAAAGGAAATTTTAAAATGAAAGAAGATCAGATAAGAAGATACCCATGCCATTGCAATTTTTTAAAACAAAGCTTAAGATTTTGATTGCCTTGGAGAGGATCCGCAAGTGAAAGCTATCATAAAATTTTCAAATCAAGCTTTCCTAGCTGTGCACAAGAGTAAATACAGTGGCACCGTGTGACTATAAATACAATAGCAGAAAATGACTACTATGTACATGAAGAATTGCAGCAGTTTCAATCAGGAAAATGAAGAATGTTCTAGAGATGGTAAATTTGCAGAAGCTACCACTATAACAAAGAGAAAGAGGATCTTCACTAAGTTCTCAGTTATCCACACAGCACTCAGATAACAGAAGGGAGGAGACAACAACTATTCATTGACTTCTTGTGTCAAATTCAACGATTTCCAAACATGGCATTCATCCAATTTTCTTGTGATATTATGGCTTGTTTCATGTTCATGATTTCAATATTTTCACTTGTTGAATACAAAGCATTGTGCCACTGTATTAGTTTTTAGATTGCTAAAGCCTTCCTTTTCGGCGGCTATTTCAGTTTGCACAGCTGTTCTTAGCCACCGAAAGCAGAGCTTTTGGTGGCTTACAGGTTAGAATTTTGGCTCACAAACCACCAAAAGCATAGAGACAGGCAGAATGATGGTTTTTTCGCTTAGATCAAATGTTTTTGCTGCCAAATCATTTGAGGAAGATTCTAAATGAATGATAAAATTAAAAGGGATAGAGATCACTCTTTCTTTTAAGTTTTGAGGTTGTTGCAAAGGAGATAAAGGTTGAAGAGCCTTTCTATTTTTAGTCAAGATGATGTCCAGCTGTCAAAGGAAGATTTTAAGTGCATTTTCATCACCTTGAAGGTTGTTGATCTTGTCAAATATTGCTGCAGCTGTCGAAGACATGAAGACTATTAGGATGGAGGTGAGGATATTTACTGCAAAATTGGCGTTTTTACTGTGCTGAGTCATCATTTTCAAATGATGATTCTGAGCGACTGGAGAATCATTTTGCAAAACGCTCAGGGTTTTTTGTTCCTAACATGTCATAAAACAATAACCTATCTCCATTTTTCTACAAGTGTCACAAATTGGGAGAATCGAATCCATCTCTGAGCCCTAATTTTCCGATCTCAGAAATTTCCCTGTTTGACACATGTTTTTAAGATGCAGATCTCGGGCAAATGAAAACGAATTTCAAAAAAATGAGAGAGGTTTTTTCTCACAACAAACCAATCCAAAAAAAACTCTTTAGTTTTATACATAGGTGTCAAAGATTGCTGCAACTGTCGAAGACATGAATACTATCAAGATGGAGGCGAGAAGATTTACTGCAAAATTGGCATTTTTACTATGAAAGGTCATCATTTTCAAATGATGATTCTGAGCGACTGGAGAATCATTTTGCAAAACGCTCGGCATTTTTTGTTCCTAACATGTCAGAAAATAATAACCTCTCTCCGTTTTCCTACAGGTGTTTCATATTGAGAGAATCGAATCCATATCTGAGCCCCAATTTTCGGATCTTAGAATTTGCCTGTTTGACACATGTTTTTGAAATACAGATCTCGAGCAAATGAAAACGAATCTCAAGAATATAAGAGAGGTTTTTGCTCAAAAAAAACCAATATACAATAAAATATTTCAGTTTATACACAGGTGTCACAGAGTCAGAGAACCGAATCCATCTCTGAGCCCCATTTTTCAGCAGTTTGGCCAAATTAAAAAGGAGTTTTCCCTAGTTTATTGAAAACGGTTTTGATTTTCTATCTTTAGTAAATTCGATCCAGCTTCTTAGGATTTGGAAAGATGTTGTAAAGGCTATAAAGCCTAGAACTTGAGAGCAAGTAAAGCGTTGGATTTTGGAGACTCTACTTTACTATATTTTGTGAAGAAGACACTAGCTTTTATATATTGAGATGCAAGCTTCTTTCACTGTTATTAATCAGACTTCTCTTTTTCATACTTATTCTATGCTTATGAGTTGAATTATATTATTAGCTGCGTTTACATAATCCATTGGTGACTGTTATATTACCTATTGATTTGTAAGCAAGGATCATAAGTATCTATTATTGGTTGTATTGATCCATCATATGTATTGTCAAATATATATGTTATGGTTGATAGAGTTAGGTTCTTCGTTCATCTTGATAAAATTACCTATCTGATTATAGCTTTTGAAAGCCTTGTAACCCTTGATATGCCTAGATTGTTTTGAGTACGAATTCAGTGAGTTAGTCATTCCATTTTGATCCGATTATCCACCCATCATTGAGAAAATAGTTAAGTTACCAGGCTCCTTTGACCTACAGCCTAGAAGGACTCCTGGAGTGCTAACAGGTTGTTAGTCGATCCAGCAAAGATTGCGCTCATTTTGAGCTTAACACCACCGACTAATGTTAAGTAGTTGAGGGCGACTTTGAGGCATACTGGGTATTATCACAAGTTCATCAGGGGATATGCAATGATCACCGCCCCTATGGAGAATTTATTGAAGAAAGATGCGGTATTTCAATGGAGCCCTGAATGTTAGGATAGCTTTGAGACTAGTGGAGGAGGAGAAGCTACTGCTAGGAGGACTATCTCATGGTATGGCATTTATGACACTTGTTGCACTTGCGAAGCTAGGGCTTGATATAGAAAAAAGCATTCATCGTAGCACTTTCACTATAAATTCATTTTCGAAAAGTTTCAGGATCCGAAAATCTCACAGGTCAAAGATAAGATCCCCATGTATCTTGTGTCCGAAGAAGAGCCTCTAATTCGTTGTACTTTCAGATTTATGATCTGTACAATATAGGGTTTCTGCCTCTTCCAGATCTCAGTCATAAACAGGTGACCTAGGAAAAAAAGGTCACAAATTAGGCTAGGAAGATCCAAATGAAATTTTGTAAAAGGTGACAAGTAGGGCACGGACTGTACTTTCATAGGTATGATTTTCAGAGGCTGCAATTGAACTAGTGACACGTGGCACTCTATACAAGTTTGCTCTCATGTTTTATCCCATAAACAGGTCACGTTGCGACACTTGGAATAAATCTCTCTCAGAAAATCCATTTGAGTTCAGACTATGGGGTTGGAAAGTTAACAGTTCAGGCTACCAAAAGCAGAATTTTCAGACCCTGTAGATCTGAAATTTTAGAGTTACACCAAAAACAATCAGGTGCATATTTCTTTCAAAATAGAATTGGATTTTGAGCACCTTCATTCATGGCTCCGAGAATTTAGGGTTTTAGAGAATGTTGGAATTTTTGTATCGAAGACCACGGCTGGATGCTACTCATCAAAATCAAAATTTAGAGACCAAGATCGAATTTTTTGGTTGGGCAGAAGGCCAGGCTTGATCAAACCCTAGTTCGGGACTTTGATCAGAAAGGTGGAAAATTAGGGCTTCTACAGAAGTTGGAATTTTTTAATTCTGTGACCACGGTTGGAAGCTCCTCATGAAAATCAAAGTTTAGAGCTTTGGATCAAACATTTTGGTTGAGTGAAGCCCCGGGAAAATCAAACCCTAATTCAGGGTCCTCCCAGTGAATCCAGAAATCTAAAAGGCAATTTCGAGGGGTGAAACTTTGCAGTTTTCAAATTCTGAGTATACCAGCTTAACCAGCTCAGAAAGGCACATCTTTCTATCCTTTCATAAGTTTGAAATTCAAAGTTTGAATTTTTAGGGTTTCTCTGATAAACCCTAATCCAGCTCCAGATCCAGTTTCTGCAATTCAAGTGGATTGGGTTAATCCTAGAAGAGAATGGATTGGCCACCTGCATAAGTAAAGAAGTTCCTTTTTTAGAGGGAGATGAGTCTAAGGCCTTACATAAGAATATTACAAGCAAACTTGATAGGTATGACTTAAGGGTATGTTTCGAAATCTGTTCATGATTAAGTTTATGTTTGTCTTCATTAAGATTAGTACAATCTTGATTAATTTTAGACTTGTCATATCACCTTAATAAAAATATGAATGCATGATAGAAGATATTCATTGATTAGGGTTTTGACACTTATGATTGTACTAATAAATTGTGCTTGTGGATGAGGTTGATGTTGTCCGCTAACATGAAAGGTACATCAAGAAAGACAAATCATGTTCTAGTTCAAGAACATATGACCATGGTGACATGAAGACAAAGATTCATCCATTGTCATGGATCACATAGAATATCTACTTACGAGGTATGTATAACTTGGTTCTATAATGGTTAACCTATGAGATATGCAGGTTACTAGTACAAGTCATTGAAGAGAACAAGAAGACATTATGCGGGTATGTTAGACATAACTAGATAGCATGCTAATCCAGGTATGTTTTTCCTATATCAAGTTAGAATCCTACCGTGTGTTAGGATCTCTTATATAAGTATACATGGCATTATTGATAATGATTATTCATTGAAGTTAGTAATCATGGGTTTAGGCATATTATGCTTCTTACTTTGATTGATGATATGACTAACCGGAAAAATCCTATGGTCAAATAGGAATATGCATAAGTAAAAGAATTGTGATAAATTATATGTGTATAAAATGATCTTGACCATACATGTTTAAGATTAGTGTGTTAAGATTATACTAATGAATGTATGATTATGTATGAGATCTCGAGGATAACACAATGATGATACTAGTAAGTATGCATAGTGATCGAGGAGGGATATAAGTTCAAAGGCAGGTGATCCAGGAAGCAAAGATCAAGAGGGAGCACACTCCAGTAGTTCCTGCAAGGAAGCAAATATTGAGAGGGAGTCCACCCTACAACCAAACAAAGATAAGTATTTGAATTGTCATTTCTTGCATACTTGTTTGTTTAAATAATATTGCTCAATGATGTATATGCTTATGTTCCTAGACTTAGGGTGTGTATTATGCATATTAGAATAATTGCATTAATGAATAGTATACTACTAATATGCATGTGATGGGTAAGTGGCCTATGGCACTGTACAACATTCCATTGCTACTTATCTAGAATGAAACCTCTTTGCTGACATGTTGAGAGTTGTGCACACTCTTAACAATGTTCTGGTAGAGATTGGAAGGCATCTATAAAGTTACGAGATATGGATAAATGTTGTATTGAAGCATTGGCTAAGATAATTGCATGACTATATGACATATGCCTTTATGTATAAGACTTTGTTCTGTAAACTATGAGAAGTTTCTAATCATGCTATTGAATTTGACTTGTAGGAAAGATGGTGTACAATCACCTACAAAAGAAGGACTACAACATTTGTTCCAACAAACAAAATTCAGAGAAAACTATCTATTGAAGATATTGAAGAATTTGAAGTTCCCAGGATTCGGGATGTAGTAATGGAAGAATGCCATGATCAAGGAATACCAATTGATCATGAAGAATGATGTTTGGGATGTGGTCCCAAGACCTGAAGGGAAGTCTGTTGTGACTTCCATGTGGATCTATAAGATCAAACATGCTGTAGATGGCAGCATAGGAAAATTACAAAGCAAGGTTTGTAGCTCGTGGCTTCTCCCAGAAAGAGGGAATAGACTATGAAGAGACTTTTGCTCCTATAGCTAGATACACTTCCATCAGAATGGTACTTTCCCTGGCTGCAGTGATGAGATGGAAGATACACCAGATGGATGTCAAGACAACCTTCTTGAATGGTGTAGTCGAAGAGGAAGTGTATGTGGAGCAACCACTTGGTTTTGAGACACATGACAGAGAGTCATATGTGTGTAGACTGAAGAAAGCCTTGTATGGCTTGAAGCAAACTCCTAGGACTTGGTATGGTAGGATAGACATCTTTCTATCTAGTTTGGGCTTTACCAACAGTAAAGCAGATTCCAACCTTAACTACAAGGTTGAGGAAGGCAATCCTATGATTCTACTCTTGTATGTGGATGACCTATTTGTTACGGGTGAGGATAGATTGATTGCCGACATGAAGAGGAAGCTTGCTGCCAAGTTCGAGATGAAGGACTTGGGGATGATGCACTTCTTTATAGGCATGGAGGTGTGGCAGAGTGCAGATGGAATCTTCCTTGGACAAGGGAAGTATGCAGTAGAGAGCCTGAAGAGGTTTGAGATGATGGACTACAAGGTCATGGCCACACCTATGGCTTCGAACCTGAAGCTTCTGTGTGATGCTTCATCTGATCTGGTTGATGTCACTGTGTATCGTCAGATGATTGGGTCCTTGATGTACCTGACGAACATGAGACCACACATTTGCTTTGCGGTGAACAAATTGAGCTAGTTCTTGACGGATCCCAGAGGTGTTCACCTGGTTGCTGTAAAGCATATTCTGAGGTACCTGAAGGGTACAATTGATTATGGGCTCAAGTATGATGCGAATCAAAAGTTTAACATGCAGGGTTATGTTGATTCAGATTGGGCAGGCAGTGCTGTAGATAGGAAGAGCACTTCTGGGTGCTGCTTCAGTATGGGATCAGGTGTGATCTCTTGGTTTATCAGGAAGCAGTCCTGCGTAGCACTGAGTACAGCTGAAGTAGAGTATGTTGCAGCTTGTTCGGCTAGTTGTGAGGAAGTATGGATGAGGAAGCTACTATTTGAGTTATTTGATCTCCCGTTGGATGCTATTAGTATCTTTTGTGACAACCAGAGTTGTGTGAAGCTGTTCGAAAACCCGGTGTTTCATGACAAGTCGAAGCACATTGAGATCAAATATCACTATATCAAGGATATGGTGCAGAGAAGAGCAGTGAAGCTCCTGTATGTTGCGACGGATGAGCAGGTTGCAAATGTGTTGATGAAACCACTAGCCAGAGTGAAGTTTGAGTACTTCAGAGAGAGGCTTGGTGTTCTTCAGATTGATGACACTTCAAGGAAGAAGTGATGAACACATTTGCAGAAGCCATTCCTAGCATGAGAGGAGGATCCTTCCCATGGATATGGATGTAAGCGCTGGATGATGAGCATCAAGATGATGCTCCAGTTACTACTCTGTATGCATCATGTTGGATGCGTGATTGATCAGTTGGATCATGTATATGTATATGAATCATGTTGGATGGTTGATTGATCAGTTGGATCATGTATATGTATATGCATCATGTTGGATGCTTGATTGATCAGTTGGATCATGTATATGTATATGCATCATGTTGGATGCTTGTTATGATCAGGTGGATCATGTATTTGTATATGCATCATGTTGGATGCTTGTTATGATCAGGTGGATCATGTATTTGTATATGTATCAGGTGTATACATTGTATGATCAGGATGATCATAGATGAAAAGCTTCAGGATGTTGCTCCAGATCATATGTATCAAGTGGATACATTGTATGATCAGAATGATCATAGATGATGAGCTTCAAGATGATTGCTCCAGATGATATGTATCAGGTGGCTACATTGTATGATCAAGATGATCATGGATGACGAGCTTCAGGATGTTGCTCCAGATGATTTGCATCAGTGTAACGTACCCACCCATCCATCTAAGGCAAGGGAGGGAACATGATGCCAATCTCTGGGGCTTTTACATAAGCTCATCCCATTCATTAGATTCATAGCAATAAAGATGATGTGTGCAGATGCAAATCACTTAAACATGCACAGCGAAATAAAACATATTCATCCACACACTCTTCATATGCATTCAACATATCAATAACAATCATTAATTTAAGCATTGCAGAAGTAAATACATAGACAGAAAAATAACACTTATCTTCATTGTGCAATTGTCCCAAACAACTAGCTATGTCGCTACAATGTTCCACCCAACCATAGGTCTCTGCTGAGCCTATATTCTTTCAGCACTCAGAGACCACCCCCGAGATGGGAAATATTTCTAGAAGGAAAAGGGGACATTCAATTTCATGCACAGCCAATTAATCATTTCATCCAAGCCAAGCCAGTCAATAGCTGGGTTTATCAGGCTACATTTGAACCCTGGATGCTTGCACTCAAGCTCAAGCCAAAACAATGGATACCCATCTCAACCCCAACATTCTCTTACACTCAACAAACTCAAAAAAAGGGCATGGGTACACATTTCCATCAATGGGGTTTACAAACAGGATGTCCATGGGTTTTCCCCAAAACATAGGCACACCAAAATGGACCGTGGAAAGGGGAATTCGACCACAGGGAGCAAACCCGATTTCTCCCACAGGTTATGAGCATTTCAAATTGCCAAAATGGTCTCATTGAAACCCCAAATCGAGCTCCCTCTTCTTCCAGCAGCTCTGCAACACAAAACGCCCTCTTCCCCACTGAAAACAAGGAAACACAGGAAAAACATGGAGGAAAAACGCCCAAGCAGCTCCAAAAACGTGAGAGGGGAAAAACTGATTGATGGGTAATGGCTTGGGGAGCAATTCATGGCTCTTTTCTTGCCCAAGAAGCCAAACATGTTTTTCCATGCAGGGTGGCTTTCCCATACTCGAATTTGGACAGTCATACCTCCAATTCCCTAAGGCATTAACTACCTCAACCAACTCTTGGGAGAAATTAATGATTGGGTACAAAAGTCAACATGGGTAGTTGAGGGTTTGATGGGTTCTCTCATTGACACTTGGCTTGACTTGATTGGTTCCAAGGGTTTGAATGTTTCCCTCCCAATTCCTTGTAAAATCATGCCCCCATCTCTTTGTTGCATTGCATAGCTAGTTGGGGGTGTTTTATTAAAATGCATATTTACATAATATTTGCAATTCCACTATGCCTGGCTAGCATGTAAACCATATGCATCAATAAATTGATGGCGGGGCCTTGGCCTTGAGCTCCTCCCCATGATTTCATTGTTAAATTTTCAGAATTTACTTCAATCTGATCTAGGATCTTACAGCACTCAGAGGGCACGAATTAATTCATAATTAGCTGGATGTAACAAAAGTAAGAGCATGCATTCCTTATTCACAGATGTTTACCATCAGGTAAGAGCATGCATTCCTTGTCAGAAATTTGCAGGTAAACAGAAATTATTGTCCTTGCCTTTAAAACCTATTGCAGTAAATGCCCCGTTTCAACAGTGGGGTCTGGACTTCATTGGAGAAATAAATCCATCATCTTCAGGACAACATCATTGGATTCTAACTGCCACAGATTTTTTCACAAAATGGGTAGAAGCCATTCCCACAAGGAATGCTACAGACAAAGTAATCATGGAATTCATTGAAGAAAATATTTTGAGCAGGTTTGGCTGCCCACAGAGATTAATAACAGATAATGCAAAGGCATTCAAATCCAAGGCAATGGTGGCCTTTTGTGAAAGAAATGGAATCATTCTGAAACATTCAACTCCCTATTATCCTCAGGGAAATGGTCAAGCTGAATCTTCCAATAAGAATATCATTCAGAGCATCAAGAAACTGCTAAAGCATAACAAAAGGTCTTTGGATTCAATGCTAAAGTATGCATTATGGGCAGATAGGATTACAGTGAAACAAGCAATTGGAACTTCTCCATTTCAGCTAGTTTATGGTATAGAGGCAGTGTTCCCTGTCCAATTTGGAATTTCAGTGATGAAATTCCTCCAGAATTCTCAAGAGGAACCTAATGATATGCAAAGGAGACTATTTGAAATGATAGAGTTACAGCAGAATAGAGAGAAGGTGGATGAAAAAGAACAGCTGTACAGATCCAAGATTAAAAGTAGATTTGACAGGAATGTTAAAGAAAATACTTTCATAGAAGGTGAGATGGTTCTAAGATGGGATGCAAGAAAGGAGCAGAAAGGTAAGCATGGTATGTTTGATAATCTTTGGTTTGGTCCTTTTCTGATATCAAAGGTTTTAGAGAACAATACCTTTATTTTGCAGTCCTTGGAAGGTGAGGAGTTGTCTAGCCCTGTTAATGGGCGATTCCTCAAACATTTTTACAGTTTATAAGAGCATTTTCACTGATCATTGTACATACCGGTGAGTGAATCACAATAAGACTCCATAGCCCAATGGATAAGGCACTGGTCTTCAGGTTCTTGAAGCCTCGCAGGGAGGTCTTCATCCCGCAGCTAGAGCCAGATGTTAAGTCAGTATTTTGTTTCTTCAAATTTGGTTTGATTTGCACTTTATTTTAAGTTATTTATTTTCTTTAACTTGATTTTTTCCTCCTTAGGAAGTTTTCCTTAGGCTTTATATAAGATTTTGGGCTTGCTTTTGAGTTTTCAGATTTTAAAGCTTTATATTTGTTTTTGATGAGGGGTTTTAAAAGTTCATTATATCAAATAAGAAGCTCATAGAGCTTATTCTAAGTGAGGACATGTACAATCCTAATCCTGATAGCTTTAAGATCCCATGAAAAATGATAAAAAGTTGTTTAAAAGCAACAAAACAGTGTCAAAGTTTTTCTTATAGCGCTGGAGCCAAAATTCATCAAAGAAGCGCTACAAGAATATCGTGATCCCAGATTCTTCCGATTTTCCAGCAAATTTTGGCACGCTCGGGCTAATGAATGATTGATTATGTGTTTTATAGGATTCATGACGTGTTGATGCAGAAGACATCATGATTTCAAATGCTTACACGTCGTGAGGAAATCGTGCTCATCATCAACACAGGTGTAGTTCAGTTTGACAGATATCCACACGGTTTCAGGTAATGTGGCATGAATTTGTTATCTACAAGCTTATTCAAACACAGAGGACTTAATGAGATAACCATAGCCACTTGAAAAACCGAGCATCGTTACCAACTGGACAAGTAAGAGGCGTTGAGGGCTTCACGGGAAATTAGGGATTCGCTAATTCCGTGTTTAACAGCTAAATTGAAGATTGTGGGACATATGTACAACAAAGCTGACTCATCTAACAGTGTGGGTCGTGATTTCAAACAACCACAGTGGACCAATTTACAGGTATTCTTAAAAAACCCATATAACAGCAAATTTGGGGCTTTTTCGCTTCAGCTTACTCTGTTCAAATTAATCAAAGGTTAGGTAAAATTGTGCTTTTAAACGCAATTTTAACCAGAGAAATAGCTATTTGTTGATAAGCTGCGACGCCAGATTGAAGGAGGGTTGAAGATAACAATTTCATTTTTATGAAATTTAACCCTGTCAGTGCTACGAATAACCTGTACATTCAATAGTGCTGTTAACTTCCAAAATTCAGCTCCTGTTCACAAACAATACAAGAGTATACATTCAATTTGCAGTGATTGAAGCATAATGGGCAGGAGTGGTAAAATAAACAGAGCTGAACCAACAGATGTAGAATGGGTTGAAAAACTGCTTGAGTTTGTGGAGCTATTCAAACAAGCTGGCTGGATGGATTTTTTCAGAAAAATTGATGGATATAATGCAAAGGTATCGTGCAAGTTTTCCCAGGGTTTCAAGAATGATATGGTGGTTTTTGATACCCTGGAATTCAAGCTGACAGTTAAATTGATTTCAGAAGCCACAGGAATTAAAGATGAGGGCGAACAATGTTTTAAGAAGCTTCCCTTTGACTTTGATCCACAAAGATACCTCTTACCCAATGTCATACCTGATTGGAATAAAGGTGTCCTAATCCAAAATGTAAAAAAAGAATGTGTAGAACCAATCAGAATATTACAGAGTTATGTTACTTGTGAAGGCAGGTATGCTTTCGTATACAAGTATCATTTTAGATTTCTTCAGCACATGGTGGGAGTATCCAAGATGAACCTGCCATTCTTCTTCCTGAAAAGTTTGCAGAAAATGTCCAACAAGGTGAAAGGGCCAGTAGATCATTCCTCTCAGACCATCTTTCATCATGGATTAATCAAGTTGATTGTTAATGCTGCCTTGCAACATGAAGGAAAGACCTGGGATTTCTTCATTTTTTGGTCTGGTTTCGAAGATCAAAAATCTAAAAGACAAGCAGATAAGGGCAAAGTCTTACTCAGAAAATTAGGTCATAAGCCCAAACTGAAAGATAAGGGAAAGATCAAAATTGAAGAATCAACAGAGCCTGTGGAGGAAGACAGTGAACAAAAGACATTCTCAGCCAGCTCTAGAGGCAAGTTTACACTGTTTGAAGATAAGAAGGAACCGCCTGAAAAGAATCTAGCGCCTATAGCAGATCCTCAAAAGGAGAAAAAGGTTGATATTAAGATGGTTACTGTACCTAAAGAAGAGATTCACACTCAGCCAAGAAGCCCCATCACCATTCTCTCAGATGATGAGGGATATCTATTGGAAGAAGAACAGCCTATCTCCAAAATAGAAGTCAAAGCTGAAATAGAAGAAATGCATACTTCAGAGAGCAAAACCACAAGGCCTAACAAGAAAAGGAACAAGCTGGAAGTGGTAGAATTGGCTGCTATTCAGTACCAAGGGAAAGAATTGAAGATGATGGGAGAGGCAACAGCATTTTGGAGACCTAAAACTAGGTCAAAGAACAAGTTGAGATTAAACATGAAGAAATTGCTGAATCCTAAATTAAATATAGATGATGTGACTATCTTAGATGAGGTGTCCATGGATGATAATAAACCAGAATTAGATAAATTGCAGCCATGTTTAAAAGAAGAAATTCATTCAGTGGAAGCAGCAGGTGAAGAAAATCCAAAGCCCAGCATTGAGGACACTTCTACGAAGTTGTTGATGGAAGAGACATAAATCTTCAAGAAGCTTGACATTCCTTGGAGACCTGATGAAGATCAAGATTCTACAATGAATAAATTAGCTAATTCTAACAGGGAAAATTTGCAGAGAGCTGTCAGGCAATACAAACACCAGATGAGCTATATGTAGGAGGTCAACGATGGTTTGATGATGGCCAACAGAAGGTTAAGGGAAGATCTCCAAGATGTAAATGATAATTTTCAAGAGCTAGTGGCTGATGCAAAAGAAGCACTTAAAAGGAAAAGAGCTGCTGATAGTCATTGCACCCAGTTGGAGAAGACAGTCCAGGAATTGCAGCAGAAAAACAAAGAGCTCATAAAAAAGATTAATGACATGGAGCAGGAGCAAAAGAAGGCTAAGAAGAAAGATCAAGCTTCAGATGGTATCGCTCTCCTAGCTGAGGTGGCAAAAGACCTATAAAACAGTTGTGTTTTTAGTTAGTTGTCATTAATTAGCAAACTGATATGTTAATGATGTGCTATTTTTAGCATATTTTATAAACTTTGTAAATATTCTGCATTAACTTTACCTCATCGAAGAGCTGAAAGACAGTTAGGGTTAGAGACCTAACTGATTTTGAAAAGCATAGTATTTAGACATGTTAGCAAGTCATTGAACAGGTTCTGATTTTTGGGGGCATCAGGAGGTCTGCAGACTGTGTTGTATCTTCAGACTTGTTCAGAGATAAGTACTGTGGCTCTTATAAGTATTTGCTGATGAAATAATGAGATATATGACTTTTTCCCCTTCAGTTTGTTTGTGTTGCCTTTGTTATTGAGCTTGTTTAGCTTCTTAAATGATAAATTCATTGCTAGTTAATGTGTATTTTCTGGTAATGCTTATCCTTTATGTATGAACCTCAGCATAATTCTTCTGTTGGATCTTATGTGATATGTTATGCATCTTTATCAGTTTATGCTTATGATTTAGTTATTACTTTTCTATTGGATGTATTCTCTGAATGTGCCCAAAGCTTACAACCATTTAAATCATACCAAAAAACCCTAAACTTTGTTATATTTATTGAGTTTTACTCTTGAGATTGTGTTAGCTTGTTTCTTTAGCCTTAGAAACAATTTCTGGCACAAACAGGTGTCAAAGCTAGTTGGTATGCCATTGGTCCAACCTTGGATAATATTTCAAAAGGACCACAATACCTGGGTGCCAACTTGGCACAACTTCCCAATTTCAATGAACTCTTTTTCGGTCTTACCTTGAGGAATACATGCTCACCAACCTGGAACTCTTTATGAGTCCTTTTTAAATCTGCTCGACTCTTTTTCCTATCTTGGGCAGCTTTTAAATTTCCTTGTACCCGTTTCACAATTAGTTCTAACTCCTGCAATAATTCAGGTCCTAAAACAACTCTATTTACTGGGTCATTCCAAGAAACAGGTGTATCGCATTTCCTACCATAAAGAATTTCAAAAGGACTAAGTCTGGCTGATGCATGAAAATGATTATTATAAGCAAATTATGCTAAGTGCAAGTAGTCTTCCCACTTACCAGGCTGATCCTTAACATACATTCTTAATAAATCTTCTAAAGCTTGATTTACCCTTTCTGTCTGTCCATCCATTTGTGGATGAAATGTTGTGCTGAAATTTAAGGTCGTAGTCAACCCCTTAAACAGTGACCTCCAAAATTTTCCGGTAAACTTAGAGTCACGATCTGAAATTATTACTTTCGGTATCCCATGTAGTTGAAAAATCTGTTTCATAAATATTTCTGCAATGTCTGGAGCTTTATGAGTAGTCTTCACAGGTATAAAATGTGCTGCTTTGCTGAGTTTGTCCACTACCACCATGATAGAGTCATGTTGTTTCTGATTTTTAGGTAATCCAGTAATAAAGTCTATGTTGATCACTTCCCATTTCCAACTTGGTATAGGTAATGGTTGCAACAATCTAGCAGGATGTTGGTGTTCAACCTTCACCTTTTGACAATCCAAACATTTAGCTATATACTTTGCTACTTCATCCTTCATTCTGGGCCAATAATATTCCTTCCTTAGCATAGTAATGGTCTTTTGATAACCTGGATGACCAGAATAGTGACTTTTATGCATCTCATTTAAAATCAGAATTTTTATTTCTAGTATGTCTGGTACATACAATCTGTCTCTATACAGTAATAGTCCATTTTCTTTCATACTGAAATCTGTCATAAAATTTGCAAAATTGTCGTTTGTTGTCCTTTCTTTTATTTTTCTGTATTCTTCATCTGTTTCACTCTTTTCAAGAATCTGATTGTCCAAATTTGTTGAATAAGTACTGATGGCTAATATAAAATTCAGTTTTGCCTTACGACTCAAGGCATCTGCAACCTTGTTCTCCTTTCCTTTAATATGCTGAATTTTGAAATCATACTCACTTAAGAAAGTGAACCATCTAGCTTTTCTAGCGTCCAGGTTTGTCTGATCTAATAAATATTTCAACCCCATGTTATCTGTCAATAAGGTAAATTTTCTGCCAATAAGGTGATGGCGCCACATTTTTAAGGCATGAATTACTGCCAATAACTCTAAATCATAGGTAGAGTAGTTCTTTTCATGTACTTTCAGCTTTCTAGATTCATATGCCACTGCATGTCCTTCCTGTGTTAAGACTCCACCGAGTCCGTTATTGCATGCGTCTGTACAAACTATGAAATCCTTGTTAGGATCTGCTATCCTCAAGATAGGTGTCGTAGTCAATAATTCCTTTAATTTCTTAAAACTGTTAGAACATTTCTGATCCCATACAAATTTCTTCCCTTTCTTCTGTAAAGAAGTTATGGGGTTGGCAATTCTCAAAAAACCTTCTATAAACTTTCTGTAATATCTAATAATGCCCATAAATGATCTTACATCCGATACATCCTTAGGAACTGGCCAGTCATTAATGGCCCTTATCTTATGGGGGTCAACCAAGATTCCTTCTTTAGAAATTATGTGTCCTAGATACTGAATTTTGTCTTTGTGGAAGTCACACTTACTAAACTTAGCGTATAGTTGATGATCTCTCAGAACTTGTAAGATAATCCATAGATGTTCATCATACTCTTCTTTATTTTTTGAATACACTAAAATGTCATCTATAAACACAACAACAAACTTGTCTAAGTATTTGTGCAGAATATTATTCATCAAACACATAAATACAGCCGGGGCATTAGTCAAGCCGAATGGCATGACTACGAACTCGTAATGTCCATACTGAGTTCTGAAAGCTGTCTTGAAAATATCTTCATCCTTAACCCGTACTAGATGATATCTTGATCTTAGATCAATTTTTGAAATTATCGTTGCTCCACACACCTGATCAAATAAATCGTCTATGCGGGGAAACGGATACCGATTTTTGACTGTCATCTTATTAAGCTAGCGATAATCTATGCATAGTCTTAGGGTTCCATCCTTCTTCTTAACAAAGATGACAGGTGCTCCCTAAGGAGACATGCTGGGTCTTATATAATTCTTATCAATCAGTTCCTTCAACTGTAATTTCAATTCGTTTAATTCCAGTATATTCATTCTATATGGAGCTTTAGAATTTGGTACTGCTCTTGGTATTAACTCGGTGGTAAAATCTAAATCTCTTTTAGGAGGTAATCCTGGAATCTCCTCAGGAAATACATCCTTAAAATCTTGTAGGACAAGTATGTATTCTAATTTCAGTTTGCCCTCTTTACAGATAAACTCATCGTTTACTACATTTACTGCAAACAACTGACATCCTTTCCTAACTTCCCTATTAAATTGCATGGCTGAAATTTGTCTAAGGGTTACCTTTCTCGGGATACCTTTTATTTCTATAGTTTTTCCTTCGTCATTTAAACATGTAAAACTTTTTCCGTAACAGTCCAGAATGACATGATGGGCTTCTAACCAGTCCATTCCGATTATAACATCATAGGATCCTAAAGGTAAAATATTCAACTTGATTTGTGTCTGTAATTGATTCATGGATAAAGCACAACTTTCTATAAAATCTGATACTTTCCTCTTTGTTCCAGTTGCTAGTCTAACTAACCAAGATTTACTGAACTTTTATGTTTTTAATTTAAGACTTTCTACTATATCTGGTGATATATAACTTAAGCTAGCACATGGTTCAATTAAAACAGTAACAAGATGATTTTGTAGCATACCTTCAATCTCTACCATGGAGATTTGATGATCTACTTTCCTGTTGTTGAGTGCTATATTGATTCTGGGCATTTCCCTCGCCACGTCTCCAACAATAGGTTTAGTCTGAATAGATTTGATGTTGTTAGTTTTTCGCTTCTTCAAGGGACATTCTGATGCATAATGGGGACCTTGACATTCAAAACATTTGATAGGTGTCTTTTGCTCATTGGTTCTGGTATTATTAGGTGCATTTCTGGGTGCTGTAGAATTCTGCCGTTGACTGTTTCTGAAGTTTTTCCCTTGAAAGTTCTGATTCTAGAAAATTTTCTTTTGGAAACCGGAATTTCCATTGAACCTAAAATTTTTCCTTTTCAGCTCAAAATGGTTGGGCTTATGATTCTTCCAGTTCGACATTCCTTCTCTTTTCCGATTTGTGTCATAACAAAAAATTGCCTTTCTCATAGCCTCTTCCAAGGTTTTAGGATTGTCATATTCGATTCTATCCTTAATATTGAAAGGTAGGCAGCTCAAGTATCTTTGAATTTTTGGTTTTTCTTCTATGAGGTATGGCACATATCTTAGTAAGTTCAGAAATTTACTGTTCATTTCCTTCATGTTCATACCTCCCAGCTTCAAATCGTAGAACTCTTTGGATTTTTCTTCATAGTAATGTTCAGATAAATACTTCTTTTTAAAGTATCATTTAAAAGTACTCCAGCTTACATCTTTATCTTTGATGCCCTTTACCCTTTTGATGTCCTGCCACCAAATATCCGCTTTTCCGGTCTGGTTATATATAGCCATTTTTGCCTTCAAGGACTCTGAATAGTTATAAATCTGTAAGTATTTCTTCATACCGGACAACCAAGCTTCAACTGTCTTGCCCTTCTCAGTTTCTCCATTGAAAGTTGGAGGTCTAATCTTTTTGAACTCCCCAGAAATCTGCTCATACTCCTTATGATTTTTCCTTCTGGGTTTGAAATCTCCTTCACTACTATCACTGGTGTAGTTACGTTTCTTTTTACGCACTTCAATATCATCTCCTAATGAGGTTGAACTGTTGTTCACCTCACTGGTTTTCATTTTCTTATTTTTATTAACACAAGGCAGATCCTCAACTTTGGAGATATCTTCATTATTTCTCTCTTGCTCCTCAGTTGGGCACTATTCAAATAACACTTGGTTTAATTGTTCTTGTGCTTACGGAATTATTTCATTGTCTTGTTTCACAGATCTGATTTCTTCCTTTAATTCATGAAAATCACGTAACAATTCTGAAGAACTGTTATTTAGTTCACCATGACCTTCTTCTGCATAGTGCTGTCCCGAGTCGTGGCTGTTTGGTTGAAATCTGTCTTCTACATGATCAACTGAATTCTCCATACCTGTAGCTTAAAACTATTTCTGAACAACATAATAATTAAAATTTAAATTAGTAAGATTTTCTGCTGTATAAAATTTTCTGCTGCATGTTCTTGGACCTATTTTAGGCCTAGAGTTCGAACATGAGCTCTGATACCACATGTAACATCCCGAATTTTCATAAAAATTTAAAACTTTTGAAAATGACATTAAAAATGCGAAAATTATAGTTGCGGAAAATAATAATTGTTTGAGTACAACAGAAATGATTAAAAGGTCGTTAAGTACTAAACATAATTTAATTTATGTATTAGAAGCATTATGATAATGACAATTTTAACACACACTTGACAAACATGATTATTGTAATTAATGCACTGACAGGTCAGGAATATGATGCGATACTTTTTCTTTTGAGATGATACTGATAGTTTGTTTTTTGATGACCAAGGGTGTCCTACGAGTTACCCTAGAGTTTACTTAATTGCAACGCTAAATCATTTGAAATGTTCTATGTGCAGACGACAGGTAAGAGTTTCCATGACTACGTAAATTCAAAGTACGTGTATAGTTCAAGTTCAACGTCGTATTTAAATAGAATATTAGAAATCTATTGTGATTCACAAAAGTAATGCAGGGATGAATTACATGGTTATAATTACTGGTTTCAAAAGTTGTCTTACAGCTCAGCACTGTTGACAATACTGACGTCTAGATAACCTACATGCTAATTACGTTTGATGTCGTAAACAAATGATGTTGTCATAGTTTGGCTTTAGTCAAAGTCTTATGGTAATTAGTACTTGTAGAACACTAATGTTGTAATTGTATTGCTATCCATCAAATGCATGACATTTAGAGTGAGGGTACGAAGTACATAGCAATGACATGGTTTTCATGCTAATATATATTTATTGGTTCTGTTGAGATTCCAAAAATGTGAACTCTTATCTTTTTAATAGTTGCAATAATGAAAACTATGATTATCATGTTGATCATATAATTCTTATAGATTATTAACCCATATAATAGTTTTACAATTGCAACTACTCTTGATAAATATGAAAGTTCACAATATTAAATTTATATGAAATTGAAACTTAATACATGGCTATATAAAGCATTATATCACTAAATCAAAGTCGTGACTATAGACTTAGAAAATATAACCATTATACGTTTATAACGATAAATTTTTTATATTGTAATTATCTATTTGGACATTATATCGTTTGATTTTATGGCACTGACATGTATTTATGTCGACAGGGTGGATGAGTTGACGGTTCATTAAAATGGCATAAGCCTCGAGATGTCGTGGAGATAGTGTCTCGATCCTGCATTAAAAGCTCGAACCAAAACTCCAGCTGACTGGGATTGTTAATAATCCACGTAGTGTGATATCAATGTAATAGCAACTACGATAGTCATTGTGTAATGGTTTTTATATTGAACTTCTCCGAGTTGGCTATTGTTCGATCCTCTGTGTGCATAAGTGGCATTGCCATGCTTGTGCTAATGAATGGGACATTAAATGCAGATGCTGGTCGTCCCGATGCAATCTTGCTGGCACCCTCATGATCGTTGATTTTGATGAGTTTGGGTCGTTGGATGTAACCATAGCTTTTTGTCGTTGTTTTGGTTAATGAAAATTGAATGGTGTTCATTGTTACTGTTGTTTCGGCAGTGAGGCCGACAGGCCGCTGAAATTTAGGGTTATAAAGATTTGTAAGAGGTTTTGACCTCGAGACTTGTAGGTTAGGGTTGAAGTTGCAGGTTCTTTCTCACTGTAATGGCGTTGTGCTAAAAACTTGGGTCTCTGGTTTGAATTGCTATTGAGTTGATAGTTTATAGCTTTTCGTTTAGAGTTTTAGTAGAACACACAATGTTGCAAAATGAAAGAGGGTATCCTGGTCTTGTCTACAACAAAGAGCTTGTCATTTTATTGGAGAATGTAAAGAGCTCGATCGCTTGTTGAAAAGGTAAACATCCTCAAAAAATAATGGTTCTTTGTTTGAACTTCGACTTATGGCTTAAAATATAAAAGTTATCTAACTCTAGGTCGTTGTTGTGTCAGTTGCAGGGTTCAAAGAATGATTTGAGCAAGGGTTTGGAAAAAGGTTGACATGCTTCCATTCCTGGTAAGCTCTGGGTCTCAAACCCTCGTAGGTGATCTTTTCGGTCTTGGTTGATGTGGTCTTTCAACAAATGAGTAACTAGTCCTTCCATGCTTCGGCGTTTGTCTGTCAGTTGAGCATCTATGAAGATTTTTATAGTTGAAGTGAAAAATTTATAGGGATGACCCTCGTTTATTTAAATGATACTCTGTATTTTATTTTAGATGTCTAGTTTTGTCAAAAGGGAGTTGTAAAACTCGAATTTAAGAGTGGGAATAAACCCTGTGTGGTTTTCTCTTTTGGAAAATGTAAAGTCGACCTGTGTAATGATGCTTCCTTTGTGAAGTTGGACATTTGTGTTGGTTCGAAACCTTGAACGATAACCTGTTGGTTTACGATATGAGGAGTGAGAAGTAGAGCCAAGGCTCGTCTACTGTGGATACAATGCCTTTCTTCTCGACAATGAAAATATGCTATTTCTTTTTGTGCTATTCGTCTGTGTTATATGTTTGAGTACTGTAGGTAGATAATGTGATTATCGAGCTTTGTAAGGATCTATATGCTTTATCGTAGATGATAAACTCTGTAATATGCAATGATGAAATGGTTTTTCTTTTCGTTTGTAAGTGGAAAAGAACAGGGCCATACCCTAGTTCAAGTCTTGTTTTAAATATAAAAGATATTTTAAATGAAAACTTCCAGAAAAGAAATGTCGAGCCAAATTGGGTTTTAAATCTGGAGCTTGTGTAGATCATTGTTTGTTCGTTTATGCAAAACGATGATAAGGATATAGTAGTATTACTAGGATTGATACGAAAACCAATGTTTGAGAAATACATGAAGATTGTAATATATATATATATATATATATATATAGGGTAAGATGGATGAAAAACTGTGACGCACCTGCAACAATTAATTAATACGAATATGCGAAATAGCAGAAATGACAGAACTCACAATCACTTTTATATTGATCACAGGCCACTTCGAGGGGGCAACCTCCTATGAGCAAGCTCAATACAAATAACTTCACGGTGCCTTCATAGGTCTCAACACACACTTATATACTAAGTCTAGGTGCCAATACTATGGGTCAAAACCATTGGCCACTACAAACTATGGATCAACAATACTACGGGCGACTTACAAAGCATATGCGCCAACAACAATAACACAAACTATTGATCAACAAATACTACGGGATGACTTACAAAGCATATGCGTCCAACAACAACATACTAACAAAGTAAAGACATGGGTTCCTAACATCCCCTCCCCCTTAAAATAAAGCTTTGTCCTCAAAGCTTTAGATGTGGAAATTGTTGTTGAATCTGAAGGAGTGGTTCCCATGTAGCATCCTCTGGTTGCATGCCGTGCCACTGAATTAAGACCTCTGTGATAGAGCGAGAGCGAAGCTGACGCGTGCGCCGATTGAGGATGGCCTCTGGCTCCAAAAGGATGGATCCTTCATTATCCAGTTCAGGTAAAATCATTTGTCCACTGATGTTGGTGCCAAGAACTTTCTTCAGACAAGAGACATGAAAGACTGGATGAATGCGGGAAGAAGGAGGAAGTTCCAATTTATAAGCAACGGACCCAATCTTTTGAAGAATCCGATATGGCCCATAGAACTTTGGAGCGAGCTTATGATGCCCTTTGAGTTTCAAGGAGGATTGTTTGTATGGCTGGAGATGAAGAAAAACCATATCGTCGACTTGAAAAGTGCGCTCAGAACGGTGCTGATCAGTTTGTTGCTTCATGCGATTTCTTGCCATGTGAAGATTGTCGCGCAAAATGCGAAGAATCTGATCGCGGTTTCAAAGGACCGTGTCAACTTCCTGAACTGGTGAACTGGTGGGGGTGTATGGAAGAAGAGCTGGAGGTACCTAACCATAGACTACTTCATATGGGGTCATTTTAGAGGCGATGTGGTAAGAGGTATTGTACCACCATTCAGTAAGAGGAAGCCACTTTGCCCATTGATGTTGTTGTTCCGAGGTGAAGCAACGAAGATAAGTTTCCAAGCATTTATTGATAATTTCAGTCTGACCATCTGTTTGTGGGTGATACCCTGAACTCATCTTCAGTTTGGTGCCAGTGTGGCGAAATAGTTCTGTCCAAAAATGACTGGTGAAAGTCGCATCACGATTGAGACAATGGAAGAAGGGATGCCATGAAGATGAAAGATCTGGTCCAGGAAAATTTGAGCGACAGAGGAGGCTGTATAGGGATGGTTGAGAGCACAAAAATGACTATATTTGGAGAGGCGATCAACCACAACGAGAATCACTGTCTTCCCACCAGATTTAGGGAGCCCTTCAATGAAATCCATAGAAATATCTGTCCAAATCCATGTAGGTATGGGCAAGGGTTCAAGCAATCCTGGAAGGAGTGTTGTTTCACCCTTATTGCGCTGGCAAGTATCACATTCGGCCACCATCTGTTGAATTGTACTTTTCATGCCCTGCCAAAAGAAGTTACGTCGTGCTTGTTCATACGTTTTGAGGAACCCAGAGTGCCCTACCGATGGAGAAGCATGGAGTTCATAGAAGACAGCCTGTTGAAGATCTGTGCTCTGGGGAAGCACTAGACGACCCTTGTATTGCAGAGAAACACCATCCCAAGAGTAATGTGGTACAGCAGAAGGGTTGTTGGTCAAGCGTTGGATGATTTGAGATAAGGAAGAGTCATTGACATAACCCTGTTGAACAGATTGCAACCAATTTGGAACAGGCATAGAAATAGTTGAAAGAGAACCTTGGGCATCAAATGTGCGAGAAAGAGCATTTGCCACAATATTGTCTTTACCCTTCTTGTAAGTGATCTCATAGTCATAACCCATGAGTTTGCTAACCCATTTCTGTTGTGCCGGGGAGGAGACACGCTGGTCCAAGAAGTATTTCAGACTCTGGTGATCAGTCTTGATGCAGAAATGACTCCCTAATAGGTATGGGCGCCACTTCTGTACTGCATGCAAAATAGCCATCATTTCCTTCTCATAGGTATAGGCAACTAAATTCTTACCTGAAAGGGATTTGCTGGTGAACGCAATGGGGTGTTCATCTTGAAGGAGAACAGCACCAAGTCCATTGCCACAAGCATCACTCTCAATAGTGAAGGGCTTGGAAAAATCGGGCATAGCTAGCATTGGTGTAGTACACATAGCTTGTTTTAGTTTGTCAAATGCACACTGAGCAGCAGGTGTCCATGTAAAAGCATCCTTTTTTCAATAGAGTAGTTAATGGAGCTGCAATCTTCCCATAATCCTTGACAAACTTGCGGTAGTAGCCAGTCAACCCCAAAAAACCACGAAGGCTCTTGAGTGTCTGAGGATGCGGCCAATTGTTCATGGCATCAATTTTGGTAGGATTCACGCGAACCCCTTGTGCTGAGATAATGTGCCCTAGATACTCAACTTCCTTCTGTCCAAAAACACATTTAGACTGCTTGGCATGGAGATGATGGTCAGAGAAAAGTTGCATGACAAGATCCAGATGCTGGAGATGTTCATCCCATGTTTTACTGTAGATGAGGATATCATCAAAGAATACCAGAATGAATTTTCGCAAGTAGGGTCGAAATATTTTATTCATTAAGGCATAGAATGTGGAAGGAGCATTAGTGAGGCCAAAGGGCATGACCAAAAATTCATAATGGCCATCATGTGTGCGGAAAGCTGTTTTAGGGATATCATCCTCATGAACCTGAATTTGATGATACCCAGAACGAAGATCCAACTTGGAGAAAAAGTGAGCCCCATGAAGCTCATCAAGAAGCTCATCAACAACAGGAATTGGAAACTTATCCTTAATGGTGAGGTGACTAAGTGCTCGGAAGTCAATGCAGAGGTGCCATGACCCATCTTTTTTGCGGACAAGAATAACTGGAGAGGAAAAGGAACTAGTGCTTGGGTGAATAATACCTTGCTTCAATAAGTCCCGAACGAGCATTTCAATCTCCGTTTTTTGGTGAAATGGGTAGCGATAGGGCCTGATGTTGGGAGGAATGCTGCCAGTAAGGAGCTGAATACGATGGTCTTCTGGCCTGGAAGGTGGCAACCCCACTGGTTCAGCAAAGACACCTGTATATCGATCCAGAATTTGTTGTAGATCCAAAGGAGTAGTGGAGACCGTTGATGGTTGCATCTGAATGGAATGGATCTGAGTGATGACACCATGTGAATTCTTCTTGAGGAGTTTTTCCATGCGATGTGAACTGATGATGCTGAGAGAACCTGGTTGTAATCCTGTCAATGTGTGTTTTGGTCCATTGAGGGAAAACTACATCCAAAGTTCAGCAAAATCCCATAAGATAGGGCCAAGTGTGCGTAGCCATTGAGCGCCCAAAACCACATCACATCCGCCTGAGGGCAAGGCAAACATGTCAGAGCATAAGGTATAATCTCCCATAGAGATACGCACATTTCGACACTTCCCTTTGCAAGGTAAGGTGCCCCCATTGGCAACCATGACTTCAAAGTTGGAGCAAGGATGGATAAAACAATCAACTTGTTTGGCGATCCGAGGGTCAATGAAATTATGAGTGCTACCAGAATCAATGATTATTGTAAGAGGAAACTTCTTGAAGTAACCCCTGACCCGCATTGTTTGGGGGGTGGTGATTCCAGCTAAAGCATGGAGAGATATCTCTGGCTGGTCATCCTGAGACGGAGGGTCAATAGGCGGTTCCTGAATGTCGACCGGAGCATCCAGTGTTTCTGGATCTTCGTCACCAATTTCAGAGGCAGGCAGAGACTCCACATCCAAGAGATAGAGCTTTTGTTGAACACATCTATGTCCCCGAGTGAATTTCTCATCACAATTATAGCAAAGCCCCTTTTCTCTGCATGCTTGCATCTCTGTTTCAGACAAACACTTAATAGGAGTCGGTCGAGGAGCCTGCGGTATAGGTGGTCGCTGAGAATCCATATTTCAGAAGGGAACAAAAGTGGGCTTGGAGCGTTGTTGGGCTGGAATCTTGTCTTCTGCCAACTTAGCCAACCCTAGAGCTTCCATCATTATGGTGGGACAGAACATTTTGACCTTAGAGCGGATGGCATCCTTTAGACCACTGATAAAACAACTCCGGTAAAAGTCATCAGACAATCCTTCGGTGTGGTTGGCTAGGTTCTCAAATTCGGTTTGATACTCTCTCATAGTGCCAATTTGGAGAAGTTTAGTGAGGGATCCAGTGAAGTCATCAAAAGCACTAGGACCAAATCGTTGCAAAAGGAGCTGGAAAAAGTCTGACCATTTGGGCTCTGGATGAGCCTTGATGTACCAACGGTACCATTGAAGAGCTTCCTATTCCAAGTGAAAGGATGCCAGCAGAACTTTGTTGACATTGAAAGTATTATGCAGACTAAAATACTATTCTGCACGATAGATCCATCCAGTTGGATCAGTACCATTGAAGCGAGGAAAATCAAGCTCCGGACCACGGAAATTGCTGGAAGAAGAGAACCCATTATCTGATGAAGACTCGGACTGCCGTTTGTTGTTCATAGCTGAATGTTCAAGATGGAGGCCGAGAAATTTTTCATCAAGATCCTGGAGTTTGGCTTGGATGGCTGCAAGTGCTTCTTCCATGGTTTTTGCTCTTGCACGGGTGACAACCATAACCAGGAGTTTTTTTTTTTTTTTTTACTGGGTAGGAAAACAAAAACAAAAACTGCTTCAGTAAGGGAAAATCTGGACTTGGGAAAAAATATGAAGGGTAATTGGGGTTTGACTAGGAGTTGGACACTGTCGAATAGACAGGGAAGAAAAAATGAGGATTTCAGAAGCGGGGTGAAACAATGGAAAAATTTGGCAGAGGGGGACAAAGAAGCAGAATTCAGAAAGGAACTCTGTGGTAAAAATTGAAGGTGATTGGGTGAAATCTGAGGAAGTTATGGCAAACCCTAAAAATAGACAAATGTGGGCTTTCGGGCTTTGGGAAGGGGAATTGGGAATAGGGTCCTCAGGAATGAAATATGCAGAATGGGATGACAGGGGTTCCCCAAAAATTTCAAGGGAAACAGAGTAGAAACAAGGGAGATATGGAAAAAAATCTGGATTTTTTTTTTTTTCCAGACTGGAGCGGCTACGGCTCAGAAGGGATCTGGAACAGCGCCGAATGGATTGAAAACGGCTGGATCTGGAACGGCTTGCAAAATGGATCTGAAACGACGCAGTAGTGATCGACAATAGTTCAGCTGAAAGTAGATATGGACCCCAGGTATGTGCGGCTTCCTAAAAGTTCAGGGGTTTCACTCGGCCACCAATGCTGTCTGACGGCTTGCGTATTGGGACAGTACCCCTCACTCCACAGCTCAGGTAAAACTGATAACCGCTTTGCCACAAACGACAGCTCTTGGTTTACCTCATGGGTGGGAACTAGTCAATCAGGTAGGGGTCGTTGCCCTTTTCACTGACAGGTCTTCTCAATGGGCCAGCTACTTCGGGGTTCCTGTGGTACTCCTCACAATGATTTTTAGGGCTTATGCCCAAGTACTTCCCACAGTTAAGCGGATAGGGATTATTTCCAAATCCGAACATGCAACAGATGCGAAAAAAAAAAATTGGCAGAAATTTCACTCAGCGAGCCCAAGAAAGTGCTCTGATACCAGATGTGATGCACCTGCAACAATTAATTAATACGAATATGCGAAATAGCAGAAATGACAGAACTCAGAATCACTTTTATATTGATCACAGGCCACTTCGAGGGGGCAACCTCCTATGAGCAAGCTCAATACAAATAACTTCACGGTGCCTTCATAGGTCTCAACACACACTTATATACTAAGTCTAGGCACCAATACTATGGGTCAAAACCATGGGCCACTACAAACTATGGATCAAAAATACTACAGACGCTTACAAAGCATATGCGCCAACAACAATAACACAAACTATTGATCAACAAATACTACGGGACGAATTACAAAGCATATGCGTCCAACAACAACATACTAACAAAGTAAAGACATGGGTTCCTAACAAAAACAAAGTAGGGTTTACATTTATTTTCATGCTCTGGTAGAAATGAAATAATTTATGAAATTGTTATAACAAGCAATGAAAACAATGTGAATGTAGAAATGTGAAAACTGTGAAAGATGACTGTGAATTGCAGCTGCATCCATCGTTAGCAATTCCATTTATTTACAGCATTACTCTTTATAGTGCAGACATGATATGATGTATGAAATTTTGTATTCCATTTATTTCCTATGTTCATATTAGAGATAAGAAAATACAATGTATCTAACATGAATTTAACAATAGTTGTTTTTCATGAAACAATGGGGTATTCTATAATCTATTAAATACTATACTGTAATTATTATTGTTATTAACTATAGGGAAGAAAATGAAACACAACTCAATCATTGTACTTACTCATCGAATCAAAGGCAGTTTGCTTATCTTTTCATCTATACTTAATTTGCTTCTCTACACTAGAGTACGATGCGTAAAACAACATGTGGAAAAATGTAGAGATTGGTTTATCAATTCCAAATCATCATTTAACTTAACATTCAGACTTTAAACAAAATTAGAAATAAATTCTTCTTCCAAACAACAAAATAGAGATTACTAATTTTACTAAACAGAAATACTAACTGAGATAAAGTAGAGAACTGTAAAACCTGGATAAATCTGTAGGGAAAAAAACAACCCAAGAAGACTGTTCCACCCAACCAATTCCCGAAGACAGTCAAGTACTTTCCTTAGGACCCCCGAGCCTATTCACTGAACCACCAGGAGGAAGAAACTTAGGAATTTAGGATCTCTTCTTGCAGTAGCAAATAAATGTCGAATATTCAAGAGCTAGAAATCTAAGGGACCTACTCCAACAACTTTGTTTCTCCTTCACAAATATAGTATGCAGACTTATGATTGCACTCACAACTAGCCTGCCTATTCGAATCTCTCAGTGATCACCTGATGCACATGAGGAAATATTCCTGTAGAAATATTGTGTAGGAGCTGCCTACTCAATTCGAATTTTTCTTATGTAGGCCGCCTAGGACTTTTCAGTTGTTACTGGGTCATTAAATGAGCTGCCTGCCCACTCCCACCACCTGGAGGATAATGCCACATTTTTAGGGGTAGTTGTCCCATAACCAATAGCTAGTGGTGTGGTGCAATTGCTGCCATCTGTCCCATACCTTCCAACAGCTTCCATTCCTCCTAGTGGGTCAGTGAACACTCATTTAACAGTCCCCTTGGGTGTTTGTCTCCTAATTAATTAATTTAAATAATAATAATCAGTAATTACATTCATCCTTGATCAAAATTGATCATAATTAGAAAACTTTGTAATTAAATTTAACATAAAGTATTTTGCTAATAAAATAATAATTTCTGAAATTTGGGTAGGTGACAACATGGTAGATCCTAGTCTTTACTATGGACTTATCCTCATTGCCATATGCAAGACTTGCCTACCTGAAATCTGAACTTTAATCATCCAAACACGTTGTGAGTATCTATGCATATAATCCTTTCATTGCTACAACAGTCACTGACGTGATTTCAGAATTATAACACTCAATAATTCAAACACTCTCAACTGTTAATATTTGAAATGCAATGAAATGTATATATTTCTATATATGCATCATGATCATGATAGAATTGCAATACACAGTTACACTATCCATGCAATTTAAATAAAACTCCAATATTCATTACTTCACATTCCATGCAATTCTATCCTTCCAACAGAGTGCTCTAGTAGCCCATCACATGTCTACCTTCTTCATGCAGTTTTTCTCCTGCATTCATAGTAGCTCATGAAATGGTCTCAAGATTAACAATAGTCCATCATTTCATCTATTATCTAGCTGCATTGAAACATATATATGTCACACCCATGCATTCACACAATGCATCTCAACATGTGCACCCACACATATGCATGTGCATTCACAACATTTACATAATCTTTTAATGTGCATTCACTCAATGCATAATATCTCAATACCACCTTGCATTAATCCATGAATACTAGGCATTCAAACATACTATGGCCTAACCATGATTACCACATACAACATGCACTACCATGACAGGTCCATAAGTCCTCACTTGCTTTGGTTGTTAAACTCACAACAAATATTCACAAATGGCATGATATGATTTCATATGAATGCATTGAGGTTTCTAAGAAACTGTAGGGTGTAAGGCTCCTTACCTTTTCTTACCCACACCTCACCATACTTGGTGGGTTGACATTCACATTCAGGAACTCAGTACCACATGCCAACCAATCTACATAATTTAAACATAGTTGAAGGGGTCTTACCAAATCCTCTTTCCACATTCATGCAGTTAAGCACAAATAACAATTACCTACATGGTTGTCTTTAACATCTCTTGGTGTTATCTGATTAGTTGGCCTCTTACCAAGGCTACATAGACCTTTTTCCAACCTTATGAGCACTAATTTGTTGCACCATCCTTTCTCATAAGGCTATTGGTCATATGCAACAATCATCATCCACATCTTTAGCCATGCTTCGGTTGTCTTTGGTCCTACAACCAATGCGAACACAACTAATTATTAGCAACCACAATCATTATCTTAAGTGAATCATTGCATATGTAAAACCTCACTATTTTACCAATATGCAATATCATATACACGCAAAAACATGTTCACATGCACTGTGCAATGTTTATTAATATTCCATCTAGCGCATATTCATCTTATCTATATAATCTCTTGCATTTCCAGTCATGCTTCTATGGTATAATTCATACAACCATTATCAACCATAAGAAATACCATTAATGGGCTATTGCATGTGTGACTTCACTACCTTTACCCATATGCAACATCATGCTCATGCATAAGCAATTCACATGTACTATGCAATGACTCTTTAATCATGCCCGCTAGTTCATATGCATCTAATCTGTTATTCTCTTACATTTCCAGCATCCTTATTGCATAATTTCGAGTATATGAAAATTGGAAAATATAAATACAATAGTAAGAGAGGATTTAAGGAATTCTCCCTTTCCAATTCCTCATTATGACATAGATTTCCCCCTCTACATCATAGCTGATCATTTTCTTGGCTTTCCTATCAAGCACACAAGGATTCATTAGCTATGATCTTCTCACAAATTAGCAATTCAGTATATACATACGTGTATAACATTCATTCTTGCTATTTTCCAAGCATGCAATTCTTATGCTATAAATAGAAATAGTTTAAGGTGAGGAATTGCCCTCTTATCAACATTGCCTTGCTGCTCCCATTTCTCTTCCACAATGCATATTATAGCCAATTACTCTTAATTAGGCTTCCACACCCTTCTATGCAATTCCTACTTCTCATTCCAAGCATAGAGAATGCATTTCACACTTTCAACGACTATCTCCGGGGGACGACGGGGGTGAAGGGGACTTCCTCGTTTTTTTTTTGTAAATCCTTTGATTTCGTGCAATCTGGCGCATAAGTTCCATGGCATTTTTCAACTTTTGGCACCTGAAAAATCTCCCTAGAAAACAGCTAGAATTCCATGTCTCGGAGCAACTTGTCCAGTTCTTCCGACCTGTTGCGGACCAACTCATTGAGTTCTTCCAACCTTTTGCGGAGCAACTCACTGAATTATGCCAATCGGCAAACTCATCTGTCTCTTCCGACCCGTTGCGGAGCAAATCGCCGAGTTCTTCCGCTGTTTCAGACCAACTTGTCAAGTTCTCCCACCGAAAACACTTAGAAAAATTTTGAGATTTTTCGAAGCAACTCGTCTAGTTCTCCCGCCGTTTCGGACCAACTCGCCCAGTTCTTCCGGTCGAAACTTAGCTTTTCCTTCCGACATGTTTTGGCGAAACTCTCCAACTCTTTCCACCATTTCGACGGAAACGCGCCAGCGTTTTCCGCCGTTTCGGCCCAAAACTCATAACTTTCCGTTGAAATTTTCCTTCTTTTTGGGTGAACTTATTGATTTTCTGCCGGTTCGTTGCGGAGCAACTCGCCAAGTTTCGTCGCCAAATTCGGCGCAAACTCGCCAGTTCTAGCCGAAAACTTCGGCGCAACTCAATGAGGTTTGCCGAAACACATCGGCTCAACTCCACGAGACTTGCCGAATCAGTTAGGAAAAACACTTCGAAATTTTTTGAAAATTTTTGAAATTTTAAAATTTTGAAACTTTTCTTAACGGTCTGTGTTGGGCAGGAAGCATACTTACCTCTGCAATTGTGATAGGTATCCCATGAAGGCCCAAATGTTGCAACCATCTAATACCATTCTGTAACGTACCCACCCATGCATCCAATGCAAGGGAGGGAACATGATGCCAATCTCTGGGGCTTTTACATAAGCTCAGCCCATTCATTAGATTCATAACAATAAAGATGATGTGTGCAGATGCAAATCACTTAAACATGCATAGCGGAATAAAACATATTCATCCACACACTCTTCATATGCATTCAACATATCAATAATGGTCATTAATTTAAGCATTGCAGAATTAAATACATAGACAGAAAAAACAACACTTATCTTCATTGTTCAATTGTCCCAAACAACTAGCTATGTCGCTGCAACGTTCCACCCAACCATAGGTCTCTCCCGAGCCTGTATTCTTTCAGCACTTAGAGACCACCCCCGAGCTGGGCATGATTTCTACAAGGAAAAGGGGACATTCAAGCTCATGCACAGCCAATTAATCATTTCATCCAATCCAAGACAGTCCATAGCTGGGTTTATCAGGCTACATTTGAACCTTGGGTGCTTGCACTCAAGCTCAAACCAAAACAATGGATACCCATCTCAACCCCAACATTCTCTTACACTCAATAAACTCAAAAATTGGGCATGGGGACACATTTTTAGCAATGGGGTTTACAAACAGGATGGCCATGGTTTTTTCCCAAAACGTAGGCACACCAAAATGGACCGTGGAAAGGGGAATTCGACCACAGGGAGAAAACCTAATTTCTCCCACAGGTTATGAGCATTTCAAATTGCCAAAACAACCTCATTGAAACCCCAAATCGAGCTCCCTCTTCTTCCAGCAGCTCTGCAACACAAAAATTTCCTCCTCCCCATTGAAAACAAGGAAACACAAGAAAAACATGGAGGAAAAACGCCCAGGAAGCTCCAAAAATGTGAGAGCGGCAAACCTGGTTGATGGGTAATGGCTTGGGGAGCAATTCATGGCTCTTTTCTTTCCCAAGAAGCCAAACATGTTTTTCCATGCAGGGTGTGTTGATGTATATGTAACTTCGGAATGTATTTCACATATATGTATATTGTATTCCTATAGAGATGTTATTATTCCTCTATACGGAAGTGTCGTTATTTATATTGTAAGTGTCGTAACTTATACTTGATGGGTTATTAGACCACCTTGTTTGGGGTCGGCCCTGTATAAGTCATGTGGGTCAAAGGGTTATTAGACCACCCTATTGGGGGTCGGCCATGTGGGTCGAAGGGTTATTAGACCACCCTATTGGGGGTCGGCCCAGTCAGCATTATGTTATGTGGTTAAGTTCGAGCCTACATGAGTTAGGTAAAAAGGCAAGTCAAGTCAAGTATAAATAGAGTGCGGGAGGCACTCTATTTACTCACTCACTTCTCACACATGCACTCAAGGAGGAGTGGCGCACTTATGGAGGAGGAGGATCTGCTGCTAGGTTATGGCTATCTCTCTTGGTTGTTTGTATCATTGCTCTATCTATCTCTGAGGAAGTTATTGGGGTTTTTCACCTTTATGGTTTTCCCCAAGTAAATCTTTGTGTCTCTTGTGTGCTTGCATTATTGTCTCCATGATTGATATGCTGTAGATATGCTGTACATGTTGTTCTCTTAGTTAAGATCCTAGATCAGATAGAAGTAAATTCTGAAAATCTAACATGGTATCAGAGCTAGCCTGAAAGAAGGCATGATATGGCATGTATGACACTTGTTGCACTTACGATGTTAGGGCTTGATATAGCAAAAACCAGTCATCGTATCACTTTCACTATAAATCCGTTTTGGCAAAGTTTTCGGATCTGAAATTGTTACAGGCCGAAGCTAAGATCCCCATGTACCTTGTGTCCAAAGGACAACCTATAATTCGTTGTAATTTGTGATTTATGATCTGTACAATATAGGGTTTCTGCCTCTTCCAGATCTGAGTCAAAATCAGGTGACCTTGGGAAAAAGGTCATAACCTGGGCTAGGAAGCTCCACATCAAATTTCGTAAAAATTTGCAGGTAGTACACAGACGGAGATATCTCAGGAAACTTTTTTAGAGGCCGAAGTTGAACCAGTGACACGTGGCACACCGTACAAGTTCGCTCTACTATTTTATCCCATAAACAGGTCACGTTGTGACATTTGGCATAACTCTCTCTCAGAGAATCCAATTGAGGTCATACCTGTCAGGATGGAAAGATAACAGGTCAGGCTATCTCAGGAAACTTTTTCAGACCCTGTGGATCGAAAAGTTTGGAGTTACACCAGAAACAATCAGGTACATATTTCTGTCAAAACAAAATTATTTTTGAGTACCTTCATTCATGGCTTCCGGAATTTAGGGATTTCGAGAAAGTTGGAATTTTTTGTAATCGGAGACCACGGCTGAATGCTACTCATCAAAATAAAAATTTAGAGACCAAAATCAGAATTTTTGGTTGGGCAGAAGGCCGGGCTTGATCAAACCCTAGTTCGGGACTTTGATCGGAAAAGTGGAAAATTAGGGCTTCTGTAAAAATGGGAATTTTTGAAATCTGTGACCATGGCTGGAAGATCCTCAGAAAAATAGAAGCTTAGAGATTTAGATCAAAATTTTTGATGGGGAAAAAGAGTGGGCTTCATCAAACCCCAGTTCAGGGTCACGTACAGTGAATCCGGAAGTTTCAAAGGCAAAATTGAGGAGTGAAACTTTACAGTTTTCAAATTCTGAATATACTAGTTTGATCAACTCATCAAGGCACATATTTCTATCCTTTCGAAAGTTTGAAATTCAAAGTTTGAATTTTTGGGGTTTCTCTGACAAACCCATATCTAGCTCCAGGTCCAGTTCTTGCAAATCAAGTGGTGGTTTAATCCTAGAAGAAGATGGATTGGTCACCTGCATAAGTGAAGATATTCCTGTTTCAGAGGGAGATGAAGCTAAGGCCTTACATAAGAAGATTACAAGCGATATCGACAGGTATGACTCATTGAGGTATGTTTTGAGATTTTTTTCATGATTAAGTTTATGGTATGTTTGTCTCCATGTTATTACGGTTAGTACAATTTTGATTTTAGATTTGTCGTATCACCTTAACAAAATTATGAATGCATGATAGAAGATATTCATTGTTTAGGGTGTTGACACTTATGATTGTACTAATGCATTATGGTGTTGTATGAGGTTTATGTTGTCTACTAACATGAAAGGTACACCAAGAAAGACAAATCATGTTCCAGTTCAAAGAACATATGATCATGATGACATGAGGATAAAGACTCATCCATTGTCATGGATCTCATAGAAGATCCATTTACGAGGTATGTATAACTTGGTTTTATAATGGCTAACCTATGAGATATACAGGTTACTAGCACAAGTCATTGAAGAAGAACAAGAAGACATCATGTGAGTATGTTATACATAACTAACTAGCATGCTAATCCAGGTATGTTTTTCCTATATCAAGATAGAATCCTACCTTGTGTTAGGATCTTATACTGTTGTGCTGTTGATGATGATTATTCATGAAGTAATAGGTTTGAATAATCACGGTTGTATGCATATTATGTTTCTTACCATAATTGATGATATGACTAACCAGAAGAATCATGAAGGTATAGGTTTGAATAATCATAGGTTTTATGCATATTATATCTCTTATCTTGATTGATGATTCAACTAACCTGAAGAGTCATAGGTTTGAGTAATTACAGGTTTAGACATGTTATGTTTCTTATGATTTGACTAACCATAAGAATCCTACATAAACCTTGAATGCTAATGCTTATTATTTTTCGTTTGAAGTGATCATGACTATACATGCTTGAGATTATTGTGTTTTAATAGTATACTAATGAATGTATGATTTTATATGAGATCACAAGGATAACACAATCATGATACTAATAAGCATGCATAGGGACCAAGGATGAATATGAGTTCAAGAACAGGTAATCCAGGAAACAAAGATCAAGAGGGAGCACACTCCAGTTGTTCCTGCAAGAAAGCAAAGGAACACACTTCAGTAGTTTCTGCAAGGATGCAGATATTCAAAGGGAGTTGACCATCTTTCACAATAGAAAGGTGTAGAAGAAGCTACTTCATATTAGGACTCCAGCAGCTCCTGTAAGGAAGCAAAGACTCAGAGGGAGTCCACCCAACAAACAAAGATAAGTATTTTAATTTCTTGCATATTTGTCTGTTTAAATAAAATTGTTCAATGATGTATGTGCTCATGTTCCTAGACTTAGGATATGTATTGTGCATATTAGAATAGTTGCATTGATGAACAGTATACTACTAATATACATGGGTAAGTGGCCTATGGCACTGTACAACATTCCATTGCTACTTATCTAGAATGAAACCTCTTTGCTGACATGTTGGGAGTTGTGCACACTCTAAACAATGTTCTGGTAGAGATTGGAATGCATCTAGAAAGTTACGGAATATGGATAAATGTTGTATTGAAGCATTGGCTAAGCTAATTGCATGACTGTATGACATATTTCTTTATGTGTAAGAATTTGTTCTGAAAATTATGAGATGTTTCTAATCATGCAATTTAACCTGTTTTGTAGGAAAGACCGTATATCTTCGCCTACAAAAGAACTACAACATTTGTTCAACAACAAAATTATCTATTGAAGATATTGAAGTTCCCAGGATCTGGGATGAAGAAATGGAATGCCATGATCCATCGATCATGAAGAACGATGTTTGGGATGTAGTCCCAAGACCTGAAGGGAAGTTTGTTATGACTTCCAGATGAAACTATCCGATCAAGCATGTTGCAGATGGCAGCATTAAGAAATATAAAAGTGATGAAATAGAATATGCACCAGATGGATTTCAAGACAACATGGTGTAGTCATATATGTGTGCAGAACTTGGTATGGTAGGATAGACATCCTTCTATCCAGTTTGGTCTTTACCAAGAGTAAAGCGGGTTCCAACCTTTACTACAAGGTTGAGGAAGGCAATCCAGTGATACTACTTTTGTATGTGGATAACCCACTTGTATCAGGTGAAGATAAATTGATTTCCAACACGCAGCGGAAGCTTACTACCGAGTTCAAGATGAAGAACTTGGGGATGATGCACTATTTGTTTTTGGCATGGAGGTGTGGCAGAGTGTAGATCGAATCTTCCTTGGTCAAGGGAAGTACACAGTTGATATCCTGAAGAGATTTGGGATGATGGATTGCAAGGCCATGGCCACACCTATGGCATCGAATCTGAAGCTTCTATGTGATGCTTCATCTGAGCCAGTTGATGTCTCTATGTATCATCAGATGATTGGGTCCTTGATGTACCTGACGAACACGAGATCAGACATTTGCTTTGCTGTGAACACATTGAGCCAGTTCCTGACGGATCCGAGGAGTGTTCACCTGGTTGCTGTAAAGCATGTTCTGAGGTACCTGAAGGGTACAATGGATTATGGGCTCAAGTATGAAGCAAATCAAAAGTTTAACCTGCAGGGTTATGTTGATTCAGATTGGGCTGGTAGTGCTGCAGATAGGAAGAGCACATCTAGGTGCTACTTCAATATGGGATCAGGTGTGATCTCTTTGTTTAGCAGGAAGCAGTCCTGTGTAGCACTAAGTACAGCTGAGGCAGAGTATGTTGCAGCCTGTTCAGCTAGTTGTGAGGTAGTATGGCGACGGAAGCTACTGTCTGAGCTATTTGATCTCCCGTTGGAGGCTACTGGTATCTTCTGTGATAACCAGAGTTGTGTGAAGTTGTCCGAGAACCCAGTGTTTCATGACAGGTCGAAACACATAGAGATCAAATATCACTATATCAGGGATATGGTGCAGAGAGGAGCTGTGAAGCTCCTATATGTTGCGACAGATGAGCAGATTGCAGATGTGCTGACGAAGCCACTAGCCAGGGTGAAGTCCGAGTACTTCAGAGAGAGGCTTGGCGTTCTTCAGATCGAGGACACTTCGAGGAAGAAGTGATGGACACATTTGCTGAAGCCATTCCAAGCATGTTGGAAGGAGGATCCTTCACATGGATGTGGATGTAAGCGCTGGATGACGAGCTTCAGGATGTTGCTCCAGATGACATGCAGCAGGATGTTGCAGTGATGATCAGGATGATCATAGATGACGAGCTTCAGGATGTTGCTCCAGATGACATGCAGCAGGACGCTACAGTGATGATGATCAGGATGATCATGGATACATCAGGATGATGTGTAGTGAGTATCAGGGTGATACTCTGTGGCCGTGGATTAGGTTGTGCAGATGAGCATGTAATCTAGTGCCCTGGGAGATTTGCAGATGGTCTTTCGAGGTTTTTCCTATGGCATGTAATATCGGTGCCCTGGGACATCTGGCAAATGCTCTTTTGAGGTTTTTCTCTGGGAGGACATGTAATTCGGTGCCCTGGGAGATCTGCAGATAGTCTTTCGAGGTTTTGCCTATGGCATGTAATAGCGCCCTGGGATATTTGGCAGATGCTCTTGCAAGGTTTTGTCCTATGGCATGTAATAGCGCCCTGGGAGATCCGATAGGTTGGGCTGTGTGCCCGTAATCAGTCCTAGGATTCTCTTGCGAGGTTTTGCCATGACCACATATAATAGCGCCCTGGGAGATCCTACAGGTCGGAGTTGTGTACCCGTAACATCCTGGGATGCTCTTTCGAGGTTTTGTGGTGGGGTCACATGTAATAGCGTCCTGGGAGATCCTATAAGTAGAGCTGTGTGCTCGTAACAGCCTGGGATGCTCTTTCGAGGTTTTGTGACGCACGTAATAAGTCCTGAGGATTCCACAGTATGGCCAGTGATGATGAAGACCTGCAGGTGGTGGGCCTACATCCAGTATGAAAAAGGACTGGCTCTGTAGAACTTCCTATGATGAGTAGATTCAGAGATTGATTGAGATAGCAGCAGCAGTGACGATGATGATGACTCGATGACGATTATCCAGTGACGATGATCCAGAGAAGATGACTTGTGCTAGAAGAACTGTGCTGAGAAATACCTTCCTAGTTAAGAGGGAGTGTTGATGTATATGTAACTTCGGAATGTATTTCACATATATGTATATTGTATTCCTATAGAGATGTTATTATTCCTCTATACGGAAGTGTCGTTATTTATATTGTAAGTGTCGTAACTTATACTTGATGGGTTATTAGACCACCTTGTTTAGGGTCGGCCCTGTATAAGTCATGTGGGTCAAAGGGTTATTAGACCACCCTATTGGGGGTCGACCATGTGGGTCGAAGGGTTATTAGACCACCCTATTGGGGGTCGGCCCAGTCAGCATTATGTTATGTGGTTAAGTTCGAGCCTACATGAGTTAGGTAAAAAGGCAAGTCAAGTCAAGTATAAATAGAGTGCGGGAGGCACTCTATTTACTCACTCACTTCTCACACATGCACTCAAGGAGGAGTGGCGCACTTATGGAGGAGGAGGATCTGCTGCTAGGTTATGGCTATCTCTCTTGGTTAGTTGTATCATTTCTATATCTATCTCTGAGGAAGTTATTGGGGTTTTTCACCTTTATGGTTTTCCCCAAGTAAATCTTTGTGTCTCTTGTGTGCTTGCATTATTGTTTCCATGATTGATATGCTGTAGATATGCTGTACATGTTGTTCTCTCAGTTAAGATCCTAGATCAGATAGAAGTAAATTCTGAAAATCTAACAGGGTGGCTTGCCCATACTCGAATTTGGACAGCCATACCTCCCATTCCCCAAGGCATTAACTACCTCAACCAACTCTTGGGAGAAATCAATGATTGGGTACAAAAGTCAACATGGGTAGTTGAGGGTTTGATGGGTTCTCTCATTGACACTTGGCTTAACTTTATTGGCTCCAAGGGTTTAAATGTTTCCCTCCCAATTCCTTGTAAAATCATGCCCCCATCTCTTTGTTGCATTGCATAGCTAGTTGTGGGTATTTTATTAAAATGCATATTTACACAATATCCATAATTCCATTATGCTTGGCTAGCACGTAAACCATATGCATCAATAAATCGATGTCGGGGCCTTGGCCTTGAGCTCCTCACCATGATTTCATAACAGTATTACATCATTTACAATTTTAATTCCATGGGGTTAAGATGGGGACGTTACAATCAGGATGATGCTATGATGATGATTAGGATGATCATGTGATGATGTACATCAGGATGATGTATGATGAGTATCGGGTTGATGCTCTGTGGTCGTGGACAGGTTGTGCAGATGAGCATGTAAGTTGACCTGGGAGATCCGATAGGTTGGGCTGTGTTCCTGTAATAAGTCCTGGGATGCTCTTTCGAGGCATTGCTCTGGGAGGACATGTAATATTGCTCTGGGAGATCCAATAGGTTGGGCTGTGTGCCCGTAAAAAGTCCTGGGATGCTTTGGCCAGGTTTTATGTTGCACGTAATAAATCTTGAGGATTCCACAGTATGGCGGAAATCCTAGATTTGTTCTAGGTCCCATCCAATATGAAAAAGGATTGGCTCTGTGGCAGAAATCCTAGATTTTTTCTAGGTCCCATACAATATGAAAAAGGACTGGATTTGTGGCGGAAATCCTAGATTTGTTCTAGGTTCCATCTAGTATGAAAAAGGACTGGCTCTGTGGTAGAAATCCTAGATTTGTTCTAGGTCCCATCCAGTATGAAAAAGAACTGGTTATGTGGTGGAAATCCTATATTTGTTCTAGGTCCCATCCAGTATGAAAAAGGACTGGCTCTGTGGCGGAAATCCTAGATTTGTTCTAGGTCCCATCCAGTATGAAAAAGGACTGGCTCTGTGGTGGAAATCCTAGATTTGTTCTAGGTCCCATCCAGTATGAAAAAGGACTGGCTCTGTGGCGGAAATCCTAGATTTGTTCTAGGTCCCATCCAGTATGAAAAAGGACTGGCTCTGTGGTGGAAATCCTAGATTTGTTCTAGGTCACATCCAACATGAAAAAGGGCTGGCTCTGTAGATGATGAAGACCTGCAAGTGGTATGCCTACATCCATTATGAAAAAGGACTGGCTCTGTAGAACTTCCGATGACGAGTAGATCGGAGATTGATTGAGATAGCAGCAACAATGACGATGACAATGATCCAATGACGATAATCTAGAGAAGAATACTTGTGCTAGCAGATCAGTGTTGAGAAATACCTTCCTAGTTAAGAGGGAGTGTTGATGTATATGTAATTTCGGAATGTATTTCACCTATGTATATTGTACTCCTATAGAGATGTTATTATTCCTCTATACGGAAGTGTCATCATTTATATTGTAAGTGTCGTAACTTATACTTGATGGGTTATTAGACCACCTTGTTGGGGTCGGCCTTGTATAAGTCATGTGGTTTAAAGGGTTATTAGACCACCCTATTGGGGGTCAGTCCTGTCAGCATTATTGTTATAGGTCAAATCTGCACTTCTTCATCCGTGATCACATTAAGCTGTCGACCACACAAAAGGACAACTTGGATTGAAGAGCATGATTTCCTTAGATGATGTATGGACTAGACTTACCCTTCTACAACTGACAAAATACTGTTTTTTCATACATTTTGGACATGAACGCTACTCCATAGGCATAAGAGCAGCGTTTTCCTACTAAAATATGCAAGTCTGCTTCAATAGAGTAGCATTCACCTTCTAAAATATGCAGCTCTGCTTCAATAAAGTAGAGTACACCCTCAAAAACCTTGCAAACGCTAGTTGTAAGCACTAAAGTTGCATATTGTGTACTACTATACTATGAAAAACTCGCGCACATATTAAAATGTAATAAAAAATATATTAATTTGACGAATTGGGATTAGTTGAAGTTGGTTTTGCAACTTCCCCAACCTCCCAATCAAACTACCTCTCGATCCAAACTGCCTACCTTGTCCCATAAATACAAGGGGGATATATGAGAGAGGAGAGGAGAAACTATGCATTAAGGGTTGTTATGCTTAAGGAATTCCAAGTTGGTGTGAAGAGCAGGAGCTTAGGATCCGGTTGCACAAGCACTCTGAATGATCAGGTATAATTATACTGATTATTTGCTTTTGACAATAAAGGTTGAAATACCCTTCCCATCCCAATCAAATGTCTAATGGATTGCATATTTGTTTGGATTAAATGCTTGATTGTATTTGATGTCTAAATTGCATTTCAATTTTATCATTGTTATATCAGTCAAGATACGCTGAGGAGGGTATCTTTGTATTGCAGGTTCGTCAAACGGAAGATCAGGTGGAGGATCGATCGAAGGAGCAAGCGAAAGCTAGGATCGAACGGCGTTAATAAGGTATGCCTTCAAGAACCTTGATCTCTTTTTTTTGTAGAAGCCTATGTGATATGATTAATGTATTTACCTATCACCCCAGAAGTTGGTAGTGTCCCTCTCTTTTTTTTCTTCTTTAGGAGACAAAGTTAGCTTTCCTTCCAGTACTTTTTGATCTTTTTGATCCTCTGAGAGGCTCTGTGGGTTACTGTAGCCTGTTTTCTTTGCTTGGCGCATCCCAGTTTGAAGTTTTAGAGCTTGTTTCAAGCCTTCTCTAGCATGAACGCTGGTATCCCTCGCACACAATGGTGTACACATGCTGAAAAATGTTGCTTTACCTATTGCACAGTAGAGTACACCTTCTGAAAAATGCTGCTTTCCCTACTGCACAGTAGGGTACACCTCCCAATGTGCACAGGTTTATACACTGCACAGTAGAGTTTTTTCCTGTAAGTCTCTGTTTGCTTTTGGGATTTGATTTCCACTCGTTTGGTTTGAGTTCCAGTCTCTTTCCTTGCTTTCTTAATTGATCCTTGAGGTCTTTATGCCCTTGTTGAGTCTTGTTTGCCTCTCTTAAGTACCTTAGGTCATATTTTGCTTGCTTGAGTACTTTTGAGGTGTCTTGTTTGTTTGTGACTCTTTTTGAAGACCGCTTATTGTTCCTTGTTGGACATAACTGCACTTCTGTACCCTAGATGCTTGTTGCAGGTATACAAACCTTTGTTTTGTAACATTTGTTGTTTGTGGTGACACTAAGCATACTTTGATGGTGTCTTGGCCTTTTATTTAGGGTTTGACCCCAAGTTGGAGTCCTTACGGTGTTTTCAAAAGTTTTTGAGTCCAGACACTTCCTGATTGCTTTGTCAGTTTTAGTTCAAGTAAGTTGAAGTCTTTCAGTTTTCTTCCTTTTGAGTCTTTGTGGTTGTAAGGCCATCTTTGGTTTGCTTTCCTACCGTTTGCTTGGATTAGTGCTTTCTTAGGGTTCTTGATGCTTTGGAGAAACCTTTGAGGTTTTCCTTTCCATTTTAAAGCATCTCTTATCCTTCTTTTCTTTCCACTTTGTTTTCCAAGCCCAAGGTTTTTTCCCTTTAAAAACTTTGTAGGACAAGTCTTTGTCAAGTAATCAAGTTGATTGTTTTGAACCTTAGAGTTGCTTTTCCTTACTTACATTGCTCTTTTAGGTCTTACTTGCTTCCATTTTCGAGTTCTTTTTCTTTTACGTATATCAGAAAAAAGCAAAAAAATGAGTTTGGTAGTTTAAAGTAGTAAGGCTTATGATCATTTCGAAGTAGCATAGTCTACTTTGTTTTGAATTTGAAAAGAAAAGAAAAAAGAGATTTGTTTTAGGTTTGCTTAGTTTTCATTTTGGAAAGAGCATAAATGGAAAAAGAAAAAGAGTCTTTTGTTGCTTTGAAAGTTATTTCTTTTGCACTTTACTTTCTCAAACCATTCCACACAATGCACGACCCCGTTGAGTACAAAGTTGCCTTAAAAAGAATTTTTAATAAAATCAATTAGAAACATTTTCTTTTTAGGTATACACGACATCAACTAGCTTAGGCTAGAGTTGTGAGCTTAAATCAACTTAAACTTCTTGGAACTGGCTTCATTACGCAACAATTGTAGTACAACTTTCATTTAGGTAAACTCATATATATCAAATAGTCCTGGGATGCTCTACTCAAACCAGAGTTAAGCACAAGGCCGTGGGAGACTGGAATTGTTGAGGATATCCCCTCACTTTCCTTTTGACCATAAACCAGAGTCGATTTGCCTACGGGTCCTTTCAGACTTCGGGCTTTGCTACCCTGCCCATGCATTTTGACTAGGCTGACGACTGTCCCCCTATGTTATTTCATATTTATGGTAACCTAATTATTAGACCTTTAGGATCCTACACAGGTAGAGTGGGTGGTTATTCCCACTTCACCTCAGACAGGCATGGAAGGTAACCCTTTGGCAGTAATCCTGGGAAAGTGATTGGTGATTCAAGCGCTTGCACCCAGTGGACCTCCAGTGGACGCCACGAAACTGACCATCAATACTTTGTTAGTTTGTTCTGGGCCCTAATCATCTCAGACTTACTTCCGAGAGTATTTGCTATTCGTTTGATTGGTTTGACTACTTAGGATTTTTTTAGTGGTATGTTGTTTGCCCCTTAGTCTTAATGGCCACTAGGTTTTTTACTTACTATATTTTTTATATAATTGTGGAAGACCAATAGCTTCGTAGGTATCGTAGGTTGCAAAACCTTCCCCCACTCATTGTGGATCCACTACCGCCACCACGAAGATGGAGGACAGACTCCAATGGTATTTTTGAACTTATTGGTGAAATAGAGGTTCCCGGTGAACCACAACCCATAACCTCAGATCAACAAGTTCTTAATACTGTCAAGGTTGAGGATATTACTTCTAGTGAGTTTAACACTCCTTTTAACCCTACTCTTACTGGACTTAACGATCCACTTTTGGTTCCTGTAGGTTTCCAGCAACCCGAGTATAGTGCATATCTTTTCACACCTAGTCATATTATGACTAACTCAGGAGACGAACAGGGAGTTCCACAGACTCCCACAATGGGTATGAATACAAGGATTGTGAATCATTCTTCCACTGCTACACCGAGTTTGTCACAGACAGCTTCTGCTTCAACTCTGTCTTTTAGTTTTAATGTTGGTACTTTAGGCATGCCAAGCACAACAACTTTGACATCTGCCTCAGTTGCCACCCCTACTTTTGGACCCAACAATGCAGTGAATGTCACTCCATCTCCTGCAACTCAATAGTCATACCGTATACCTAGTACTTGGATTTCCACACCCATTGTAGGGCCGAGCCCCTCTACAACTATGCTTGTCATGAGTACCATGACTGTGCCATCCACCTCGACTGCCCCTGGTTTTAACACCTTTGCAGGTTACAATATGAATCAAAGTAATATACCTGCAGGAAATATCCCCTTTTCTTTGTTTTCTGGAGGAGGGGGTAATATTTTTAACCAACAATATGGCGGGGCTAAGGCCCAGCCAGTGGAAAAATGCACAGGGTACCAACCCACTTTCATTTGGGTGGGGAAATTTCAACAACAGATGGTTGGGGGAAACCCATACCAGCAGATGGCTAGGGGCAACCCTAACCAGCAGTTTATGGGTCAAACTATGGGAGGTTCCCCCTTCATGACTCCAGCTTATCAAATGCCATATTATAGACCTCGTTTACCATTTCTGGCAACTCTGAATTTGCCATGTCTTTCCAAGTTAACGAACGATCCGGTGTGCCATAACGTTACGTGGCCACCAATTCCCACTAAGCTACCTTCGGACATTCCAAAATTCGAAGGTAAAACTGGTGAGGATCCTGGTGATCATGTTACCACTTTTCATCTCTGGTGTTCTTCGAACTCATTGAACGAAGATTCCGTTAGGTTGAGACCTTTTCAAACAACCTTGACCGGTGTTGTAGCCAAATGGTACATTGAGTTACTTCCAGCAACCTTTTCTAACTTTCGGGATCTCACTATAGTCTTTTTGAACCACTTCTAGCTTCTTGTTCGGTACGATGCCGGGACAGATCTTTTGTCTACCTTTAGACAAAACAAAGCCACCCATTTATCTGATCAAATTCAAGAGTGGCGAAGACGGAAGAGGCTCATTAAGACCAATATCCCCCTAGAATTCTTATTAGAGTGGTATCTGAAATCACTCCTTCCTTATGTTTCTAAGGAAGTAGCTACTTCTGGGGTGTCATCAAAAGAAGAAGCCATTTTAAGGACCCAGCAACTATACTTGGTTTATGCTCAGTCTGGGCTCCTTTACGAGATTATACCTGATGCACCGTGATCAAACATTGATCTAGGCAGACCAAAACCTAGACCACATGCTGATGTCATAGTAGGTTCAGTTGATTCTGTAGCCTTCAAAGCATTAACTAAACAGGTTCATGCCTTATCGGTCAAACAATCGACTGCAGAAGTGACTCCCGTCATAACCTCTCCTTCTACTACTGAATCTGTACAGCAGGTTCAGACTAATCAAAAGGGTCCTCGGCAACCCAACAACAAAAAGAAGGGAAAGAAAGGAGAGGGGAACCAACAAAATCCCAAAAACAAAGAAAATGCCGAGGAGGGTAACAAAAAAAAGAAGAAGGTTAAGTTCCCTTGTAAGCTTTGCAAGCAGGACCACCTCACTCACCAATTCCCTCTAATTGAAGAAGCCTAGAAGCTGCTTCAAGAAAAGAAACATGTCGTCCTTAAAGATCCATTACCCAAATGGCAGGGCTCAGCTTCTGGCACCTCCAATGCTGGGGGCACCACCCATGCTTCGGTTGATCAAACTTTCATTAATATGGTTAAATCGGACGCTCTTTTACAAACGTAGGCAAGAAATTATACCCCGGATTCGTAGAATAAGGATAAAGAGGTTCCTGAATCTTCCACTCCTCTCCACGTACCTATGGATTCACTGCCCAAGATCCTGAAAGGTGTCTTGAAATGGGCTTCGCACAATCCCAACACACGGGATGCTCCCAACTACAATGTGGTTGAATACCTAGCCTAGACCCCTTGTGCTATGTCCACCTTAGAAGTTTTTCAAAGTTGTCCATTACAACGAAATGCACTTCTGGCAGCGATTTGAAGTATGGAATCATCCAACATGACTGCGCGTTTTGATATGTCTGATATCAAATATTGGTTGCCATACCACGTTGTTCTTCAGATAGAGGTAGTTCATGGTCCTATGACCATTGGACGAGCTATCGTTGATGAGGGTGCGTCTACGTGCGTAATGTCGATTTCTTGTTGGAAAGCCTTGGGTTCTCCCGAGTTAGCCCCCTCTAACACACTGCTTATTGCATTTGATGGTAGAACTTTTCGTCCACATGGAGTCTTTCCATCATTTGACGTCACGCTGGCCGGTAAGATAGTTGCTGTAGAGATTGAAGTTCTGGACACTCCGCTTGATTACAATATGTTGTTAGGAGGGATCTGGACATATGCCATGCGAGCTATTCCATTGGTATTTTTTTGAGTTGTAATGTTCCCTCATGAAGGTAAGATCGTCATGGTCGATCAGCTTTCGTTCTCTCGGTGAAACAACCAAACTTCATCGGAATCCACAGTTCCTTTAGTTGATCAATCTGCCCTAGCAAGTGAGAGTTTAGGAGCAGGGCTTTACGGGTCATTAATGAGCACTTTTGACCTACCCTCTCCTATTCTTTTCATGCATTTTGATGAAGGTACATCTACTGAAACTTTCATGGTTGGTTTAAGGACTGATCCGTGGATCCTTCCTACTGTATTAGAACCATGAGTTCCCTTATCCATTGTAGAAGTAGCATACATGGAAGCACAACATGCTGCAACAGAACATATCGTGACTGCGCCAGTCTCTACTGAGTCAGATATGGACTATGATCCTACATGGTCGGTAGACTCGAACCACTCTTTTGACTGTTTAGACATAGTTTTTCCTTCTGACGAAGCCATTTTGGAAGCCATGATGGGCGTGGACCAGCCTTGGGAACACATGCACCATAGGTCTTACATGCTTCCAAATCTAGACAGGATAGAGAGAGGAGAGTTTTCGATGAGACCTGGTGGGAATGTTGATTTGTCCTCTTCCACTTCAAGTGTTGTTTACGCTGAAGGGAATATGGATAATATATCGAGACCATCCCGATTAACATTTCCACCAAACCCAGGTTCGTGGAAAACATTTTTATTGGAGTAGATTGTTCTCCGGAGGAGATCGCTCTGTACACCAAACTTTTTAAAGAATTCCTCGATATTTTTGCCTGGTCTTATGAGGAGATGCCAGGCATCGATCCTGCCATTGTTGAGCATGTCATCACAACATATCCTAACGCGAAACTTGTGAGACAAAATCTCCATCCAGTGAATCCTCGAAAAGCGACCGCCATTAAGGCGGAGGTTGAAAAATGGCTTAAAGCCGGATTTATCTATCCGATCGACATGACGGAATGGGTTTCGAATCCTGTTCCAGTTGATAAAAAGAAAGGTACCATTCGAGTCTGTACTGACTTCCGAGATCTGAACAAAGATTGTCCGAAAGATAACTACCCCACACCATTTATCGACCATATCATAGATGCGTGTGCGGGACATGAGATGTTTTCTTTCATGGATGGATTTTTGGGATATAATCAAATTCAAATCAAACCCGAAGATCAACACAAAACAACTTTTATTTTCCTGTGGGGAACCTTTGCCTATCGGAAGATGCCGTTTGGCTTAAAGAATGCTGGAGCTACGTTCCAGCGAGCAATGAATTTTGCTTTTCACAATATCAAGAACATAGTTGAACCTTACTTGGATGACCTCTCAGAGCGATCTCGCAAGATATGAGATCATCCAGCTCATTTGAGACTTGTGTTTGAATGGTGCAGACAATACAAGATTCGATTAAATCCTAATAAGTGTGTATTTTGAGTCAAATCTGGACAGTTACTGGGTTTCATCATATCCAGTCATGGCATAATGGTCAATCCATTAAAAGTTGAGGCGATTGTAAATCTTCCTCCTCCTCGCACCTTGAGACAACTCCAAAGTCTGCAAGGCATTTCTAACTTCCTACGACATTTTATCATAAACTATGCCAAAATTACAAAGCGTTTCATGAGACTGCTTAAACAAGATACCTAATTTTTGTGGGATGAGGCTACTTAAGCGTCGTTTGAGGCCTTGAAAAAAGAATTACTATCAGCCCCCTTGTTAAGCCCGCCTGGTTATACAAAGGATTTCCTCTTATATCTGGAGGCATCACTATACATAATTTCCATAGTACTAGTTCAAGAGGATGACACGCTCCAAGAGCATGTCATTTATTATCTCTCGCACGCATTGATAGCTCCTGAGATTAAGTATTCACATGTTGAGAAGTTAGCACTAGTTGCGGTCTATGCGGTGCAGAGGCTTCGTCACTATGTCCTTTTACGAACTACTACTGTAAATGTGGAGGTCAATCCTTTAAAATATGTTCTCACTCGACGTATCATCGGTGGGAAATACAATAAATGGATTGTAATCCTGCAAGAGTTTGATTTGGTTTTTCAGTCTTCCAAGTCGAAGAAATCAGTAGTGTTCGCTAAATGAATTTTCGAATGACTTAGTGCATATTGAGGAAGAGTCATCATTCCCGGATGAACATATCTTCCTTATTGCCTCCTCTGACCCATGGTATGGGGATATTTTAGTATATCTCCAGACTTTGAGGTGTCCTACCACTTTTTCTAGAGAGGAACGACGCAAACTGAAAAGTCATGCAAAAACTATCTCATCATCTCTGATACCTTGTATAGACGTGGGATAAACTCCATCTTACGACATTGTTTGACTTTAGAAGAAGTAGAGTCAGTATTGAATGATGCTCACAGTGGAGCTTGTGGGGGTCATCTTTCTGGGTTGGCAACAACTCAGAAAATATTGCGTGTCGGGTATTTTTGGCCTGCAATCTTTAAAGATTGTGTGGAAGCTATGAAACACTGCCGTCCGTGTCAGTTTTTCACTAGAAAAATGAAAGCACATCCAACTCCTCTTCATCCTGTGATCATAGAAGGTCCCTTCACCAAATGGGGGGTTGATTATATGACTTGTAATCCAATTTCGGCTGGAGGCCATCGTTATATTATTGTTGTCGTCGACTACTTCACCAAGTGGGCCGAGGAAATGCCTACTGTTAAAGTGGATGGAGAAACCACCGCTTATTTCATATTCAATCAGATTATGGCAAGGTTCAGCATACCCAAAGTGATCATGACAGATCACGGTCGTCATTTTCAGAATAGCATGATGACCGAACTTTATACCATGCTGGGTTTTCGTTAGGAGCATTCGTCTTCATTCTATCCACAGGAAAATGGTCAGGTCGAAGCGGTTAAAAAAACTTTGAAGACAATTATACAAAGAACCGTTAATGTCAGTTGGAATAACTGGCGCATCATGTTGTATCCTGCTCTTTGGGCTTATCGAGCAAACGTAAAGACTGCTACCCGGGTTCTCTCCCTTCCAACTTGTGCATGGGATAGAAGCAATCGCTCCGATTGAATGCGAGATTCCCTCATTAAAGTTGGTCATCTAACTGTTACCATAAACTTCAGTACTAGAATAACGTTTGCTACATTTAGAGCATCTAGACGAGCAACGCTGCGATGCACTCACAGCAACTGAGGTCCATAAGAAACGAGTCAAAGGACAGTATGATAAGTCTGTCAAGCCTAGAATTTTTCTCGAAGGAGACCTTGTTCTACTTTGGGATCAAGACAAGGAACCTTTAGGGGCTGTAAAGTTTAAGTCTGTGTGGCTCGGTCCTTATATAATATTGAAGGTACTCAAGAAAGGTGCTTATGAGCTAACGGACTATGAGGGTAATAAGATGTGCGAGCCTAGAAATGGGCTCTACCTGAAGAAGTACTACGCTTAGGCATTTGTGCTTTTTCATGTATTATAGTTGTACATTTTGTAGAACTAGTTTTTGCTTGTGATCGTTAGTTGACCTTATGTGTGTTTTCTCGCTTCGTGTTTCAAATGTCGACTGAATACTTTTTTAGGATTTGCTGATGGCGCCATTCGCCACACCCGACAGTTGGCTTTAGCAGCTTGGGTCATTTACTCACCGACTGGCCAACTGGTTTCTTCAGGGGGGGTTTGTTTGGGTCCCATAATGAATAACGTAGCTAAGTACAATGCGGTCATATAACTTCTTCGGGATGCTCTTATCTAGGGAATTTTATATTTGGGGGTAAGACTTGATTCACAACTGGTTGTATTTCAGTTGACGGGTGTTTATCAAATTAGAGATCCTATTTTGCTACGACAATTTTTGCAAGTTAAATTATTGGAAAGATAGTTTGATTCCATCATATATCAACATATTCCAAGAAATTTGAATGCATTAGTTGATTCATTTGCAAATTATGTTTTAGATTGGCATTTGTATCATACACTTCCATAAATAAACATTACACATAAAGTTAAACACACACATGTAAATATAAGCCGATACTGTATATATATCTGATACTGTATCAAAAAATAGTATGAGTTTGGAACACAGGTCTATCACAAAGTCACATCATAAGATACAAAATTGGGTTCGATGGCCTCAAAATATACATAAAATATCCTTCTCCTATGGAGAAGATGGGGCCTCATCACCATCCACTTCCTCTTGGTAGCATATGACCAGCCTGGCTACCTTCCGCAACAATCTAATCCAGGCTGGGGGCACACCGACTACATCCTCCTGCATGTATATGGGAATCTGCTCAATGCGATATGTGGGAATGTCATGATCAACTGACTCATCTTCCTCTCTATAGCCCTTAGCGTAGCATCAGCTGCACCCACATCAATGGGCCTCACAAAAGTAGTAGGATTTCCCTCGGGACGAACTGGTCCAGCATCTGCATATGACACTTTGTTTTAGTATTTTCAAACTCATCATAAAAATAATATACTTTAAATTGAAAAAATTAAATAATTTTCAAAACACAAACATACCTATATCTCCCCAGGCACCACCTGGAGGAAGTACCAGCTCTGGATCATGACGAAAGTCTAAAACAGCATATGGAAACTACTCAAATGTTGGCACCTGTCTCTCCCACCATCCCCAGAAATCATCACTGTGATAGCAAAAGTGGCTTTCACCACCACCCTGGCAGAGAAAAATGTCACCCCAACGGCCCAATCTCGGCTCACAAGGAATGACTGGGGGGAAAGGCATGCCCAAACTAAGAGCAACTACCCTCTCGAAGAAGAAGGTACAAAGAATGCTTCCATATCCAAAGTTCTTCATTCTCCCGGTCTTACACCCTGAGAGTTGAAGCTTCATGTTTGCTAACAGACTAGTACACCAGTCATATACATGACCTTGCAAGCATTGAATACCAATATGCATATAGTGCTTTGAAGCTAAGTGATGTGTGGCACTCCCTCCCATTCGGTTCAACATACTTATAATGACCTTCAGAGGGAAACTCGTAAGAGTAGAAATGAGAATCTGACATCCACATTTCTCAGTACCCTCCACATAGTAGGCATTCACGTATTCTTGTACGGACATGCCACCCACATTTCGTGAAGACCCTTTCAAGTTTACAGGATCTCCCCTCCTAGAGAGTCCTATAATGAAGTATATGTCATCAATAGTGAGTTCTAGGGTCTCTCCCCGAATATTAAACACATTGGCATGTGCATCCCAATACTGAATGAGTCTTTGTAGCAAGTGGTTAAGGGCCCTCATGTTCATGGTTCAGTAGAATTTCAACAAACCACATCTTCTAAGCACCATAAGAGTGGCAGGATCTTTCATAGCTATCCTATCCATCTCCTCATGCTCTCTTTTCCTCCAGACAAGTGCCATCCTGCGAAGAAAACATCAAATTTTTAGTTCTTGACCATTTTTTAAGCATGTTCAAGGGTAAACGCTTCTCTACTAGGCACACAGTCACGTTTGGACGCTACTGTCCTTGAGGAATAGTAGCACACACCTCCAAAAATACTCTACTTTACCTTTTAGATAGCATCGTACACGTTTTTCACGATTTGAACATGGATAGAAAATGAAATTTAAGCATGAAAATTGACAAATAAACCATCAAAATGCAAGTTGGGATGAAAATAACTTACTTGGAAGAAGAATGAAGTCGAATGGTTGCTCGATTTGATCGCTATGAATGGATGAAGATCAAGGGTTTGCTCCAAAACTTGCCCTACAATTCCAAATGTGATATTTGAGTTTTCAAAGTGAAATTACATATATGAATTTGAATATAATTTTTTACCCACTTTTGTGAAAAGTCTATAGTTTCAAATTTCATAAAAAAGGTTTCTATTTAATCATTAATACCTATAAATGTTGATGAGATGAATTTAACCTATGTTTCTCAAATTTTCACTAGATTTTCGTAGCATCAATCTATTATGACTTAATTTCTTTATTGACGGACCACGTTAAGTACTTTATGGTTGAAATTTTATGTCATTGAAGATTTTTTGTCGTTAATACTAACCTGGTTGTTGAGATCCTAGCCTTTGGCAGGTCATGAGTCATGATCCTAGAAGCTGTTATTTAAGTCATTTTAAGCTCTTGTTTGGACTATTGAAACCTAAACAAGTTTGCTGAGCAAACTTGTCCTCTTCAAGCTCATTAAAGGAATTGAAGGCCCATCCGCTTAAGTATAAGTTTAACCCTTTTCCATACTTTTACGGATTACTTACGAAAAAGGAATACTCTAGTAATCTGTGGCTAGAAGAGTTCTTCTTCCATTGTTTTACACTTTTTTGGGGGAGGAGACTAACTTTACGAAAAAGGACCTTTTGGAGCCTTCCTTAGGGTTTTTAGTCTCTTGAAATATGAAAACACCAAGTGAGCACTCACCTACTCGGGCTCGATGTAAAATCCGCGAGAGGGTAAATAGAGGATTGTTTAAGTTTTTCAGACTCTATAAACAGGAAAACACCGGCGAGCATTAACCTACTTGGGCTCGATATTAAAATCCACAAGTAGGTGTATGGAGTTATTGTTTAAGTTTTTGAGACTCCTTAAAATTGAAAGCACCGGCGAGTAAGAATAGATCTCGGCTCGATATTAAAATCCAGAGATCAGTATTATAGAGTATTCTTCTATCTCTTCTTCGAACACTGTAAACAATGAAGAAGGTCCCGAGTCTTCCTCCCATGGGCTTGTTAAACCCTCTACATGGTTGGATCTATTGAGTTTTCATTCTTTCTTGGACTCATTAAAACAACAAGAAAGGTATTCTTTTATCTAAAAAGAATAAGGGATAAGAAGGGTATATCACATCTTGCAGTTTCAAAGGCAGTTCAGTCAGTCATATCCTTGAACACAACACCTACTTGAGTCTTTCATGTTAGTTGGGTTTTAGTTTTTGACCTTAAGGTGAACCTAATCTCCGAGTTGCTTACTCCCCCAGTTGGTTATTCTTCCAATCATATGGAGGGTCTGCTAATGTCTCCTACATTGCAGGCTTATATCATTTTTCCGTCATGTTGAAAACTGCCTAAGTCACTTTGTCTCGTGCTCACTGTTCAAGGATACAACCTGTGTCGGCCATTCTGCAGTTTACCTTGACCTCATGTGTCGTCCATCCTAGTGTTAGTCTTGTTACTTGTACTACTCCACATCAGCTCATACCATTTGAGTGTTCCTCATGTTGGATGATGGAGGATGCCTTAAGGCCTTCCTTCCAAAGGATTTCTTCCCATCGACACCAACTCATTTTGATCTAGGAATGAATTTTAGAGTTTCGGTTAGTACCTTGAGGATTGCAGTCACCAGTGGCAATCTCTCTCGCTATTGAATTATGAGAATACATCAATGTCTCTTATTTGATAGGTTCCTCAAGTGTTCGACACCAAGTCCACTTATTCACACTTGTTGGATTGTATTAGGTACCTTGGGACCCATTATCATATCGGTGGAAGCCCTCGCATTTGTTAACGGTATACATCAATGACCGGTAATCAAACGATACCCCCCATGTTTGACTTCAGCTCATTTATTCACATGGTTAGGGTTTGTACATTGGGTTGTTTTGGATGAAGACCTTGGGATTTTGATAGCATTACCTCATTATGTTATCACCCAAGCTGCGCAAGACTGATCCTCACTCATTTTGGCTCTCCATGAGACATAGATCTAGTTTGTTGTTATGGCTATGATCTCTCATTCTGACATGGATCCACGCTTGTATTTCAGTGGCCATGCTATATATACATCTCCCAGTTATGTATCAGAGATCATGTTGTATCATGCTACACATCTATTTGATGTCAAGATTGTAATTGCTCGCTGACCTTGATCGTTATTTCAGGTACTTCTGTGACTTGGTTCTGCGGTTTCTTGCTCCTCCTCTGACTTGGAATTATAATGTATTTCGGCCATCGCTTCCCTCTAACCTCACACATTAGGGGGCATCTGTTATAGGTAAAATATGCACTTCTCTGTCCATGATCACATTAAGTTGTCGATCACACAAAATGACAACTTGGATTGAAGAGCATGATTTCCCTAGATGATGTATGGACTAGACTTACCGTCCTGCAACTGACAAAATACTTTTTTTTCATACATTTTGGACATGAACGCTACACCATAGGCATAAGAGCAGTGTTTGCCTACTAAAATATGCAAGTCTACTTCAATAGAGTAGCGTTCACCTTCTAAAATATGTAGCTCTGCTTCAATAGAGTAGCGTACACCCTAAAAAACCTTGCAAACGCTGGTTGTAAGCACTAAAGTTGCATATTGTGCGCTACTAAACTATGAAAAACTCGCACACATATTAAAATGTAATAAGAAATATATTAATTTGATGAATTGGGATTAGTTGAAGTTGGTTTTGCAACATACCCAACCTCCCAATCAAACTACCTCTCGATCCAAATTGCCTACCTTATCCCATAAATACAAGGGGGATAGATGAGAGAGGGGAGGAGAAACTATGCATTAAGGGTTGTTATGCTGGTGAAATTCCAAGTTGGTTTGAAGAGCAGGAGCCCAGGATCCGGTTGCACAAGCACTCTGGATGATCAGGTATAATTGTACTAATTATTTGCTTTTGACAATAAAGGTTGAAATACCCTTCCCGTCCCAATCAAATGTCTAATGGATTGCATATTTGTTTGGATTAAATGCTTGATTGTATTTGATTTCTAAATTGCATTTCAATTTCATCATTGTTATATCAGTCAAGATACACTGAGGAAGGTATCTTTGTATTGCAGTTTCATCAAACGGAAGATCAGGTGGAGGATCGATCGAAGGAGCAAGCGAAAGCTAGGATCGAATGTCGTTAATAAGGTATGCCTTCAAGAACCTTGATCTCTTTCCTTTTGTAGAAGCCTATGTGATATGATTAATGTATTTACCTATCACCCCAGAAGTTGGTAGTGTCTGTATCCTCGCTATAGGGTAGAATTCCTGAACAACAATTATGTTATGTGGTTAAGTTAAGGTCGACCTAGTAAAGGTTATTAGGCAAGTCAAGTCAAGTATAAATAGAGTGTGGGAGGCACTCTATTTGATCATTCACTTTCTCACTCAAACACTCATTGGAGAGTGGCGCACTAGTGGAGGAGGAGAAGTTGTTGCTAGGAGGACTATCTCTTGTACTTGGGTTGTATCATTGCTCTATCTATCTCTGAGGAAGTTGCGGGGTTTTTCACCTTCTTGGTTTTCCCCGGTGAAACTCTGTGTCTCTTGTGTGCTTGCATTATTGTGTCCATGATTGATATGATGTAGATATGATGTACATGTTATTCTCTCAGTTAATATCCTAGATCAGATTGAAATTTATGAAAAAATAAAATGTGTTGGGGGGGAAGATATGTCGATGTCTACTTCTTTTTCAGGAGTTTGTTTTTTTAAGTAATCGTGAAGCTAGGGCGGTTAAATGTTGACCCTAATCATCTATCACAGATTGAAACAAAAGAGGATCCAACTAACATTGAAGACGGTTTACCTGATACGCAGTTGTTTAACGTTGAAGTAGCCGATGGCTATTTTGAAGAAATCATTCAGTTTCTGGTGACAAGTACTGCACCAGAAGAATTCACCACTAGTCAGAAGAAGCAGTTGGTAGTCAAGGTTGCTGATTTCCAGCTAATCGCAGGAGAGTTATACAAGATGGGAGCATATGAAATATTGCGAAGGTGTGTCTTGCCACATGAGCAAGCGCAGATCCTGTCAGAAGCACATGTAGGTGTGGCTGGAGGGAACTATGGAGGTCGTGCGATGGCCAAGAAGGTGCTTCGTGCGGGGATCTGGTGGCCCGCATTGCACAATGATACGACCAACTATGCGCGGTCTTGCGATGTTTGTTAGAGAACCAGGAAGCCATCCAGGAGAGATGAGATGCCGCTGATGTCTCAACTAACACTGTCGCCATTCGACAAATGGGCAGTGGATTTTGTGGGACCAATCAATCCACCAGGGAAGCGCACTGGTGCAAGATACATCATCATAGCGACAGATTATTTGACAAGATGGGCAGAGGCTGCACCAGTCGTTGATTGTTCCGCAGCCACGGCCGTGCGGTTTTTGTTTGACAATATTGTCACTTGCTTCGGCTGCCCCAAGATATTGCTGAGTGATCAAGGTAGCCACTTTCTCAATCGCACCATCAGCGCATTGACGGAGGAATTGCAAATACAACATAAGAAGAGTACGCCACATCATCTATAGAAAAATGGCATGCTGGAATCTTTCAACAATATATTGGAGCATGCATTGACAAAGGTGTGCAATGCGAATCGTGATGAATGGGATCTGAAAATCCCAACAGTGTTGTGGGCGTATCACAGCATGTGTAAAAGGTTGACGGGACAGACACCATTCAAGCTAGTGTATGGACAAGAAGTGATTATGCCAATGGAGTACATCGTTCCAAGTCTGCGCATCGCGGCAATGACAGGTATGGATGCTGCAACAACATTAGAAGAACGTCTAGCGCAGTTAGTACAAATGGAGGAAGATCGCTTTATTGTAGGTTTCCACCAGGGTGTGGAGAAGGATCGCTTGAAGGCTTGGCATGATCACCACATCAAAAACAAACAATTTCAGCACGACGACTTGGTGTTGTTGTATGACAGTAAGTTTATGAAACATCCAAGAAAATTTCAGATGCATTGGCTTGGTCCATATCGCATCAGTAGCATCACTTCAGGAGGCACAGTACAGTTGCAGCAATTGGATGGAGCGATGCTCCCAAAATTGATTAACGATAGTAGGTTGAAGCCCTATCGGTCAAGCTTGGAACAGCGTGATGCCTAAGTCGCATCAGGAAAAAAAAATGCAGGTTGATCGGTGACAGGATAGCGCACCAACAGAGACAAGAATGCACAGGTAGGGAGGCTTGTGCCGTAAGTTCGGAGTGGTCTGCGACAGTGGTAGGGTCGCGACTGGGTCAAATCAACAATAAATGCCAAAAGTTAAGACAGTCAATTAACGTCACTTGTTCGAATGATGGGCATTAATGGTGGATCTGGCCAATCTGCTGACACGATCGACGATGGATTTGGGTCATTAATACATAATTTTGGTCGCTTTAATGCGGGATTTAGTGATGATTACAAAGGATTGGGTTGGATGCTATAAGAAAGGATTGAAGCTGGTTGCAAGGCACCAAGAGAATTCAATTGTTAAGTGTGCAAGATTGTGCAGCGTGGCAGAGCACTATTGCTAATGGGTGAGAGCAGTTGTGATTTGGGAAAGGTTCAGTTGAACTGGTGGCATACGGGTGTTGTGCACCGAGTTAAGATTGTGAGTGCCGTTGCACCATCCCTTGAGGTTTCAGCGAGTTGAGTTAGGTATGCCAGGCGAGCTAGAGAAGGTTGAAATCTCCAGCTAAGTAGAGTCTCCCTTTAATCTTGTTGCTGTGGAGGAGAAGGAAGTAAATATTGAAGAGAAAGTTTCCAACATGCCGGTTGGAGAATCAGTTATCGCTAAGAAGCGTCGGGGAGGTCAGCATTCTAAGTCCCTGCAGAGCAAGCAGCAACTCAAGTCATCCATTGTGGGGGCGGGAGAGGTTCAAGTGCATGTGGGACAGTCCATCCCGAGAATTGACGAGTCCACTGCATGGGAGGGATTGTATGCTATCGACATCCCCGGGTATGTCCCCCCTAGTCGACCGGGTGCACCACTGCGCAAGGTGAACAAAAATCAGAGGTATCCATTGAGGCTGCCAGTGCTCCCTGCTGGAATGGAGTGCTCTACTGATATTGTGCCGGCGTGGATGCGCTTGAAGTACGATGATCACGATATGGTGGCCTATCCAGCAATTATGTCGGACCCCTATGTGTCAGGGTTGAAGTTCACGGGGACGCCGATTCCGCAAGAATGGTCACGGGAGCTGAACCAGGATGGCTTGTTGGGGCTTATTAACATGCCGCATTTTGGATGACTGCCGGAGGTTAACACTTGTGTGAAGCAGCTGCTGGCCTACTTCCACAACGGGTCATTGTGGATGGACCAAGAGATTCCGGTCATTGTTGACCTGATTGCGAGCATTACCCGGGTTTCCCAAAGATTGGGTAGACCCGTCGCAATACTTCCAAGGGAAGGAGAATGACAAAAAGAGGGCAAAGTAGTTGGTTTACCGCTATGAGATGGAATGAGATCATCATGGTTATTGCACCAGCAGTATCAACGACAAGGTGGTTCTCACCGGCACCAAGATATTGTCCTGCAAGGTGGTTCGGGGCGGTCGGCCTAATCAGTGCAATTCAGGGATCGTGGCCTACATGGAGCAATGCACGGAAGGTGTCCAGATTAATTGGTCCTTGTTTCTCCTGAACCAATTAGCAGAGGATGCTGCCACTGTCTAAGCTGGGAAGGGATCCTTCACATATAGTTGGCTGTTAATTTTGACTGCATTTGTGGCCTGGAAGGAGCCCAGTACTTACCAAGGTATGGAGGTCGAGGCCACAAAAGAGCGTCAGGGTGCGCTATATCAAAACTTGTGGTGGGTACGTGAGCAAGAGCGAATCCGGGAGTGCGCGTTGCAGTTCTGGTTTTATTGGGAGATGCTCTATGATGCAGCAGTACAAGTGCCGCGGCTATCTGAGGAAACCACGAAAAAGTTTAAGCAGATTATGGTGTTCATGATTTGGCCGCATGCCATTTATGTGCAAGCCCGATGCGACCACGGTAAGCAATGGTTGTTTACCCCTTACAAGGTGACGACAGACGTGCTAGATGCCATTGTGAACGATTGGCTTCTGGAATGGCGCGAACCCATGGGGTTAGCAGAGATTGAGGTGGGAGAACTGGCAAAAGGCCCAGACGATCGGTTATCAGTGCAGGACCAACAGATTCATCATGACTCGGATCAAGAATTGATAAGGACATTGATAGCTAATGAAAGTGACCAGCACCTTGAAGAAGGTAGAACAAAAAGGCACTAAGACCATGCGATAATCAGTGGGATGCCCCTGTCGTCGGAAGCGCATTTTGGCCGACTAATACAAGCAATCACTGATGCATCCACCGCAGTGGCTCAAAAGATGACGGTAAAGACAGATGAAGGGTTCAATGCACTCACTGCTTGTATGGAATCCTTATGTGATATGGTTTCGAGGAAGGCACTTGAAGAATCATTGGCACAGCCAGTCGACACAATCAACACTGAGCTGCGGGTCAGGAATGTGGAGATTCCCCCAACTACAATTGTGACTAACGATGAGTCTTTGAAATCCTTGCTGCAACAGTTGAAGAAAGTGACCATAAAAGTCAACACATTTCCAACACAAGGGTTGACAACTATGCAGACGGTTGCTAGCTGGGAAATGGCAGACAGAATGCACGAGATTACTGGTAAGTATATGCGGTTGCAGGAAAGCAAGGCAACTGTGAAGGAAGCAATCGCAGAGTTAACAGGATGGGCTGCTACAACGTAGCAGGCTGTGGATGAGCTAGAAGAGGACATCAAGAAAGAACGAGCTGAGAAGGCTCAAGTGATTGAAGAACTGAGAAAAGAACAGGATCACCTCATTGCAAAGAAGGCCCATATGTGGGATGAAAGTGTGCAGGTAGAGATGGTCGTTGCTAAGGCTTACCACCATGTACCGGAACCCATTGCAGAATTGGATGTGCTTCAATGTGTGCAGCGACTAGGGACTGTCATTGTCCAGTTTCGGCATGACAATCAGGAGTAGAAAGATCTAGTGAATCTTGGTACACCTCAAGTAGAAGTGGATGAACGCAAACCGGCTATTGAGGAGATAGAAACACAGATGGCGGAGCTGGAAATGGTAGCCATGAAGCTCACAGCCGACACCATGCAGTTTTGGGGCCGAATTGTTCAGGATGAGCAGGTTGAACAGTAGATCAAGTCTAGGAAGGAAGCAGAGGGGTAGTTGGCGACACTAAAGGCAGCAATGTGGCTGATGCCACCCATGGAGCAGGTTTCCAAGTCTACAGACTTAAAAGAGTTGCAGTAGCATGTCACCAAGGTCAACGAGCGACAGAAGAAGCGCGCTGCACAACTGGAGGAATTCCAGGAAGTTGGCGGTCAGTTCATGACAAAAGCCAGCGAAGTTCTCCAAGAAGTGCAGGAATGTCGTCAACAAGTGGCAGCAAAGCTCACTGAGCACCCATCTACCCAGGATGTCATCGACAGTCAGGAGGCGGCTACGGCAACAAAGGCACAGATGACGACATTCGAGCAGCAGTACGAGGATTTCTGAGTCAATACCACAGAGTACACTATGTCTTGCTGACGTGGCTCGCGGGCGAGCCACAAGATTATGTTGGGGGCCTATTGGTAGGCGGTTTGGTAAGTTAGCATCGCTGCATCACGGATGTTGCGACAAGTCAGAAGATATCGCGGAAGGCGGAAAGTTGGGCTTAAAGGAGATTATTTTATGTAATTTTGAGTCAAGTGTACCACAGTATGCAGGTTTTGGGTCATTTGGACCGTATGTTATGTAATTTTGAGTTAGTTGGACCGCAACATGCGGGTTTTGGGTTATTTTGGACCATGTCAGTTAGTTGTTGGTTCAATTGCTTGAAGTGTCGGTTAGGAATTTGTTAGAAAGTGGACAACCATTGTAAGGGCAGAAGCCTATATATAGAAATAAGTTGTAAGTTTTGAATCATCTTAGTACGGATCCTTAGATGTTGGATATGTGCGTCTTTGAGTCTGTATCTGAGATCAAGAGATACTGGTGAGATCTGTGTTTTTGCGGAGATATTGTATTTGGGTTTTGCTAAGTCAATATGACATGACATAGTTGTTTTGCGAAATCCCTGTACATCTTTTGTTCACTTACGGTAATGCATGTTGCGATATATGAATAATGCTATGTTTTCTTATTGCAATTAATGCTTTATTGTTATACTTGTTGCGATGAATGTTTCTATTGAATGATGCTATGGATACAATGTTGCTGAAGTTAAATGCATAGATCTATTTCTGAATGTCGCAATAATTTTAAGTGATCATTGCCACAAACATCCTCCTTCATTCGGTGGAAACATGGTTCCGTCAAATCTCCCTTGAACATCTCGGGTGAGGCTTCATCTACTCCGCAATTGTTGCTAGATGGGGTAAAACCTGTCTGGGCCAATGCTCAGGGAGATCGGGGTGGGTTGATGTTGACAGTGATGGGAACACCTATCGACTGGGTTTGAGTCAACAATATTATAACTATATGCTAGATATTATAATCCTAGTGCGCATTTTATTTAAAAGCTAGGTATTGATACCTTTTTGCACGCATTATGGTTTTTATACAAATCTTGACTTATCAAGGATTCTACGTAGAACACTTGTGTTTAAAGGTTATAATGGTAGTTTGGCTCTATAAAAGGTTTTACGTAACACTTTATAGTTATGATGAAAATCCAAAAGTAATGTTTTGATCCCGTTGAAAACCACATAAACCAAACTCAGTGGATGTTGCATTGGAAGGCATTCAAAACCTGGTAGCTATGGCATTCATAGTTCATTAAATGCATTTTGGTGGAATGCCTATTGGCAGCTCTCGTGGCATGGCTCCACATGAAGTTTTCTTGGTTGAAGTGCTAACCCTAACTGCTCATTGAACTACTCACCGAGCCATTACCTGAAGCATTCAATTTGCACTATGTGAGAGTGGAGAGGCCGACATGCTCTCAATTTTCCAGGGTTTGTAACCCTGCTTCCAGTTTCCTTCCGTGGGTTCGATAGCGTGACCTCTTCCTGTATGATGTTGATAGTAGATTATATGTATTTTCATTTGTTGAAAAGTGTACAGAGTTTGAGTTGGTGATGAAAAGGTATGCCTTCAGGGTTTCTATGTTGGAAGTTTAAACATTGCAGGAGGTTTCGGGCATACTACGAAATGCTATTTACAGGTAATGTCATCTTTTCTCAACTTGTGCTCCGTTGATGGCTTTGAATAATGTTCTAGGGTTTCGTTTTGAGCTATGATCAATGTTTAACCACCATGTCATATTGTCCTGACAGGTCCTTCCTCGACGTGGGTTCTTAATTTAGAACGCTAGGGATGAGAGCTTGAAAATATTTGGTAAGCCTCAATGACTTCCTCGTGGGCATCCATAGTACTCAGAAAAATCTTTGGATGAATATTTGGCACAATGTCAGTCTGTGTTGATTTATCCGAGACTTCGATTTTATTTTTACAATTTAGACATTACTGTGGTTGTAAATCTTTTTAAGCCATGAGGCAAAGTTTTGATACAGGGAGGGTTAAACCCTCACCTGTCCTTCGTTGGTTTGTCAACGCATACTGTAATTATCCTTATGATAAAGACCTATGGTTTTATATAATAAAATTTTAGTTTGGAAAAGATTCCAATGTGTTTACTATCACCATTTTGTTATCTTAGAAGGAAATGTGTTGAAGAACTTTGTCGTGCTTAGGGCCCGGTTTTGTTTATAAAAGTTGGTAGCTATGAGGGTTGAACCCTCAACCTTGTCCTGCATTACTTCCTTCCGAATGTTATAAGTATGACTTTAAGGTTTTTGCAATAGTTTACAGATGTTCAGAAGTGTCGAGCCTGGGAGAGTTGCTCTCGGCATTCTTCATTATTTTTCAAAGTTGTTTGATAAACAAAGGTCAGGGCAGAGCCCGTCCCTATAATTTAAATGGATATAATATGTTTAGAGTTTGTTTAAAGACCATGGCCGTAAGGCTGGGTCGTAAACCCTATCGAAAACTAAATGGCAACTTTGAGGTTCGGTTTGTAGAAATATAATGGGTTTCAAACCCTGAAATCGTTATGAAAAGAAAAAGTAACTTGAATGTTATAAAACTTAGACAGTGTGGATGGAATCTTCGGATGTCGAACTCTGGTTTCGTAATTCTCTTTTGTTTTTTCTAAAAGACAGAAATGTTATCATATTATTAGTATGTAAATTTAAAGGACAGGGTTTGAACCCTGGGACATTCGATAGATTTGTTTATTTCTATTTGACTTGTATTATTTAATGTTTAAAACAATTGATAGTTTAAAATGTAATGCAATAAGGTGATAAAATGTTATATCGCCACTGCTGTGTAATAATGTAATGGATATATGGTTACTATTTCTTCTACCGCAGTATTTAAACTTTGTTTGTTTATAAAATCTTGTACTAAATCTTTCGATACTATCTGGATTTGTAAATACATAATCTATACTGTTTTAAAGGCTAAATTGATGATAAATTTTGGTTAATATTACTGTTTATGAAATGAGCTTGTAATAAATAGTTCTCTGCATTTATGCATAAGTTGCTTTGGTTCTGAAGCATGCATTGCTATATTTTAACATATAAAAGAACTATTTAGAATATTAAACTGTTATGAAATATATCAAAGGGTTCTGTTGCTAAGCATATGCATAAAAATATATCTATGTTTCCTAGATAAATTCTGTGATGTTTATTGAAAAATAGATAGCATTAAGGTACTGAAATAAATTAGATTTATTTATGATACTCAATCATTCGAATCTACTTTAAATACATCTTCCCTATACTAGAGTATGACACTGGAAACAATGTGTGGAAAAATGCAGGGGAGCATTTTTATTCTATCATTCATCTATAAAATTTTAACTACTCATTTATCAATTTGACCCCAACAACTATATGGTTTTTCAGAATAGATAAATTTCAGAAATGAAACAGTTCAGAATATCTAGGAGGAAATATAAAAATGATAACATAATAACATGCAGATCCTGATTAATAGCTTGACAAAAAGTAAATAAGATAGCACTAATTGAACCTGATAACTGTAGAAGAGACAAACAATCAAAGGAGCCCGTTCCACCCAACCTACTCCTGAAGACAACCAAGTTACTTGCCTTAGGACCTCCAAGCCTGTTCACTGAACCACCAAGACGAAGATGTTGTGTGGAGAAATGGAATAAATTCCTTTGCAACTCAGCAATAGCACTTGACAGTAGTACTTCCTGCTTTTAGCAATATTGAACTCAACAATGTGGCTACACTAGTTCAAAATGCAGTATTAGTTCACTCAATCACTTCTAACCTTCCCCTCATCGAATCTCTTGTGCTCATAAATTATCACGAGGTAAGAAATTGAACAAAATCCTGCTGAATTCGATGGGTAGATAAGCATGCCTAGGTCTTTTGGTCAGTTGATTTTAGTAAATGAGCCACCTGCTCAGTTCCACTTTCTTGGGGAACATGACCATAAAAGTAGGGAAGTTGCCCCCTGCAATAGTTAGAAGTGAGTTGAGGATGCTATCAAGTGTCAATTTTCTCTCCACCGCAGTCCATTCCTCCTAGTGGTTCAGTGAACACTCATTCAACAATATCCTTTGGATATTTGTCTCCACTTTTATTTATTAATAATAAAATATTCAAAGTAATTAATTACAGTCATCCTTGACCCCACTTGGTCAATAGTCATAAAACTTTACAATAAAAATAAAACATAATGTTTTCTTCATGACATAAAATGTTTAGAACTTGGGTATGTGACACCAAGTTGGACCTCAAGTCAAGTTACATCAAGTGAGTATTAAAGCAGAAGACATGTGGAAGACAACATTCAAAATGAGGCAAGGTTTGTATGAATGGTTACTGATTCCTTTTAATTTATGTAATGAACCTACAACGTTCATGGGATCGATGAATGATGTGATACACCCATTTATTGATTCATGTGTAATAATATATCTGAATGACATATTGATCTTCAACAACACATGGAAAGAGAACCTCTTGCATGTGGCATGGGTATTGGATACCTTAAAGAAGAACCAATTTATCACCAATTTGAAGAAATCCAAGTTCGGGAAAGGGTCCTTGATTTATCTTGGACATGTGGTTATTGGAGGAGAGTTGAGAGTAGATATGGACAATATTGAAACCATCAATTAATGGCCTACTCCAACCATATTTCTGGAAGTAAAATTTTTCATGGGAGTAGCTTAGTATCCGAGGAAATTCATTGCCAAATTCTCTATGGTTGCATCACCTTTGCATGCCATGACTACCAAAGGGAAGATATTCCATTAGGGACATCCACAACAAATGGAATTTGAATATTTGAAGAGAAGGATCAATAATGCTTCGGTTTTGGCCATGCCCAACCTACAATGACCATTTGAGCTAGAGATGAATGCTGATGGATATGCATTGGGAACAATGCTTATGCAAAGCGGAAGACTGGTATGTTACCATTTGGATTTGTTCAATGGAGCAGTACTAGATTACCCCACATATGAAAAATATCTCTTCATGATAGTGCAAGAAATGAAGAAATGGAAGCACTACCTCCTTGGTAAGGAGACCATCATCCATAACAATCACCAAACCTTGCAGTACCTACTAAGCCAAAGCAAGATGGATTACAAAAGATTGGGATTCTTGCAAAAATTCCATCTACTAATAAGGTATAAGAAGGGATACACAAGAAAATTAGCGAACATGCTCTCTGATCACCATTAAAAATGATTGCAACAATGGGTGTGATTATGCAGCTTGATCCATTCACACATGATCTTATTAGCAAGGATTATGAAGAAGATGACGATTTCGAATGTGTCTAAAATCAACTAATGGAGAAAGTATTTACTTCCATATAGGGAAATGAATTCCACCTCTAGGAAGGATGGTTGTATAAGCCAGACAAGTTATGCATTTCTCAAGGGACAAAGATTCCACTAATGGGAGAAGATCACACTTCCAGCATTGTTAGGCATTTTAGAGTGACAAAGACATTGGTGAACTTGCAAACATATGTGTATTGGTCGAAGATACAAGAGCATGTGGTGAGATTTGTTAGATATTGTGTGTTGTGTAGCAACAGGAAGCCAACCAAGTAGAATCTTGGGTTGTATATGTCAATTTAGTACCAAGCAGGCCTTGGGAGAGCATTTATATGGACTTCGTTGGAAGATTTCCTACATCATGTACAGGCCATGACTACATGTTTCTCATGGTGAATCGTTTTAGTAAGTTGTATGTGCTCATTTAGTGCAAGAAGATGATAATTAGATGAGATGTAGTTGAACTATTCTTCATTCATGTCTTAGTACATTTTGGCTTGCCCAAATCCATTATCTCTAATCCTGGATAATTTTTAGGGGCAAATTATAGCCAAAAGGTGAAATTTTAGGATAATTTTCGAGGGTGAATATTTTATAATATTTAAAAATATTACATTTCACCTTATCTCAAAACCTTATTACTATTTTTGGGTATAAATAGCCAAATCATAAGGAATCATATGCCCCTATTTTTCAAGTGGACAATAAAAATTTGCAATCATATTATGCTATTTTCAAGTATGGCAGACAAATTTGGGATCATATTTCCCTATTTTCAAGTTGGTTGGACAAATTTGGAGTCATATTTGCCTATTTTCAAGCAAAGGGGACAAAGAGGACAAGTTTTCACCAAGGATGAGGTTGATTGATTTTCATAAATAGAGGTTAGTCACGATCAAGGTTATGTGTTCTTGCTATTTATATTCATATCCACTTGTACTTTTTTGTTTTAATTTTTTTATAGTCTATGTTTCAATATTTTTGTTTTAATTTTTTTATAGTCTATGTTTCAATATTTTATAATATAATTTTGAATCTTGATTATTTATTTCATTATTTTAGACTTAGTGATTTTGTATTGTATATTTAAATTCTAAACTTCAAGATTACATACCCAAACCTTAAACTTGAAACCTAACATTTTTAATAAGAGTTTTTTCCTAAAGTATTAGGGGCATGAGGCCTCCGATGTTGTTGATTTATTATTATTACATATTTAAATTTTAAACTTTAAGTTTTCATACCCAAATCCCAAAGTTAAAACTTAGTAGTTTTAATAAAATTATTTTTTAAATAGTAGGGACATGAGACTTCTATAGTTTGGATTTGCATGTCGTTGAATGATAGTTGTAACTAAATGCTATGGGAGTTAACCACCTCAAAACCTAAAATTATTTCCATGGAATAAAACACCAAGATCAAGATCTACAAGTACCCTATGCATGACCATGACCTCCCAAAGTATTATAAGAAAAATAAGAAGGCCTCACCCAAGCATGGTTCTGATTCTTCTTCTGAAGAGGCCCCTCCTAAATCTCCTTGGAAGAAGGGAAACACTTCAATTGACTCCTCTTCTAGTTAGCCTATGTTTGTGGAATGGATCCATGTTGTTCCACTAGTCCCTGATGAACTAGAGGATACCCCTATTGGATCAAAACCATGACCATTTCTCACCCCAAAAGGCGTGTTATTTATTTGATTCATTTTCTAATATGATTTACCTTGATACCATCCTTCTATTTCATTGGGTAAGCATCTTCCTAGATCAACCTATCCAAGAGCTCCCTTTTCACATCATTAATATCGAGTAATATTCATTCTCATTGGATTGGGGATATTTATTGAGATTATTGAAAAGAGCTTCATTAGAGTCACTCTCTCTCTCAATCCACCACTGATATTTGATCCAAACATTTTCCTTCCCCTTCCTCTTCATCATTTATTCAGAGGCTATCCTCTCATGCTTCTGAGGTGTCCTACATGGATGTCCTTTAGGTGTGTCTTAACCAAAGTGATTGAATGAATGAATCCATTTGCGATTTTTCTCCCATGATTTATATCAAATATTGGGATGCCCCTCTCATGTTTGACATTTCCCTTGTTGCTTACACAAAGGAATGGCATTCCACATGGTCAACTTGTTTTTCATTGGCATCCAAGCGAGTCATAATGGATCCTATGTTTTCCTTTAAAAATAAGTTTTGTTTCTATATGATATGCCATCGATGATACCCATTTCTCTTCCACTCTTTGGACCTTTTAGGGTTTAACCAAATCCAAGGGTATACCCCTTGTGGTCATTCAAATTTCCTTAAACCTTGGCCCTAAGATAATGGACACTCATTTTTAATATGTACTCTAAGGGGACTTAGAGGACAACATCCAAGCTGACCTCCCTTAGTTAGAAACGATGATGTATGGCCCTACACCTTAATTGGTGAGATTTATTACTAACATAGTTATTGACTTGATGAGAACTATGACCTCAAAATGAAAACTCTATCCCTAAGAACCCATGTTTTTGCATCAGAAACCTCAAAATCAACCCTTGGATCAAAAAATGGTGCTATCAAGGGCACCCCTTTTTAGGATTGAATTACAAACTTGTGCAACCATAAGCCCATAATTTTGCTAAAAAAAACCTTAAAATCAATCCTTCAATTGTAAAGTGGTGATACAAATAACACCCATTTTAACTTCTTCTTTTTTTTGGGGGGGGGGGGGAGAGGTTAAAATTACATTTTTTTTAAACCATGGCCTTAACAACCAGATTGTAAAAAGAAACTTAAAATCAACACCCGAATAAAAAATTATTTCTACCAATAACACCTTTTTTAGGGTTAAATTCACAACATACCATACCTTCTCCATATCATAATTCTCCTAACTGGTAACCTAGATCTTGACTTCATGAATCTAGTGGGACAAACCTCACTAATATTGACCACTTGATCCACCCTAGATCCTATATCTAATGTCCAAGGTTACCAAACCACCTTATCTATCACTGAAAGAAAACCCTAATGTCCATTTTTTGCCGACCTAGGTGCATTCCTAGATTTGGGGGTGCCTTACTTGATTAGAGGAACTTTTCCCTGATTTTAGGATGAAATCAATTCATAAGTGAAAGTGTTGCCCTAATTCAAGTCCTAAACTGATCTTCATGTCTAACTTTAGCCATTAGCACCTTTGTTGAGTCTCCTTAGGGTTTTGCATGTTCATTTAGTTAGTTAACTCAGAGCATCCTTCAATCGAGATTAGTGGTTGTGAAGTCACGTGTCCGTGTAGCTCAGTTAAGGAGAGTAAGCATGGCTAATAAAGGGTCCTTGGCTCTAGTTAATATTATATAGAATCTCTTAAACTGGATGAACAATTCGAGTTTCCTCTTGACCTAATTCAAATTTCCTTCCTTTAAATATTGTTCACCTCGATCCATTCAAGTTAATGAAATACATCATTATTTTCTTCCTATCTTCTTCCAGTTTTTGTGTAATTATCTATGATAAATCATTTGTTACATGATTAGTTGCTTGTTGATTTCATTTTCAATGTATATCTCTTTAGTTTGTGTGCCTATATTTATATGTTCAAATATTATATGGTATCGTAGCAGTGGGGGTACTAAACCAGTTAGTGTACTAGTGATTTTTTGTCACAAATCAAGCTTTTGCAGGTTAAAGAAGGGATTTTGGAGCCATCAAAAAGGATTTTGAAGCCACCAAAGAGCTCATTTGCAGCTCATTTTCAGCCATTAAACTGCTTATCTACAACCTTCAAATTGCTCATTTGCTTCCATCAAAGAAGTGCATTTGTAGCCATCAAAGCAGTGCTCATTTACGACCATCAAATAAGTGCATTTGCAACCACCAAAGGGTTCATTTGAAACCATCAAAAAGTGCTTTTACAGCCATCAAAGAGAGCTCATTTCCATCCATGGATCTCCTATCTCCCCAACTCAGTTGCTACACAATTGGTATGCTCGATCTAGTCTTGTTGAAGGAAGCCCCATAAGCTTCACAACACATGTCCTACGATGATATATTCACATACATTGAGAGTATGAAAGAGGCCCTGAAATCTTCACAACGTATGGACTACGAGGACATATGCACATCCATGATCCACCACTCAGTTGAGGAAGACCCTTTTACATGCCTAGATGATGAGGTGATCTTCAAATTTATTCTCTCCAAATTGAGTTTTGATTACAATATATTTTCTGCTTTCCATTCTAATAAATTGGATTTTGGAGCCTTCTACAAAATGCCTTCTTTGGATTCATTTGTTGACTCCCTCCTTCAAGTGTAAGATAAGCTCTCACAAATGGGCCTCCAAAAGACCTCAAAAGTGCAAGCACTTGCAGCCAATGAGGAGAATAAGGGTGCAAGCAAGCACTAGCCCCCATACAAAGGAAAAAAAGAGCAAAACCAAGGATTTCTCATGAATATTTCGACTCCAACGATGGAAATAACTAAGAGGAGCCGCCATGGTGTCCTTACTGCAATAAAGGACCATATCAAGAAGAAGATTGCATGTACAAACTGTTTTTTGAAGAAAATGAGCTCAACAAGAAAGCCAGCTGCATGTATGCACTTTCAGTAGTTTCTACTCCCTACATTCTTGATTTAGAAGACTTTGTTAAACTTGTACCAAATCAAATTGTATGTGAAGAAGCCATTGAAAAAATTGTCCCAGATCAAGTTCACATTGAAGAAGACCTCCAACATGTCTCTTCAAACTCTAGAGCTACAACTTTCACTCCTACTACTCACCAATTTTCGTACAAAAATTTATGAGTAGATTAAATTTTTGACATTCTCTTTTATGGGTTTTTTTTCCCATGTGATTTTTTCCCTCTTACCTAGTTTACAGAGAAAATTGTGTCCATGGGTACCTAATATGGTAGTAAATTGTTGAGACCCATTTTTCATTTTTTAATTTATTTCACCTAGCCATGATTAAAAACCTTTTTCCCTGGCATAATTATCCAACCTAGTAACCTAGACCTTGACTTCATGACTCTAGTGGGACAAATTGTTATACCTCAAAGTCTCACTTTGAGTGCCATTTCATGTCTTCATGTCCAATCACCATGCGAAACATAATGGTACTGCCTCCTAACAAGTGTTGGACCTTACTTCTACCTTGTTGGTCCCCTCCTTGGCCTTCCTTGGAGTCCTTGGAGACAAATCCAACTCACCACATTCGAATGCCAACTCACTGAGTCAAAATGCCACCTCATTGAGCACACTTTACTAGGATTTTCACTCCCTGCTAGTGGTGCAAGGCACGAAAATTCAGCATTTTCGTGCCTTGCATACCCGCAGGGGCGCGGAAATTACAACATTTTCGCACCTTTCTATTGGCCAGAAAAACTATCCTTGGCCAACTTACGGAAAAACAGCCCACACCGAGGGCTTAATGCAACCCTATGTATGTTTAAGATGGTTGTTTCTCACAGGATCGAGGCCCTGCTGCCTTTAAGATGTGCTCTCTAAGTAGAGGGTCTCTTGAGGATGTGTGAGTATCAGATTCCCTAACCTAACTGCTAATTTTGACAAAAAGAAACTAGAACTAATGACTAATTACTTCTAATGGCTAACTTATCCTAGAAAGCAAATATTTAGTAGCTCCTAAATTTACACTACAATGATCTAATAACTATTTCATATCCCAGCTAGGAGCATGAGAATTGTTATGATTTCAAGTCTGAAACAAGAAGACAGTTAACACTTTAATAAGGTAGAAAAGTCCCCAACATAATGGTACTGCCTCCTAACAAGTGTTGGACCTTACTTCTACCTTGTTGGTCCCCTCCTTGGCCTTCCTTGGAGTCCTTGGAGACAAATCCAACTCACCACATTCGAATGCCAACTCACTGAGTCAAAATGCCACCTCATTGAGCACACTTTACTAGGATTTTCACTCCCTGCTAGTGGTGCAAGGCACGAAAATTCATCATTTTCGTACCCTGCATACCCGCAGGGGCGCGGAAATTACAACATTTTCGCATCTTTCTATTGGCCAGAAAAACTATCCTTGGCCAACTTATGGAAAAACAGCCCACACCGAGGGCTTAATGCAACCCTATGTATGTTTAAGATGGTTGTTTCTCACAGGATCGAGGCCCTGCTGCCTTTAAGATGTGCTCTCTAAGTAGAGGGTCTCTTGAGGATGTGTGAGTATCAGATTCCCTAACCTAACTGCTAATTTTGACAAAAAGAAACTAGAACTAATGACTAATTACTTCTAATGGCTAACTTATCCTAGAAAGCAAATATTTAGTAGCTCCTAAATCTACACTACAATGATCTAATAACTATTTCATATCCTAGCTAGGAGCATGAGAATTGTTATGATTTCAAGTCTGAAACAAGAAGACAGTTAACACTTTAATAAGGCAGAAAAGTCCCCAACATTAAAATGAATTGTTATCTTTCTGCATGAGATAAAGATCCACAACAGAATAATTATAATATAAATTCAGACAAAAAAACAATGATATCAATCTACCATGTAATTTTGGAAACATGGAAACATATAACTAATACAAACCCATATAACTAATACAAACCAGCAGTAATAGAATATTAATTTAGATAAAACCAGAAATAACTAGAACAATCTGTCACTCCAGCTTTGAAGTAAATCACTCAGATCCCAAAATACACATGATAATCCGAATTCTTTATATGATGACTTAACATATAGTAATACAGTAAATATATGTAAGTAAAATTGAACAAAAAGAAAGAACAAGAAATGGATACAGCATGAATAATATATGTAACGGAAACAGAGTCTCAGCTTTCTGCAATAAGTCTAGTCTTCAGAAATTGTTCATAAAAACTCAAATTTAAATAGAAAATAACAGTATTATATACTGTTTTGATATCGTCTTCCTCTATTATCCAGAATTCGAACCAATAAAATAAAATAATAAAGCTTCTACGAAACAGTTCCCATCGTCCTTTACAAAACCTCCTCCATGGCAGCGCCTCCTCTTTTCGCAAATATAAAAATTTACAAACAAGAACAAATGTAGAGAATAACAGCATCCTCTATCCTCTACTGAGACCTCCCCCCTCAAGCACAATGGATTCTCTGTTTATATAATACATGAGAGATAATAACAAAATTGTACAGTAGTTACAACAATCAATTTCTGCAATAAAGCGACCCGTCGAATCTTGGAATCTCTGATCATTTAGTCGGCATAAATTCTGCATTCAAATTCTGCATTCGGTTGAACTTTTCTTTCCTCATCACACTTCGATTAAATGAGACGGCCTGAAATTGAATTCTACTCGATGTAGACTGTTTCATCCTTTAAAACCTGCAACCAAAATATCATCAAGATTCAGTGAGAAATTGAAACATTCAACTAAAAATGAATTCTTATCTAAAATAAAATTTAAATTTGTTTTGGATAAGATAAACAGATTTTGATGATTCAATTTCAACGCTGGCGAGGTGATGCATTATTTTCTGCACTTAGATAACAATTATTTCCTTGAGAGTTCGCCTTCGATATTAACTCATGGTAAGTAAAATCGTGACCTCCATCTACGGCAGCAAACCCTGCAGTAAAAATAATGACACACATAAAGCATCAACACTATCTTATTGAGAGCTGTGACTTAGTGGCTACAACCTGTATAACTTCCTCTCGTTTTGGCAAATGAATCCAATGATCTCGGACTACATATATGCAAAAAATTGGTTTTAACCATACACTCTTTGACCTTGCGGAAGCATGATTTGATTTGGTGCAGATGTGTCCTCCATTAACTCGCTTTGCAATCTGGAAAACTGTGGAGATTCCTTATTTAAATATGCCGATCTCTGCGATAAATCAACGACCCGCCTTGCTGATATTGATATTGAAGCTCGTGCGATCTCTTATCTTCTGTAGCAATGTGGAAGAAGATTCTTAACACCTGTGTGATGTGAAAGCACGAATTTTGTGTTTCTCCAAGCAACCGGTTTGGCAACCTCACCATCATATCATTCAAGGAGGAAGGTCTCTTTCATTAAATGCGTTTAAATTATATGGCATTCCTTGCTTAGATGATGGCATGATATATCCTTTTTGCGATTTGACGGGGTGGCTTTGGTGAAGTTCCAGTATGAGTTAAAGCATATTTTATAATCTTTCTTTCAGCCACGTAAACTATCCCTTTGGTGCATAGAAATGAGGATATTTCTTGTGTTGGGTTATATGCATATAAAATTACTTGTGAACTCTGAAGTCAATCCTGTCGATATTTGTTGGATCTAACAGCCACATAACACAATATGTAGCGGAAGCAAATAAAACAAGAAAGAAAATAAATACACACACATGAGATATATGCAGAGATTTACGTGGTAAAACCCTCTCTTAGGGAAACATTCACGGAGCAATGGTATCGCTTTCTTATTATTCAGAATGTGAAGATTTACAACAACTCACAACTCTCCAATATCTTCTCTTACGAGAATACAAGAAACATATACATTTCTTACACGGTTACTAATAACTGCATATTTGGTTAGTCACTTACATAGTTACCGTCATAGCCGGTTGTCACCTGTTTCTAACAATCTCCACCTTGACAACAATTTACCTGATACCATTGCTCATTGCTCTATTGATCACTTTTCCTACAAGCCTAGAGAAGATAAACACCACCGTAGCTTCTCTGAAGTAACTGGTTTTGTGAACATGTCTGCACTATTCTTTTGAGTGTGGACCTTTTCAAGAACCACTCCACCTTCATCAATAACATGTCTTACAAAATGATATTTTACAGGAATATGTTTTGTCTTATTGTGATAAGCTGGATTTTTAGCCAAATGAATAGCACTTTGACTATCACAGAAAATCTTTATAGAGTTCTGAACCTTTCCTAACTCACCCAGCAAACCTTTTAACCAGACTGCCTCTTTGCAAGCATGTGAAGCAGCTATATATTCTACCTCTGTAGTAGATAAAGCAACAATATTCTGAAGCTTTGACATCCAACTAATAGCTCCACCTGCAAGAGTAAAAACATAACCTGAAGTGGACCTCCTCTTGTCCAAATCACCTGCAAAATCAGAATCAACATAACCACAGACTTTATCACTGCAACCATCAAAAGTGATACAATAGTCACTTATGCCTCTAAGATACCGAAGCACCCATTTCACTACTGCCCAATGCTCTTTTCCTGGATTTGCCATGTATCTACTGACAACACCAACTGCATGTGAAATATCTAGTCTTGTACTTATCATCGCATACATCAAACTTCCTACTGCATTAGCATATGGTACACGAGACATATACTGCTTTTCTTCATCATTTTTAGGACTCAAACCTGAAGAAAGCTTGAAATGAGAAGCTAAAGGGATACTAGAAGGTTTCGCCTTATCCATACCGAATTTCTGAAGTATTTTCTCCACATACTTCTTTTGTGATAACCACAGCTTGTCATTTTTTCTGTCTCTGTGTATCTGCATGCCCAAGATCTGATTTGCTGCTCCTAGATCCTTCATATCAAACGTCCTAGCCAACTGAACCTTTAACCTGCTGATTTCAAACATGCTCTTGCTTGCGACAAGCATATCATCAACATACAATACCAAAATAATGAACATGTCATTTTCCAACTTTTTAAAGTACACACAATGATCATACTCACTCCTAGTAAAATTCTGACTCACCATGAAAGAATCAAACTTCTTGTACCATTGCCTGGGAGACTGCCTCAAGCCATACAATGATTTTTTGAGCTTGCAAACAAACCTCTTGTTGCGATTTTGAACGAACCCTCTGGTTGTTCCATGAAAATTTTCTCATCTAAATCTCCATGTAAGAAAGTTGTTTTGACATCTAGCTACTCTAACTCCAAATCATATAAAGCAACTAGTGCTAACAAAATTCTGATAGAAACAAGTTTTACAACTGGTGAAAAAATCTCATGAAAGTCAATACCTGCTTTCTGAGAAAATCCTTTTGCAACCAGTCTTGCTTTGTACTTTGGAACAGTTTCATCAGCTCCTTTCTTCAGTTTGTACACCCATTTGCAGCCAACCACTTTCCTACTCTCTGGAAGTTCCACAATATCCCACGTTTTGTTCTTTGCCAAAGAATCCATTTCTTCTTTCATTACATGTTTCCATTTGTCACTGTCAGACACTTCTAATGCTTCCTTATAACTGTCAGGTTCTCCTTCATTAGAAATGAAAACAAAATCATCATACCTCTTTGGAAAAGTTTTGTTCCGCGTAGATCTCCGTAGAGTTTGTTGTGGTATTTCCTCTATTTCTGTCTGCTCATCCTCTTCCTGAGGAGTGTCCTCATGAATATCCTCTTCCTGGACATCCTCATGAGTCCCCCTCGCAGATCACTGAGTATCAAACTGAATTTGCTGAAACTGTGGTACATTAGCTTGTTTCAAATCATTACTTATATCTAAATTTGTCAGAGAAAGTTCATCAAATTTTACATCTCTGTTTATGATGATTTTGTGGAAAATAGGATTCCACAACCTATATCCCTTAACACCATCACCATATCCAACAAAGATCAATTTTCTTGACTTAGGATCTAGTTTGGAACGCTGATTTTTCGGAATAAGTGCATAGGCTTCACAACCAAATACTCTAAGATTAGAATAATCACATGATTGACTTGTCCATACCTCTTCTGGAATTTTGCAGTCAATTGCTGTTGATGGTGATTGATTGACCAGGTAACAAGCTGTAAGCAATGCTTCTCCCCACAATTCCTGCTGCAACTTTGCATTACTGAGCATACTCCTTGCTCTTTCAAGAAGAGTCATGTTCATGCGTTCAGCAACGCCGTTCTGCTGCGGAGTGTAAACAGTGGTCTTATGCCTCTCAATCCCATCCTGCTTGCAATAATTATCAAACTCCTTCGAAGTAAATTTTGTTCCATTATCTGTTCTAAGACATTTAATGAACCTTCCAGTGCTCTTTTCAACCAAAGCTCTAAACTGCTTAAATATATTAAAAACATCAGCTTTTCTCTTTAATAAATAGATCCAAACTTTCCTCGAGTAATCATCTATAAAACTGACGAAATATGACGATCCCCCATAAGAAATTTTTGGAGATGGAGCCCAAAGATCAGAATGTATGTAGTCTAGAATACCTTTACTAGTGTGTTTTCCATATTTAAATTTTTATCTAGCCTGTTTACCATAAATACAGTGCTCACAAAACTTCAAATCTATAGATTTTAAACTAGGAAGCAACTTTCGATCAGCAAGTACCTTCATACCTCTTTCGCTGATATGACCTAATCGTTGATGCCATAGACAAGTGATGTCTGCTGCTGCACCAACTGATGCTATTGTTGCGTGATCAACTTCCGTCCTCCCTTCAAGTCTATACAGGTTCCCAACTTTGTTTGCCTTCATAAAAACCAAGATACCTTTTGATACCTTCATAACTCCACCTTGAACTGTAAACTTGTAACCGGCATCATCAAGAACTCCCATTGATATCAAGTTCTTCCTTAGTTCAGGTACATGTCTCACATCTGTTAGAGTCCTAACAGTCCCATCATACATTTTAATTCTGATACTCCCTACCCCAATAGTTTTACATGTAACATTATTTCCCATATAAACTACCCGGTCATCTATAGATTGGTATGACAAATACCAATTTCTATGAAGACACATGTGGTGAGATGCTCCAGAATCAATTAACCAGTCAGAATGGTATTGCGAGATAGTAGATGTAGATAATACCTCATCGATCATACCTGAATCATTCTCGGCTATGTTCGCCTCCTTTGTAGAGTCCTCCTCCTCAGAAGCTCGCTTGCGTTTCCAGCAATCTTTCTTAAGATGTCCTGCTTTATTGCAGTACCAGCACTTCAATTTACTCTTTTTGCCCTTCGACTTTGACCTTGATGTACCCTTTGAATGTTGTCCTCTTTCACTGATTCTTCCTCTGGCCACCATTACTTCTGATGTCGAGGTTTCAAGACTAGATTTCTTTCAAGTTTCCTCAGAAAGTAAGGCTCCCACAACTTCATCGAAAGTAATAGACTCTGTAGAACTAAAACTGATAGAGGTTACAAAATGTGCCCACGACTCAGGCAGAGAGCACAACAGTAAAATCGCCTTGTCTTCAGATTTAATAATATCTTCCATACTAGTCAACTGACAAATAAGAGTATTGAACGCATTCAAATGTTCAGAAATCTTTGTACCTTCTTTCATACGCAAGGTAAACAACTTCCGCTTCAGGAGGATTTTATTCGTCAAGGATTTAGTCATGTACAAAATTTCCAACTTTGTCCAGAGACCTGCTGCTGTAGTTTCAGACACGATGTTAAATAAAACAGCGTCGGCCAAGCACAGACGAATAGCACTGAGAGATCTTTCATCCATCTCGCTCCAGTCTTCATCTGAAATATCTGCGGGTTTCTTTGTTTTCTCTACCAGTGCCTTCGCCACTCCTTGCTGCACGAGCATATCCCGCATCTTGACCTTCCACAACTCGAAATTATTGCTCCCATTGAACTTCTCAATTTCAAATTTAACACTCTGTGTTTTCATCATTTTTCTCAAGAAACCAGGTAAAAAAATTTATAATGGAAAAAGAAACCTTTTTGAAATAATAAAGTAAAGGTTTTTTTTAATAAGGTTTTTAGAACAATCAAGAAATAATATATATAAAAACCTTATAACTCCCACCTTTAAACCTTATAACTTAAAACAAAAGAAACCTTTTTAACCATCCCTTATAACTTCCACCTTTATTAAAATATACATTCACTATTAAACATATATTTTAATAAACCTTTAAATAAGCCTCCACGTGATGTATCGTTTCAAAACAACATACTTTTCAAACAAAAAACCTTTCACGCATGACATGAAAATATTTCTCAAATCTTTCATGGATGAAGAAAAATCGGTCTTTTTACCGTAAAATAGATTGCCGCGCTCCTCGAGGAAGGAAGGTCGCGGTAGTTCAAGATTCGCGCCTCACCAAGCTTCAAACCCGCGGTAGTTCAAGATTACTGCTCCGGCTTTAGGTTTTTCTCCTCTGATAACTCTTGATCCAAAAATATATATATATTTCTCGAAACAATGATCACTCAGCTTTTTAGTTCTCTGTGGCCTCCTACCAAGCTCTAATACCACTTGTTGGATCTAACAGCCACAGAACACAATATGCAGCGGAAGCAAATAAAACAAGAAAGAAAATAAATACACACACATGAGATATACGCAGAGATTTACGTGGTAAAACCCTCTCTTAGGGAAACATCCACGGAGCAATGGTATCGGTTTCTTATTATTCAGAATCTAAAGATTTACAACAACTCACAACTCTCCAATATCTTCTCTTACGAAAATACAAGAAACATATACCTTTCTTACACGGTTACTAATAACTGCATATTTGGTTAGTCAGTTACATAGTTACCGGCATAACCGGTTGTCACCTGTTTCTAACAATATCATATCATAAAAAAATAACATGAGATAAGATCAATATCATCTTGAAATGTAGCAAAGTTTTCATAACCTTATATATGATTCCATTGCAAAGTTTCAAAATATTAACTCCTTAGACCTGAGCATACCTTAATCAACCATTTAAAATATATAATATAGGTGAGACATGCCACGTTGATATTATGTAAGAATATTAATATGGATCCAACTTTTAAAAGGATATCATAAGAATATTTTCAAATTATTAATACATCAAATCTTTGTTAAAGCTTTAGTTAAAGCTTTATGGATAATTGAGTTGGCAATTTAAGATAAGATGTAATAAATACTTGATTTTTAAAATCAAACATATTCCTTATAAAAAGTTGATGCACATTTAAATAAGTAAATGATAATATTTGAATGAGGTTTTAATGAATATACATAATATGATAATGAAAAGATTCATGATTTCAATTTTAAAAATAGAAATATTAATATTGTAAACTCTTTTAATTTTAATTTTGTTTTAATTTATATAATTATATTAGGATATAATAAAACAAATTTTATTAAAGTTTGAAAAATAATCTCATTAAAATATGGTTCTTTTTTATTTGGTCATATCTATACAAAAGTCATGGGAAGTAGTAAAAATTATAAAAATGAGATTTTTATAAAAATTTGACATTTTTCTTAAAATGAAAATTTCAACTTCATTTCATAATTCAATTATGCATGATAAACCGAATACTTGCAAAACTGTCGAAAATGCAGATGATCCAATTTAGCCAAACTAAAGCATGTGATCAACTTTAATAAGCTTGGGTAACAGTTTGCAACCATTGATAAACAACCCGGAAGCCTAACAAACCAAACAACCAAGATCGTGGAAATCACCCAATCCTCATCGCATGAAAACCAAAGTAAAGAAAATGGAGCACATAAAGTCAAGAATTCAACGCAGGAAGGCCATGTAATCTCCTAGTAAATTCAAGAAAGATAAAATAAAAGAAGACCAAAATCTAAGTATACACAAAATCTAATCAACGTAGGAAGGCCATGCAATCTCCTAGTAAATTCAAGAAAGATAAAATAAAAGAAGACCAAAATCTAAGTATACACAAAATTTACATGGGGGACCTTTGATTTTTACAAAAAACAAGGGGATTTGTTGGGGGTGCCAACACTTTCTCAGTTCTTGGGGCGCGAAAATTACCTTAACTAATCCTTGGCTTGGAAAGTGGATCTTACCTCCGAAGAGATTTTCTTAGGATTGGAATTCCCCTCGAATCCTAACTCACCCTCCCTCTTTGGCCTGGTTCAACCTCTTGATCCACCATTCACTCACCTAGATCCACCTTCCTCTCTTAGTGGTTCGCCTCCCAAATCCTATAAGAAGGAGGCCATCCATGAGCTAAGGGAAAAACTTTGGAGGCATCAAACCTATGGTCTTGGAGGTTTTGCAAAGATAGCAAGGAGGAAGGCTTGGAAGGAGACATTATTGCTTGGACATCCAAGGTAACATTGTAATTCATCTTCTTTGAGCTACCTTAATATAACTTGGCTTATTCTCCCATATTATGTTTCTTACTATTTGGATTCATGACATGTTTCATTAGAATTTAGATCTTAATCATTGTATTTGGTACTTGGAGATATTGTGTTTTTGTCTTGCTTACACAAGTTCACATCTTGGACATCAAGCTTGGAACTGGAGCTAGGACAACCGGCTGATCTAAGGTAAGTCATGCCTTCTCTTCTGTCTCAGTGATTCGATTTTCATACATTGAATTAGATCTAGGAGTTTAAGATCCCACTTGTTACTTTGTTGTCTTAGATTAGACTTATTTGAATCTAGTTTAATCTTTGGATAAGTTTAACTATCCATAGGACGAATTTGCTAGAACACAAACCTCACTCATATTTCCCACCTGATTCACCCTAGAGCCTAATTATAATCTCTAAGGGCCCCAAACCACCTTATTTGCCACTAAAAGAAAACCCTAATGTTCATTTTTAGATGACCTAGGTGCATTCCTAGAATTGGGGGTGTCTTCCTTCATTGGGGGAACTTTTCCATGATTTTAGGATGACTTGAGTCCTAGTTCAGTTCATAACTGAAAGCGCTCACCTAGTTTATGTCATAAACTGACATTCATGTCTAACTTTAGCCATTAGCACCTTTTTTTAGTCTCCTTGGGGTTTTGCATGCTCATTTAGTCAGTAACTAAGCATCCTTCAGTCAGAACTAGTGGTTGTGAAGTCATGAGTCAATGTAACTCAATTAAGGAGACTAAGCATGGATAATGAAGGGTCCTTGGCTCTAGTTAAGCTTGACTAGACTCTCTTACACTGGATGAGCAATTCGAGTTGCCTCTTGACCTAATTCGAATTTCCTTCCTTTAAATATTGTTCACCTCCATTCATTCTAGTTAATGAAATACATCATTCTTTTCTTCCTATCTGCTTCTAGTTTTGTGTAATGATCTATGATAAATCATTTGTTACATGATTAGTTGCTTGCTGATTTGATTTTCACTATATATATCTTTAGTTTATATTCCTAGATCTATATGTTGAAATTTTATAATTTTCACTTTTTTTGGTGGGCAGCGGGGGGAAGAGGTTAAAATTACAAATTTTTTTATACCATGGCCTTAACGACTAGTATTGTAAGAATAACCTTAAAATCAAAACTTGAATAAAAAAGTACTACTACCAATAGCACAGTTTAAGGGTTAAAATCACAACATTTTAAAAACCATGGTATAGAAAACTCAAACTATTGCGATCAATATCACTACATATATTTTAAATACCTTTTCAACAACATTTTCCAACTAAACTATAAATAATATGATGACAATATCACTCCATAATTTAAAACTCAAGGGGGGGGGGGGGGGGAATCAGATTGGTTTCCTCAAGGTTACCAGTTAGTGATTAACAACATCCTCCATTTGGATATTCCAAGAAAGAGGTTGCAACCAAGTAGAGTCCCTTAAGATTACTAGTTGGTTGTAAGGAGAAAATTATATATATATATATATATATATATTATAGAAAGTAAAAAAATAAAATCTTATAGTTTAAACAATTTTGTGATGAGCTTTGAGGGAGGTGTAATTCCTTCCATGCATAACATGGAGTTGACACATGACAGTTAAGAAAAAAACAATAACAAATTTTTTGTCGTTGCATTGAGTAAGATAAAGGCAAGGTAAATTACATTACATACTGCAATCAAACAATATAGGATGAAATGAAAATAGATAATGAGAAACATAATACTACTACAACCAACAAAGAATCATCTTAACCTCGGATCTATCATGCATTGAGAGGAGATCAAATCCCTCTAGGTGCAAACCTTTTTTTTAGTGCAAAATCTTTGGAAAATGTTTGCACCTCGAAGGATTTGACCAATATCTTATCATGTACTTCAAATCTCATCAACACCAAATCCTCATATTTTGAGAGTTGCAATAGTTGCACTTGTACCTTGGGGTCCCTTTCAATCAACATAGGGGATCACCTCGAACTAGGTAGGGAGAGTCATCGGTGCTCCCTAACTTAGCATTCTCTCTTATGCTCGACATCGACACATCTATCACATCGGGGAGAGTCATACATTTCGAATGTAGCAGTGTTCACATTTACAAATCATGGTAACAACAGTTCAGTGAGTTTCTACATTCAACAACCTCAATAGTATTCTGGTCCCCCACCCTCGTGGGATTATCATGTTCATCAATAGTTTCGCTTCTTCGACACCTGTAACAACATTTTTAGGTTCAGTCACTCTTACATGGATTAAATCTGCCTTCATCCATGTGCCAACAAATTATACGTTGAGTTGACCCCTCGGTCTCCTCTTATTGTAGTCATCTTGACAGATTCTCATGAGTATGGGTATGCCCCCCTCATTTGTATAAAACACTATTCTTTGTTACAGCTTCATTGGTTATCACTAGCAATATTCCCCCGAGGGAACCTTCTCTCCACACTCGCTTAAGAACTTCCGAGCACATGGGAAAACACAAAAAAGAAACGATGATTCATTATCGGCTCTATAGTACCTTCCAAACCTCATACATAAGGGGGCATCTATTAACACCTAAATTCTGCACACATGTGACATTTTCTCTAATCTTGTAGTAAGGCATCATCAACATATAGCATGGAACCCACCGAAGACATCCTCATTAGATCCAGAAAGAAACGTGAGTCCGAAAATTCCCAAAGATAGTAAACAACAGAAGCAATGCGATTACACCTATGATAGACCGTACTACAACGCGTATAGTTAGTTTTGTCACTGCGCTACGCTATCACGGATTTTCCTACGAAATACGCATGATTGTAAAAAATGGAAAGACCACGACCACACATGGTGCATTGAAGGTTCATGAAGGCTCCATCGCCTCCAAGAATTCAAATTTGCTCTCCTTATGTACTTGGGTTCATTGAATGGCCTGCCTTTGTGTACTTTGGAGCCAAATCACGGAGTTAATGAGTCACTATTACTCTATGCCAAGAACATGAAACAAATAGTCAAATTCTAAAATAAAATATTTTTTGGATAAATTCTCGACATATCAGATAATGAGAAATGTGGAAACTAAATTTTTCTAGCAAATCAAGAATGCCATAGCCAATTGGGATTCCATCTTTGGAATGTAGTCATTGTTCCAAGATGTTGTAGTCAAATAACTTCTAGAAGTTGAGCTAATGTTTGAATATTGACTACCAAACCCAACTGAGATTGATATTTATGGTGTGGTCAAGTTTTGACCTCTTTGTAGAGGTACATATATTAGTATAATAGAGCCAGATGCTCCACTAAGAGAGATCCTGATCTACAATATGAAGACGACAAAGAGAGATACACTTAATGGTTGAACCTAGAAAACTATGCATAAATTAAAGGTACATAGAATTTTTCACTTAATGGATTACAATTATCATTTCAAAATTCCTTTAGAATTTTTTGCAACCACCTCAAAATGGCTATATAGATATTCAATTAATCATTGGAATACCCTGGAAGATCTAAATGTATTTGCTTCCCATATGAAATCGGAAATAAAAAGAGTATTCACATTAATAACATGGCTTGTGCAATAATAAATAAAAAGAGCATTCACATTAATAACATGGCTTGTTACAAACACTTACCATTGAACAATATCAACCTCTCAAAACAAGGGCATCAAGCTTTCCCGCAATTCTAGGACTTTTAGCCTCAATTTGAAAACCTTGTGTACATCATGAATTACACAAGGTTTTGGCGACATTTATTTTCGCTCATATGGAATCCAAATTGGTAAAACCTTACTTTCATGAGGCTCCCATTTTGAATCCTGGAGATACTTATACAACTTGGTTATGGATTTGAAATCTGTATGCATTTGAATATAGTGATCAATAATAGCATCGCATCCTTCTCCGACCTTAGTGACCACTCCTTTCTGTTCAAGGGCATCTCTAAAATTATGAATGTATTTTCCATCAAACGCCTCGTCAATACAAGGAACATCATCTTTTACTGGGGGAGAAGAACTCCACTCGAACCCAAACAAAAATGGCATAGCTGGAGATTCATAACCCTTACTTGTTTTAAGTCATTTTCCTTATGATACACTATGTCTAAAAAATTGAGGCAGCCGAAACACATGCCCTATCCATGCTAACATATTAAATGCATTCTCCTTGGTTAGCTAGGAGGAAGCAACAATAAAATGGACATTTGGAGGTAGTGTTGAAATTTGATGTCCTACCTTGCACGTTAAGAAATTTTTATGTGACATTTTAATTTTAACATTGCCTTTCATTTGATGTTTAAACCTTAATCTTTTTTTTTAAAACTAAAATGGTTAAAATATATTGAAAAAATGGAAAAAATGAATGAGTTGTGGCTGAATCCAAATCCGACTGAGTAAATTATTCAATAAATTTGAATATCTTTGATCTGAGGTCTGAAAGCTTTCTCTATTTGATATTTTCCATTGGAATGTGCATAATCTGCTTCTTTTGTCTGACTGGATTGTAATGAAAATTAGTAAAAATCTATGGGATAACTGCTCTATGAGCATTTCTCTTTCTATGTCAAATTCAATTGCGTAATTTTCTTTGCACAATTATTTTTAAACAATGTATTTAACATGCTTAATATCACTTCTAATGCTCGTTGTTCAGTGTTCTTCACAATCTATCCCACTATTAACCTGTGAATTGAAACATTTGTGGCTGATTCATGTTATGCTTTGCATTCTTTTTTGCATAATCTCTTTGTCCGTTGGGTTCAGATGAAGGGTGTTTTGATGAGAGCCAAATTCGGTATCGAATATTCAACATTCGTTGCTTCCTGTCCCATATATGAACTATGAGTTGAGATCAAGGGGTGGCTCAAGTCTCACTTGGTTGTTACCGGTTCTCAAGCTGAAAGTTAAGTCTGTCTTTGGATGCCTGTTATTCTGAATACCAATTGTCTTACCGGGCTTGTGAATTGTAGTTTGATCGTAGGGGATATGATGATAATTTATTTCTGCACTTTAGAATTCAATTTTCCTAGGTGAAAAGTTGGTTCCTGCTTTTGCTTCCATGTCTGCATCGTGATTCAGACATCTTACGATATGAAATGCTTTGAAATGCTTAAAAAAGCTCGCAATATGTTGAATCTCCAAACACCTGTATATTTTCTATTATTTGTTTTTTGGCAATTTGGGAGCCTTTTAGAAGAGCTAATGCCTCTACTAAATTGTTTGAGAAGATTCCCAATCCCCATCTGTATATGATTCTCAGTGCTCCTCTGGAAAATAACCAGACCCCCCTTCTCCCGCCACACCGGGATTTCTTTTGGACGCACCATCAAAGTGCAAACTGTCCATGGGATGTTTGTTTCTCCAATATTGAAAGTTGGAGTTGGAGAGTCTGATTTGCCAAGTTGGAAGATTTCGACGTCTTGAGCCAATTTCTTTTCTAGGACTTAAGTGAAGAGTACCGATCCAGTTTAATTCATTTGTAGTGAGATTTGTGTCGGTCCTGAGGTTGGAATTGTTCAAGCATTCAATAAGAAGGCCTTTGGTTTGTCTAGCGACTTGTAAGGGAGTGAAGAGGGAGTCCTAGAAGATTGCTTTGTTTCTAGCTATACATATTTTCCAACAAGTGAATTTAGGGATGGTTATCCAAATTTGGGACCAGAGATTCTTTTTCGAAAGAGAGGAATGATAAGTGGATTTCTAGTCTTTGAGAAGGAAAGTGATAGTGCCAAATGTTGGCATTGTTATATTGAGTTTATGGAGCACGTGATCCCAGACTTTTTCTAAAAACGGGCAATCCAGAAATAAGTGATCAAGTGATTCAAAATTCTTATGGCATAAAGGGTGTTGGTTGTGGAGCCTGATCTCCAGATTCAGAGATATTATTATTCAGCCATGTTTGTACCCCAACTTTATACGATATGTAAAAAGGACTGTACACTCACCCCAACGGGGGTGTGTGGGGGCCAGCAGGGATTCGGGGGCGAAGCCCCCGAAGGAAATTTTTGGGGTTATTTTACAAGCCCATGGTTTTGTGTAACCCGTCGTATTTTCCCATTGTATCTCCCTTATAAAAGAAAGACATTGTAACACGGCTAGGGTTGATGTATTAGGTTTTATGCATTGTAAAGATCTCTGAGATCATAAGAGAGACTGTGAGACAGTGAAGAGGAAGTGCAGCGGTTGTGCTGTAGGTTGTGTCCCTTCATTTTGTTGGACGGAATAATAATAAGGACTAGCAACTTCAGTGTGGACGTAACCCAAGTTGCGTGAACCACGATATATTTGTGTCTCTCTTGTAATGTGTATGTGTGATTATATTTGCATTTATGTTTATTATTATTTCTCTACGATCCTGTTTTTCTAACAATTGGTATCAGAGCCAAAGGTTTATTTGCCATATAAACCCGCAGGAAGCTAAGGTTTCTGGTTCGAGTGGGAGTAATGGCGGAAGAAGGAAAGTTTAAGGTCAAGAAGTTTAACGGCCAAGACTTCTAGTTATGGAAGATGCAAATGGACTATCTGTACCAGAAGGATCTATTCCTACCGTTGGGAGGAAGAGCAAAGCAGTCGGCGGCTATGAAGGATGAAGAATGGGAGGTTCTTGACATAAAGGCTCTGGGAACAATACAGCTGAGCCTGGCTTCATCGGTGGCTTTCAATATATCAAAAGAAACGACAACGGAGGGTTTGATGAGCACATTGGGTAAGCTGTATGAAAAACCCTCAACCTCCAACAAGGTATTTCTAATGAAGCATTTATTTAATATGAAGATGTCTGAAGGTGGATCTGTTACTGATCATTTAAATGAGTTTAATACGGTTACAAATCAACTAAGTTCTGTAAGTGTGAACTTCGATGATGAGGTTAGGACTCTTCTAATCTTGTGTTCATTGCCAGAAAGCTGGAATAGCTTGGTCATGGCTGTAAGTAACTCTGTCTCTGGTTCAAACACCTTGAAATTTGATGATGTTATTGGTGTTATTCTTAGCGAAGAAATGCGAAGAAAAATCACAGGTGACACATCAGGTAATGCGTTGACCATGGAGAGCAGGGGAAGACAAAAGGAGAGAGGAAAAAGCCAAGGTAATTGCAGCAACTCTAAAAAGGGAAGATCCAAGTCCAGACTGGGGAAAATAGAGTGTTGGAATCGTGGAACAAAAGGACATCTGAAGAAAGACTGCAGATCTCTAAAGAAGAAAGGAGATGGACAGAAGGAAACTACCCAGGAAGCAAATGTAGTAGGTGATGTGTTACAAGATGCTTTGATTCTTGCATTAGATAATACTAGTGATTATTGGGTAGTAGATTTAAGGGCTTCATGTCATGCAACACCCCATAGGAAATACTTTCATGATTATGTTCCAGGCGATTTTGGACATGTTTTATTGGGTGATGATGAGCCATGTAAATTGTTGGAATTGGTAAGGTATGGATAAAAGTTAAGAATGGAATTGATTAGCTGTTGAAAGATGTTAGGCATATTCCTACTATCAAAAGAAATCTGATCTCGACAACGCAGTTGGGAGATGGCGGCTGTCTACCTACATTTGGAGAAAAGTGGTGGAAAATCACTAAAGGATCAATGGTGATAGCAAAAGCAGACAGGGTAGGTACGTTGTATTTATGTTCTCATAATACTAACCATTCTATCTCTTTAGCTTCCACAGGAACAGATACAGCATTGTGGCATCATAGGCTTGGCCACATGAGTGAGAAGGGGATGTAGATTCTCCACTCAAGGAAGTTGCTGCCAGATTTGAAGCAGGTAAGTTTGGAATTCTATGAAAACTGTGTTTATGGAAAACAGAAGAGAGTCATATTTCTCAGGGTTGGGAAACAGAAGAAGAATGAGAAGTTAGAGCTTGTGCATACTAATGTATGGGGACCGGATCAAGTACAATATCTTGCTAGCTCTCATTATTATGTTACATTTATTGATGATGCAACTAGGAAAACTTGGGTTTATTGCATTAGACAGAAATCTGATGTGTTTGCTACTTTTAAGAAGTGGAAAGCTTTGGTTGAGAATGAGACAGGAAAAAGGTTGAAGTGTCTCAGATCTGATAATGGAGGTGAGTACTGTGGCAAGGAGTTTGATAGTTATTGTTCATACCATGGGATTAGTAGAGAGAAGATAGTCCCAAGAACACCACAAGAAAATGGTGTGTCTGAAAGGATGAACAGAACAATCATGGAGCGTGCAAGGTGTATGAGATTGCATGCAGGGTTTCCCTTATAGTTTTGGACGGATGTTGTAAATACTATTGTTTATTTAATAAACAGAGGACCTTCAAATGCTTTGGATGGTGGTATTCTAGAGGAGGCATGGACAGATAAAAAGGTAAACTACTCATTTATGAGAACGTTTGGTTGTGAAGCATTTGTCCATATTGATAAAGAAAATAGAACAAAGCTTGAAGTTAAATCTAAAAAATGTACCTTTATTGGATATGGGGTTGATGAATTTGGTTATCGTTTATGGGATTATGAAAATAAAAAAATCATCAGGAGTAGAGATGTAATATTCAATGAAAAGGTCATAAGATCAATTGCAGGGAAAGAAATAGGAAAAGAAAACCATAGAGTACACAGTACTTGATGAAATTCAAGAAAATGAAGTTCCAAAGGTGCCAGAAAATCAAGAACAAGAGCAAGTACCTAAAACTCCAGCAACTGCAAGAAGATCTACCAGGTTAAGTAGACTCCCTGAACGATACTCTCCTTCAATGTACTATTTATTGATGATTGATGTTGGTGAACTAGAGTGTTATGAAGAAGCAATGCAGGTGCAAAATAGAAAGAAGTGGGAGCAAGGCATGCATGAGGAGATGGACTCAATGGTAGGAAAACAGACTTGGGATTTGGTTCAACTGCCTGCTGGTAAAAGAGCATTGCAGAATAAATGGATTTACAGGTTGAAGGAAGAAGAAGGAGGTAAGAAGCGGTACAAGGCCAGACTTGTTGTAAAGGGGTTTGCACAGAAGAAAGGTATAGATTTTGATGAAATATTTTCTCTTGTTGTTAAAATGACTTCAATTAGGACTATCTTAAGTCCAGTGGAGGTAGAAGATTTGCATCTTGAACAGTTAGATGTAAAAACAACCTTTCTCCATGGGGATTTGGAGGAAGAGATATATATGCAGCAACCACAAGGTTATGAGGTCAAAGGTAAGGATAATTTGGTGTGCAGGTTGAAAAAGAGCTTATATGGCTTGAAGCAAGCTCCAAGGCAGTGGTATTTAAAATTTGACAGGTTCATGATAGAACAAGGTTATAGTAGATGTCATTCTGACCACTGTGTTTATTTCAAGAATCTAGACAATGAAAGATATATTATCTTGTTATTGTATGTGGATGACATGCTTGTTGCAGGGTCTAACATGCAGGATATAAATGTACTCAAAAGGAAGCTAGCTAATTCATTTGCGATGAAGGATTTGGGTGCTGCAAAGCAAATCCTTGGTATGAGAATAATGAGAGACAGGAAAAATCGCAAATTGACATCATCTCAGAGTGAGTACATACAAAAGGTGTTGGAGAGGTTCAGAATGCAGAATGCAAAACCAATTAGTACACCTTTGGCCAGCCATTTCAGTCTAAGTAAGGAAATGTGTCCCAAGACATAAGAAGAGACATAATACATGTCCAAGATTCCCTATCAATCAGCAGTTGGCAGCTTGATATATGCCATGGTGTGCATAAGACCAGATATTGCACAAGCAGTGGGAGTTGTGAGCAAATATATGAACAATCCAAGTAAAGAACATTGGAAGGAAGTACAGTGGATTCTCAGGTATTTGAAAGGTACTACCACTCATGCATTATGTTTTGGAGGTTCATACACTGTTCTACAGGGATATGTTGATGCAGATATGGCAGGTGATAAGGATAGCAGGAGGAGCACCACAGGGTATGTGTTTATTGTAGGTGGAACAGCAGTAAGTTGGATTTCGAAACTAGAGAAGGTTGTTGCACTTTCAACAACGGAAGCAGAGTATGTTGCTGTTACAGAGGCTAGTAAAGAGATGATTTGGTTGTAGAGGTTTATGGAGGAATTGGGTAAGAAACAAAAGGATAACAGGTTGTATAGTGACAGCCAAAGTGCCATTCATCTTGTGAAGAACTCACCATTCCATTCCAGGACTAAACATATACAGCTCAAGTACCATTTCATACGCTCTGTTCTGGAAGATGAACTGTTGAAGCTGGAAAAGACACATACTAGCCAGAATCCTGTAGACATGTTCACAAAGGTAGTGACCAGAGAGAAACTGAGTTCCTACTTAGTTTCAGTTGGCCTTCTAGCATGAAGGTGAAGATGAGAAAGTTTCCAAGTCCAAGGTCTAGCAAGTGCAGCAGCGGTGGAGTTGTTGTGATCAGTCTCCAAGTGGGAGATTGTTGGTTGTGGAGCTTGATCTCTAGATTCAGAGATATTATTATTCAGCCGTGTTTGTACCCCAGTTTTATATGATATGTAAAAAGGACTGTACACTCACCCCAATGGGGGGGGTGTGGGGGCCAGCGGTCCCCCGACGGGGGTTCGGGGGCGAAACCCCTAAAGGAAATTTTTGGGGTTGTTTTACGGGCCCATGGTTTTGGGTAACCCGTGGTATTTTCCCATTGTATCTCCCTTATAAAAGAAAGACATTGTAACATGGCTAGGGTTGATGTATTAGGTTTTATGCATTGTAAATATCTCTAAGATCGGAAGAGAGACTGTGAGACAGTGAAGAGGAAGTGAAGCGGTTGTTCTGCAGGTTGTATCCCTTCACTTTGTTGGACGGAATAATAATAAGGACTAGCAACTTCAGTGTGGACGTAGCCCAAGTTGGGTGAACCACAATATATCTTTGTCTCTCTTGTAATGTGTATGTGTGATTATATTTGCATTTCTGTTTATTGTTATTGCTCTGCGATCCTGTTTTTCTAACAAAGGGCACCAATGTAGCCCAATTATTCCTCTTTTGATGAGGTTGTCTTAAGTGAGTACCTTTCGATGAGCGAGGTTCCACATGAAGAAGTTAACTTTGGGAAGTCCAAATGGATTCCAGACTAAATCCCAGTGGATTTTTCTTGAGACTTTGTGGTTTTAAAGAGTGTTGAATCCCAAGGCAGCGATGTACTTTCCTTTTGGGCCCCATCCACGTTCATCTCTATCATGGAGGTGAGTGGGAGAAAATCCAATCAAGATTTCAAATAGGAGAATTCTAGAGGGTTCTAAATTGGCTGGGATTGTTAATTTTTTTCAGTTGTGCCAAGTGTCGGAAGAATCCCAAGTGCTGATATCACTTAATGTTATTATTCCTTGTTGAGCGAGCCGATGTTCTATATCTTGAAGATCTTGGTTATTCTGGAGTGATATTTTTCCCATTATTTTTTCTGAAAAAATGTTTATTTCTTTCCCATTTCCGGGAACCCAATAAAGTCTTTGAGAGAAAAAATACCAAGCAGTTTTGCATAAGGACCAAGTTGAGGAGACCTTGGAAACTGAATTGTTGTCTAGGCATATGATATTTGCACTTGTTAAATATTTCTTTTTTAAAATTTGACTGACCCGGTGATGTTTGTTATGCAGAATTTTCCAAAGGATTTCGCCTCCCATTGCCATATTTTCCTGGAGAGGGTCTCAAACCTGAAATCCACCTTAATATCTTGGTTGTTTGATGGTATTCCAATTGGCCAGATTTATTTTGTTCTCATTGTGTTTCCCTCCCATATAGAGGAACTCTCTCAGGAGTTTGCTAATGTGCTTTGTCACTCCTTTGGGTGCTAGCAATAGAGAAAATTGGTAGATTGGATGAGCTGTAAGAACTGATTTTAGTAAGATCAGTTTCCCAGCTTTATTGAGTCATTGACCTCCCCATATCTTTATTTTGGATTTGATTTTGAAGATTATATCTTTCCAATTTCCTGATTTTGAATGTCCTTGTGTTATTGGGAGGCCCAAGTATTTGAGATTGTCCCATTGTTTGTGGACTTTGATCTCGAGGATTTGGGCAATGTTGACAGCAGCAATGTTGTTTAAATTCCACCCGTAGAAAACACTCTTATGGAGATTAAACTTCCTCCAAAGGATTTGCAATACCAAGCCATGTTTTTCTTAAATTTTTGTGCTATTATGGAGGAGCCCCCTCCTAGCAAGAGGGAATCGTCGGCAAAGAGAGTGTGGTTAAGGGGCATGGAATTAGAATCTAAGTTGAGGCTTGGTAGGAGTCCAGTTCCGAGGTCAGAGTTTAGATTTCGACTGAGGGAGTCATCCAGAATGATGTATAAGAAGGATGGCAGGGGGCATCCTTGTCGAATTCCATGGGTGGCTTGGAAAAAATTGGTAGGACGTCCATTTACTAAGGGATAACTCCAAGGACCTTTTATGCAAGCTGAGATCCATTTTATGAATGGTTCTCCAAAACCAAAAAATTTCATGATTTTGAGAAGGAAGAAATGCTTGACACAATCGAATGCGTTAGCCATGTCGAGTTTAATAAACATACCTTTTTCCTTGCGAATCTTGCTGGAGTGTATGGCCTCCTGAATGAGAATGACATTGTCTAGGATTTGTCTTCTTTGTAAGAATCATCCTTGATTGTCCAAAATGATTTTAGCAAGAGGAGGCTTCAACCTATTTTCCAGCATTTTGGAAATGATCTTGTAGGATGAATTGCATAATGCAATTGGTCGAAATATGCCAAAGGTACTGGGATTGGTCTCTTTTGGGATGAGAGCGAGGAAGGTGGAATAAGTGCAGCCATCGATCTTTGCTTTTGAGTGGAAGTCTCTCACCATTCTCATGTAATCCTTTCTAATGTGTTTCCAACATGCTTTGTAAAAGCGAATTGAGTAACCATCAGGCCCAATGGATTTTTCAGGGTCGAAAGACCATATTGCGTTGGTGACCTCCTTCTCTGTGAATGGTTTGAGAAGGCTGGCATTGTCTTCAGTCGTGATATTCTTCGGTATGTGGTTAAGGAGGATTTTCTCTCCTTCCTCTCCATCGTTGTCTTCTTCCATAAAGAGTTTTGAAAAGTGATTAAATGTTGAAATCTTGATGTCTCCATATCCTTTGACGGTCGATCCATTGTCAATTTTTATTTTTAAGATATGATTAATGGAGTGCCTTGCTTTGGTGTGCTTGTGAAAGTATGTGGTGTTCCTATCACCTGCCTTGAGCTAAGTGCTGCGAGATTTTAATCTCCAGAATTATTCTTCTTTTTAGAATGCTTGGTAAGCTTTGATTTGTTGATTGACTTCTTCTTCCAGCATTGTATTATCAGTTGTATTTTCGTCCATCGAGTTTTGAATAGATTCTAGTTCATTGACAACCTTGTTTCTGAAATTTGAGGGTGGGCGACAGTTAGTTTTGGCCCATTTTTTAAAGTATTTTTTTGTAATGATAAGTTTCTGCTCCCATACGTATCTTGGGGAGCCGACTATAGCATTTTTCCAGATCTTGTCCAATATGTCCCAGAAACTTCTGTGATCAAGCCATTGGGGGTTGAATCTGAAAGGAATCAGACTGAGATCTTCGTCTTATTGAATTTGGAGAAGGATCGGTTTGTGGTCCAAGGCTAAGTTTTCCATGATGTTTGACATAATAGTCTGTCCATCAGTCAAGATACTTCTTTGAACAAGGAATCTATCAAGCCGAGCCATAATGTTTCCTTTACCTAGTCGCTTGTTGGACCAAGTGAATTTTCCTTTCTTAGGTTTGATGTCAAGTAGATCCCATATCTGGATGAGGGATTCTATTTGAGATCTGAATATGTACTTACCGATGAGGCCTCCCTTTTTTAGCAGTGGAGAGCGTTATATTCATATCGCCAGCTAGAATGAGATTTTGTGGAGTGTATGCCTCCAAAACATCTTCCAAAATATTCCAGCAATCTTTTTTTTTCAGAGTAAAGGTTAGGAACATACAAATTAAAGAGGGCGATTTGAATGTTTCTTTGGGTGTGAGTGAGTTTCGTGAAGATACAGTGTTGAGTGCCGAAGGAGTTGCATAGCTAGAATTTGTCTAAAGACCAGAGAGTTTCTAGGCCACCGGAGGCCCCTTTAGCATTGACAACCATACATGCGTTCTTCTTCCATTTTTACTTTCCAATGATCAAGATGGAATTTTCATCGAGCTTGGTCTCTTGGAGCATGATGATGTATGGCATATATATTTTTTGGAAATCTTTAACTGCTTCTATTTTGTTGGGGCTGCCCAGTCCTCTGCAATTCCAAGAGACCAAATTCATGATCTATTATTGTGAGTAGAGGAGGGACCTCCCCCTGCTAGGTCTCCCATTTTCTTCCCTGCTATTTTGGTTCTTGTATTCTTGTTGAACGCCATATCGAATGTTTCCTGAGATACTTTGGTTTTCTCACGTTCAACTTCTTCTTCCCTTAGGTCTTTGCTCGATTTTTATCCTAGTTTTTTGGATGATCTATCAATTAGATCTTCCGAAAAGGTAGGGGAGACCATTGGTTTGGTTTGTAATTTCTGCATAGGACGGAGATAACATACCTTTATTCGAGTTAGGTATTTTGGGGCTTGGGGTGATTTGAGGCTGGATTTCTTATGGATCTTCTTGGATTTGAGGGGTTTCCTGGGGATCTTGTTGCTTTGGGATTTCTCCTTCTTTTGGGGCTTCGAGGATGTCCTGGATTTCTGGAGTTTCTTGTTCTCATTGTTAGTAGCCATGGATTTTGGGTGCTAATGGTCTGCTTTTCTTGAACTTTGTCCTTTTGGTAGGGTTTTTTATCCCGATTTGGAGGTGTAATTTTTTTGAACAGCTCTCCATTGTTCTTTTTTCCCTCCTGCTTCCGGATCTGCGGGCTTCTTTTTGTAGGATCAAGCAAAATGCCCATATTCATGGAAATACCTACATTTAAAATGGATTTGTTTGTAATCTAATTCTTGAATGTGAGACCAATCTGCTACAGTGAGTTTTATGGATTCTGGGAGTCCACGTTCCAGATCTACTTCAATGCATATTCTTACACATGAGTATTGATCTTTTCAATTTTCTTTAACTATGTACATTCCAAGGGTATTTTCGATAGCTTCTAGTGATTATGGATTCCAACAGTGGAGGGGTAGGTGTGGAGGTCTCACCCAAACCGGTACTGCGGATGGTATATCTTGGGATGGGTCAAAATCTGGATTCCATTTGTTCATGTAAATTCCTTGCAGCCCCATGAAGTATGGGCCATTCGTGAAGACTAGTTCACGGTCTTGTTTTCTTTCGAAGACGACTGCAAAAAATCACTTTCCTAGGAAGTAATATTTTACTTCTTCTGAGATCAAAGGTTTCCAGTTTTTCTAGACCCATAAATTAGTGGTTTTCGGAGAGGGCCACAGGCCTGTGAACTATCCAATCAATCCTTGTTCCAACATATTGAGAGTAGTCTTGCAAGGTTTCTCTACCGGCAACGCGACAGTGGGGATCTCAGTGATCTTTTTCACAAACTTATGTTGGGCGGTGGATAGGGGTTTTTTTCCTTGTGCTACAACTAATTTCAATAAATATGATAGATCAGAGGGGGGAGGGCCTGGATCTCCTCCCGAAGCCATAGTGGGCGTGGGATGGAGAGCTGATCCCTAGCCGTTGATGGCTCAGGTGGCTCGCTTAAGCAGTCACGTTCACAGAGGTCGGCTCAAAATCGCAGATCCAGAATTGCGCCGTGTAAATGCCTAATGTGGGTTGATATTGTTAAGAAGACGTTTAAATCTTAATCTTACATGTCATAATAATAGTTGATTTTTTTTTTGAAATAACGTTTATAATAACTATATGAAACATTGAATTTTCATATCTTACCTCATATAATACAAAAAATTAAAATTTTAAAAAGTATAGTTCAACATATCATAATATAAATTTTTACCTTAACACAAGTAAAACTTTTGCAACACAACAATGCTTTAAAGAAAAAATTTACAAAAATATACTTCAATACATGATAATATAACTTTATATCTTAACACAAGTAAAACTTTTGCAAACTTCATTTTTATTATTGAAACAAGACTTCCTCTTAACTATATTGTAATGAATTTGTCTTCATGCATGCACTAACCATCATTTGACATTTAATACTTAAATTTTCAACTTTGCCCCTGAGAAAAATTCAAGAGCAATTATGGTCCAAGTCAACTTGATGAAATTATGCAATTTCTTTTAATGTAGGATAATTCTAGAAACTTTTGGAATCTCCACTGGTTACTTGATCTACAAAACACATCAATATAAAATAAACATTAATTGTTGCACAACTAAAATTCATTCACTAACAAAAACCAAAATTTCCATATAAAAAATAGAAATTTAAAAGAAAAATATAGAAATATATATATATTTATATATATATACACATTTAATTACTAATAACTAATAATAATAATAGATAACACACACACACACACATATATATATGGGATTGGGATATAGATATTGACATGTAAAAATAAAAAAAGCACTTCAAAATGATGGATGAAATTAAAATTTCACACTTTATTAATGAAATTTAGTTTTATGAAGTCATAGTATTTTGATCCATCAAATTTCTATATAATGCACCAAGTTATTGTTTAATGAATGAAACCAAATCTTCTTGTGCATCCCTCAAACCTCTTGCACGAGGAGGTAATGTAAGATAAGCTTAAGACAGTGTAACAAAGTGCCCAAGCCACGGATTACTTCCCATTAATTTGTCCCACTTACTTATTGATGCAGGGAGGAGGCTCTTTACAAAATATTGCTATCTGACAATACCATGATCATTCATGACAGGAATCTTATAGCAGATAAAGAACAGATCTCCCGCATAAGTGAACTTCTTCGCAGATGAAAAATGAAAAAATAGTACATCATTTACAACAAGCCTACTATTTGTTGAAGCTATTACGACATCCCAAAGCTGCTTGAAGAAGCTTGAGATAGAAAGTTCTTTAATTTTAGGATACTTTTCTAGCCACTTATGTAGTTTCTCTCCTTTAATACCATCCAAATCTTTTATGACCTTCTGAGTCGATTCAGGCCTGAAATAGTGTTGAGCAGTGTTAAGATATTTTTGACACTTAGGAGTTAGTTAAGGTCAACTTGGTCTAATATATCCGTTAGGTATGCATTTGTATATATGTAATCCAACGGTCACGATACAAAGTGATCTGATGGTTCAACTTCTCTCGATATTAACGACACTTGATCTATGGCTTAACACTCGATTGGTCCATAATCTCTATAAAAGAGCATGGAGGGTCACTTTCCATATGATCCATTATTGAGAGAAGCTCTTGTAATATTTTTCTTATGCATAATAAATTGCTCCGTAGAAGCTACTTGGCCGGGGCCGTGGACTATTTCCCTCTAGAGGATTTTAATCACGTCAAAACACTAGTGTACTAATCTATAATATTTTTGTGTGAGCGGTGTACTTGGTTTTCATTCTGTGTGGATATACCTATTACTCAAACATGGTATCATAGCGTTGTTGAGGGTCGTCTCCATTTTATTGCGATCTAGATCTGAAGCCGATACGGCTGCATGTGCGATCTGCTGCCAAGATCTGCTATTTATGGTAGTTTTTGGACTGGATTAAGTGCTCCATTGTGTTCAGAGCATTGGTTCCATTAAGTATTGCCCTTCGTTTTGTACGAAAAGGCTTTCGTTTGCCTTAACTGCGGCCTTTTTCATAGATCTGAGGTATACTGTTTTGTTTTCCGCAGTTTTATTTCTCTATCTCTGTTTCATTTCGATTTGTTCCTTTTTTTTTCTGGAAGTGATAGCCTCCTTTCTGCGCATGTTGGCGGTCTCGTCCAACCACAAACAACAGGAAAGGCATGTCGCTTACCAGGAGGGACTAACATAAAACTAACAAAGAGCGGAAAACCCTTGAGTTTTTTTTCTTGTTTTTTCTGTTTTTGGTGTGTAAAGTTGTTTTGCAGGCTGAAACAGGGGTAAGCACGCACTACATGACAAGAAGATTTAAAAAAATAAAATAAAAATAAAAAAGAACCCCTCCTCCTTCACAATATTTTCTATATTTTTACTATAGCTCACTTGGTTTAAAGTTACTTATTAAGAGGTCTTAAGTTCAAATCCTGTTATTATTTGTTGCATTGATTTCATATATTAAAAAAAGGAAGCTACTTAGATCACATAAGTTACTTTCTTTCATTTTAAGTTGTTTTTTTCATTTTTCTTTTCTAAAACAACTTTATAAAAATAAAAATAAAAGTTTCCTTTTATTTTTAAGTTGTTTTTTCTTCTTTTTTTTAAAGCAACTTTATGTAAAAGTGACCTCACTTATTATGTTCCTGACATATGTTTTTGGGTTTGGGACATTAGTTTTGGAGGGCTATGCCAAATATTTTCGAGTTTCTAAGGTTTTGATATAATGAGAGGAATTTTCAATTTTTGATGATTTTTTAAATAGCAAATTATCTTGGTTTTCATTGGCTCTGTAGGCCTGGGGCTTTGTGCCCCAGGCCCCAGTGACGTGCTGGAATTAGTTGGTTTAATTGCAAATGTACCAGGCTGGCGATGCCATTAATGCTATCAAGGAAGGCCATATTGCTTTGGTGAAGGGTAGAAAGTCAGAAATCCATCCAATGTACCAGGCTGCAGATGCCATTAATGCTATCAAGGAAGGCCATACTGCTTTGGTGGAGGGTAGAAATTCGGAAATATGTCTGCCTTGGAGGTCCCGGTGGCATCTGAAAAAGAAAAATTTGGAAATATTTTCATTGATCCACGGGGCTAAGCACAGTGCAGCAAACGCTAACCCTGAAGGCCACGAGGATCTTAAATCATGCTATAGCAAAACCTTGTCGCCACTGGCATGGCCAAACGATTCCTCTAGATGTCCTTGCAATGTTTTTGGCAGCGCCTACTAGCCATCTACGCCAGGCTTGCTAGGCTGCAACTTCAAAGTTTAGGGGTTGGTGCTAAAGCCACCGGCAATAGAAATGATGAGATTAGAAGACTCATAGAAATCATTCTAGAAGAATTTGGTTCTGGTAGCCGCCCTTCAGTTTTACTCGTAGGTTACAAGGCTACAAATAATGTTTATTGTTAACCTTTTTCATCTGCAAGAGATATGTTAAGTACAGTTTCGTTTTATTAATTTTTTTCAAATTGTTTTGGCAGGAAGACTAGATCCCATGACGTAACATTCAAGGTAGCTTACTCTGGAATCTGTCACTCTCATCTGCACCAAATTCGGAACGAGTGCAAAAATTCCCCAAATCCAATGGTTTCGGGGTAACGTCTTTCTATTTGCCTTTGTTACCAATGCTATCTCATATCACCGGCATTTCTTGCTTGATGTTAATTTGCAATTACTGGTATATGATTTCAGCCACGAAATAGTAGGGACTGTACTTGAAGTGTGATCAGAAGTGAAGAATTTATCTATTGGAGATCATGTGGGTGTAGGCTGCATGGTTTGGACTTGCCAACAATGTGATTCTTGTAGCAAAGATCAAGAACAGTACTGCGAGAAGGTTGTTTGGACGTATAAATCCATTTATAAGGATGGGTCTCCTACCTTTGGAGGTTAGGTTTGTGACCAAAGGTGTAATCAGTTTTACCAGTTCATGCATTGTAACCAACTAGTTTTATTTTAGATCTCGAGCAAATACAGTTTTAATTAATTCTATTGTGTGAAATTAACGAGGTTTGTAGTGAAAATCTCAGAGAGTTTGTCATTTGATGCAGCAGCACCACTGTTATGCACAGGAATAACTGTATACAGCCCCATGAAATATTTCCAAATGACAAAGCCTAGAAAAAGCCTTAGTTGTGTTGTTGTGGCGGTGGTTCATCTTGTGGCTAGTGTTCAAAGCTGGGGACCACGATAAATGGAGTTTGGGTGTTGTTTTGTGTTGTTTCTTCTTTGTTTTTTCCCTTTGTTGGTTACTTCATGCTTGACACTATCCACGGTGGCTGCTACAAAGCGAGGATGACAGTGTTTTCTAGTTTTCCCGTCTTTCTTCGGCTATTGCATTTCGAGGTATTTTTTGGGGATGTTCTTCAGAATTTGTTATCCATGCTTGGAAAAAAATATGCATTCAACTTGTTGTTTACCCCCAATATCATATTCATAATGAGATTAGATTTTAACTTCGTACCTCATCTTATTTTTCTTCTGCGAAGTGAATAGTATTCAAAAACCTTATTATGGGTATGAATCACTTCACTCCGTGCCTGATTGTAGGAAGGTACTGGTTTAGCCCGAAGAATGCCAGCCAGTTAGACAGCTACCCATCGTTGAATTGTGCGTCAGGTGGTTGATCAGCTACCTGAGACCAGCATTATATGCCACTGCTAGTTGATTTGTTGTTTCCAGTTATCATCCACCGCTATATGCTTTCACTCCAGCGAGCCTTGAATTTGGATTACATCCGAGAGGATCGATATCTATTACAAGGAGGTTTATTCCCCCATTATTGTAAAGACTATGCAACATCCACATATAGAGGATAGCCCAAATTTATCATAATCACAAAATCAGGTTAATAACTGACTGGTAAAATAAAAAAGAAAGCTTCATACGTACCAACAAGTATTCATTATAATCACTAAGCAGCAGCTTAACGAAATATGGATCACTTTTGTTCCTTCGGAAAGTGGTATTCACTAAATAATTAAGGCCAATATCATTACCACCACTGTTAATGGCATACAAGGCCTGGGATAGATGATCTCCTCCAAGTTTTTGTCTTAAACTTGAAGAATAGTTAACGAATTGGCGTATTTGGAGGCTTAAAGGGATGATATTCTGTCGTGGAAACACCAACAACGTTTATATGTAAATTAATCTCTATTCATTAAAGATTGAACGTATACCTATTTTGGCTCTCACCAAGAAATTGCCACTAGAATCCAGTAATCCGCTCCAGATGCAAAATTAATAACACGAGAGAAGTTAGATTGTGGCTTCAAATATGGAGGTGGGAACGGCAGCCTCAACTCACTAGATGTAGATACAAATATTAATCTCATCAAAGAATCAACAATATAAACACCACTAGTTGAGATGAGGTAAATAAACAGGAGAAAAAAATACGAATGAAATCAAGTGCAGTTCAACCATTAGAGAAACGACCAGTGGGGCGATGGAAGAAGGTCTACCCATATAGCAGAAAGTTTGCTTTAGCGTTTGTGCTAACAATGAAACTGTTGTTGCCAGTGTCTGCTGCAGAATCCACTGTAGGGTTTAAGAAGCGACCTCTCCTGCCATCGAGCTCCGACCGGAACAGACCAAGGAGTCACATCTAAAAAAATTAGGTGTAAAAATGTCTTGATGGAGGTCGTGGACGCGTTTTGAATGATTTCGCCTTTGTTCTGGGGTTCGAGGATTGGTAGGACGAGGGCGCGTAGGCCTCATGCAAAGCCACCCGCCTGTAGTGGATCCACCCACCTCATGCAAGGCCACCTTCGTTAACTTTATACGTATGTCTAATTTGAATTATATAGATATAATATTTAAATAGTTACATAACAAATAAAATTAGATCAAAGTTAAATTGTATATAATTAAAATGTTTTGATTTAAATTACTAATAATGTAATATATATAATAAAATATAATTATTTAATAAAAATTAGAAATTATAATTTTATTATTAAATATAAAATTGCATTAAATTAATTACTTGAGAATTAATGGATAAACCTTAATTATAAAATAAATTAAGTCTCTTAGGAATGGGGTTATCACGGAACGATTTTTATTGAAACAATCTGGTATTAGTTTCAGTCAAGAAATCACAATGGGTATGGCTACGACAATAGATGTGCTTAGAGGATCACATAACCGGCAAGGAAACATACAAAGTGAGAACTACCTAAATGATATATCCCATAAAACATTAGAAAGTAGATTTAGTATGAGGTGGGCTCAATATTGCCTCATAATCCATATAACTATAGATCTTCGTAAAAATTTAAACCTAAGTGCCAACCCTCAAGTCAAGATCGAGCATAGCCTTACCCTTTTAGGCATCTTTTTCCTCGATATCAATAATGCCCATTTATGGGCATATGAAAAATAGAAACTTTCACTCACGTACACGGGTGTGTGTATGTGTTTAATTGTGACCTAATTGAGACCTAGAATTTGTATTAACGATAATTTATGCCTTGAAATAGGACCTTTTATGGCAAGAACACGAGGAAATCGAGGTCATGGTCGAGTTGGATAACTCCTTCATCGACACTGCTACAAACGCCACCACATCAAATGGTTGCTCAAACTCTAGGTGGATGGAGAGTTACTACACAATGGATAGCAAAGAGGAGTGCACAAATCAGATCTTAATAATAGATTCTAAATTCCAAATATTGCAAAATGCCTTTCTTTTATGCTTATCTTGTTCTTTGCAACTTCTTTTAGCAAAGGTATTAATAATTTCTAAATGTTTTGTTCACTATACTTGGTGGTTATTCCCAATTTGTTCAGACCACAAGGGGCTAGGTCAATATTGTTGTAGATAGAAATACTTCTCCTAAGCATATTTACTGGATTATGTAGCCCCATAAAAGGATTCATTCTCTTCTCTTGCAGGCTTCTGTAGCCAACACAACGATTCGTTCCCTCTCTTTGTCTAGCAATCAAGTACATGTTCACTTAGCTACAACTCGTGGCGCAACCCACTTCTATCTGCTTTCACCCAATGCCCATATGCTTGTTAGTCTTATTACCTAACATATTTCCCTTCCATCGCAATAGTTGTATTATCCTTGTTTTTAATCCATCGAGCGGTCTCCAAGCCCAATGCAATGCCTCCATGTCGTGAACCCTCTCCTAAGGATGAATAGACACTCGATGTTATAGTTGTTCTCAATATCTTGTGAGTTCCTTTATAGGAAGTTGTCAAATTAGAGGCCACATCGTCCTCTTCCAGTCTCCCACTACATGCCAACATCCCTCTTCCAAAGTATGGTGGGAAAATGGATGGTGAGATCCTAGATTCTTGGATACGAAGTCTTTCCCAAACCAGCCATGAAGGTCAACAAAATCCAGCTAAATGAGTGTTTAACTTGAACATGTAGCTCAGGTGTGGTGCCAAGCCAAAACAAAATTTGCTGATTTATATGTTGAGCTTCATGATGCAAGAACAAATACTTACACATCACATAAGATAAATACATGGTGGATCTTTGTCAAGCACTCAAATAATGCTTTTTGTAACACCCGATGTTTTGACATTCATATGTAAACCATCTAAACTATGTTATGGGTCATCTCATTATTTTTTTCTTGGAGTGTATTGAATTCAATTAGATTAATATAACTAGTATCAAGAAGACATGTAAAACTATCTATATGCAAAATTTATATAAGAATTTTATTGTTTATGTTAAGAAGGATGTCAGTTATATGATTTTTAATGATAGAAAGCATGGTTTTGGGTTCAATCATTCATGTATATTTCTGACAATTGCTTGGCAAATAGGTCTTTCCACTTCATTGGTGGTGTTTTGTCATTCCTCCTACAACATCCCTTCTCTAGCAACAAGAAGTGACAATGTCAGGGACATTGCCACCTCATGGCTCTTGTTTATAGAAGTAAGGCACATAAAGTTTTTTTTTCTAAAAGTGAGCTTAGGATTTAAGTTAGGAATAAGGGGGATTTTTTTTATTATTGTTGTGCACTTACCTCCACACACCACGTGGTTCCTTGGATACTCTTCAAATTTGTTTTCAAAAGGGCATAATGTTTTCATCCGGAAGCTGATTGCAGTGTCGTCTTTTTTAAACCGCTTATTTTTTTGAGCTCTATTATTTTTTTCCAGCTAGTTTTTATCTTTGAAGTCATGTTTATTTCAGAATGGAAATTTCAAATTATATGCTTCTTACCAGTACTAACTATTTTGTATGGAAGTCTCATATGGAAGATATTCTTAGAATCAAAGGGTTATATAGACCTACCCTTGGCATGGAAACTCCTCCCTCTGATTCTGATAAACTAGCAAAATGGGAAAATATAAATGATGCAGCTCGTGGTTTAATTGGTTTGTCAGTTTCTCCTGATCTGCAGTTTCATCTTCAAGGCATTCATGCACTGGGTGATGCTTGGCAAAAACTAAATACTATTTTTGGTATTAAAAATGAGATTAGAGATCATCAGCTTGAGAATGAGTTGCTTACATTAGATCTTAATAATTTTTCTTGAATGGAAGATTTATAATAAAGTTTAAGACTATTAGAGTCTTGTTGGCTGCATGTAAAGTCACAAAGGAATATGATGGCTTTATTTACGCCATTCTTTCCAAGTTGGGGCTTGCATATTCTGTGTTTGTCTCAACCTTTCATTCCACTAGAGAAGCTCTTCTTTCATCAGGAGCTCAATACAAAGCACCCTCTTTTGATGTTTTTTGTGATTCTTTAATAAGAGAACAAGAAAAACTCTTACATCTTGGACTAATTAATACTGCCAGTACTTCAAAAAAATATTTAGTAGCTCAGTAGCTGCATGGTCCGGAAAAATCCAACAATCCAAAGAAGCACAATAAAAAAAACAAGGGTCCTAAATCTTCTCAGCCTCAAAATTGTCCTCAACAAGATAAAGCTGCCAAATTTCAAGGAAAGAAGACACAAAGACATTTCAACTTTTGTAATCGCAATGGGCATGAAGAGTCAAGGTGTTTTAAGGGGATGGAAGCTCTGGAAGCAACAATGAAGAAGCATCACATTCATCTTGATTCTTCTTCAACTTCATCTTTAGGACAAGCACTTTCAGCCTCTGGTTTTGCACTTACAGGATCTTCTTGTTCTTCTTCAAATGAATGGCTTATAGATTCTGGAGCATCTTATCATATGGCTAAGGATAAAACCATATTTTCTTATTTAAATAATTGTAACACCAAAAAAATATTTCTTGGTGATGATAGATCACTTAGTGTTGAAGGGTATGGTACTGTTCATCTAGACAATGAACAATTTAATGATGTATTATGTGTTCCTACTCTTTCATGTAATCTTTTATCAATATACCAGATCACTCATTTTGGTGAAGGTAAAGCCGTAGAGTTTTCACCTCACCAATTTGTAATTAGAAATTTAAAGGATCTGCGACATGTATTAGCTACTGGAACAGTTGATGATATTACCAGGTTGTACAAGTTTGACAACTTTGGTTCATCTTCACTTCCATCGGTTTTTGTTGCTCATAGTGATGAACTGAGCAAGCTTTGGCATGAGCAATTTGGTCAATTAAATTATCGCTCATTGCAACAACTATGTAAATAAAATATGGTGACAAGTCTTCCTATGGTCTCTTGCAAGGATGGTGTTTGTTCCGGTTGTGTACTCGAAAAACATCATCGGGACAGTTTTGACAAACGTGCCTCTTGGCACGCCTCGGCTCCTTTGTAGCTTGTGCACAGTGACTTGTGTGGTCCTCTACTTTCTTCTTCCTTCTCTGGTTTCAAATACTTCTTGACTTTCATTAATGATTACTCCAGACGCACTTGGGTTTACTTCTTAAAACTTAAGAGCGAATTTTTTGGCATGTTCTTGTCCTACAAGGCCCTTGTTGAGAAACAATCTGGTCATCAAATTCTTAAGTTAAGATCTGATAATGGGGGAGAATTTGTTAACAACAAGTTCACTAATTTCTGCACTGAACAAGGATTCCAACAACAACATATTGTTCCATATACACCACAACAAAATGGTGTAGCTGAAAGGAAAAAACGCACTCTAAAAGAAATGGCTAATTGTATGCTCCAAGATAAAGGACTAAGTCTTCCATATTGGGTTGAAGCTATAAATTGTGCAAATTACATAATTAATCGCACCTCCACTAAATCCTTACAAGGGATTACATTGGAAGAAGCATGGAGTAAAAATAAACCAGATGTCAGTCATTTCTGTGTGTTTGGTAGTGAAGCATGGGCTCATATTCCAGATGAAAAACGAAAAGCATTACAGTCTAAAAGTGAAAAGTGCATATTTGTTGGTTATTGTGAAGATGTCAAAGGCTATAGGCTTCTTCTGCCACATTCTCATGACATAATTATAAGAAGAGATGTCAAATTTGATGAACATATATTGGCCTGCGACCCTAATTTGGCGCTTTTGTCATCATCTTATTCTTCTTCTTCACCTCTTGATATTTATCCTACTCCAGTTACTTATTCAAATGATGATGATAGCGAGGATGAAAATCCTCCTCCACCTACTCAACCTCCTCCAGCACCATCTTCACAGCTTCCTAAATGGGTCTGTTCTACTAGAGAAGCTGTAGGTGATCTTACTGGTGATCCTACAGATCAACGTCATTCTCGCTCTTAGTTTCAGTGAGCCTCATTACTTTTGGCTCAAGTTCCAAAAAACTGTGATCCAGAGACATTTCAAGAAGCTTCTGGCCATCCAGATTGGGATGCAACAATTGATAAAGAATACAACTCCTTAATGGAAAATAACACTTGGGATCTTGTTCCTCTTCCCAAATGCAAAAAACTTGTCAAATGTAAGTGGGTTTAAAGAACCAAATATGTACTAGATGGCAGTATTGACAAACATAAGGCAAGACTAGTTGCTAAAGGATTCTCTCAAGTTGAAGGCATAGACTACACCAAAAACTTTGCACCGGTAGCCAAAATGAATTCCATCCACCTTGTTCTTGCCCTTGCCGCATCTTTTCATTGGGAAGTTCATCAGATGGATGTTAAATCTGCCTTCTTGCATGGGAATTTGCAAGAATAAATCTACATGGAACAACCTCCTGGTTTCATTCAGTCAAACTCAAGTCTTGTTTTCCGCCTCAAGAAATATCTCTATGGCCTTAAGCAAGCCCCTCAAGCCTGGTATGCTAAAATGGACACATTTATTCTAGATACTAGTTTTTCTAGATGCCATTCTGATTCAAATGTCTATACCAAGAAATTCAATGACGATCTCATAATCCTAGTCCTTTATGTTGATGACCTAATCCTTACTGTTAGTGACCCCAAACTTGTCCACCATGTGTAGTTAAGTCTTAAGCAACAGTTTGAAATGACAGACCTTGGCCACTTGCACTATTTTCTTGGCCTCCAAGTCTTGCAAACCCATAAAGGTATCTCCCTTTCCCAGTCTAAGTATGCCTATGATCTTCTCTGCCACTTTCACATGGAATATTGTAAACCAGCTCCCTCTCCTTTCCAGTCTGGAGCCAAACTTTCGACCACTTGTTTAACAACTGAAGTAGATGCTAATTTGTACCATCAGCTTGTTGATAGCCTCTTGTACTTAACTCACACCCGTCCTGACGTTTCCTTTGTTGATGGTCTTGTTGTCCGATATATGCAATGCCCTCATGAAAGTCATTGGACAATAGCAAAAAGAATCCTTCGTTATGTTCAAGGTACAGTTTAGTTCGGGATACATTGCAGTTCAGGGGGGACTCCTTCTTTAGTTGGTTACACTGATTCCGATTGGGCTGGTGACCCTGATGATCGGAATTCCACTGTAGGATATGTATTCACTCTGGGTTCAGGACCTATTTCTAGGACTTCTAAGAAGCAAAGTGCAATTGATCTTTCTTCAACCAAAGCCAAGTACCGTGGAGTTGTTCGTGCTAGTCAGGAAGCCATGTGGCTTCGACAGATCCTTTCAGAGTTTGGGTTCCAACAACAGCATCCGAGCACACTATGGTGTGACAATCAGAGTGCCATTTAGTTATCCAAAGATCCAGTCCAACATCAATGCAACAAACAAATTGAACTTCTCATGCACTTCATTATACAACTCCTCCAGGATCATGTTCTTGAAGTGCGCTATTGTCAAACAAATGATCAAGTTGCAAACATTTTCACCAAGTCTCTTACAGAAGCAAAGTTTTCCAAACTTCAAACTATGCTAGCAGTTCAGGAAGTTGTTATTAAGGGGGGATAGGCTTTAATGCCTCCTTCCTTCTCCTAATTTTGTGTCACCTTTGTAAATCCTTCAATCCTATCCCAAGTTGTTCTTAAGGGGGGATGTTAGGATATTTTTGACACTTAGAGTTAGTTAAGTTCAACTTGGTCTAATATATCTGTTAGGTATGCATTTGTATATATGTAATCCAACGGTCACGATACAAAGTGATCTGACAGTTCAACTTATCTCGATCTTAACGACACTTGATTCATGGCTTAACACCCGATTGGTCCATGATCTCTATAAAAGAGCATGGAGGGTCACTTTCCATATGATCCATTATGAGATAAGCTCATGTAATATTTTTCTTCTGCATACTAAATTGCTCCGTAGAAGCTATTTGGCCGGGGTCGTGGACTGTTTCCCTCTAGAGGGTTTTAACCATGTCAAAACACTAGACCTGTACTGATATATGATCTTTGTGTGTGAGAGGTGTCCTTGGTGTTCGGTCTGTTTGGATATACCTGTTATTCAGACAAGCATCATTATGTAGCTCTCTTGACAATTCTATCAGCCACGATTTTTTCTACTGATTCGAAGAAAAATATATTCTTCTACCCATCTCATCATTTGATACACTTGTGAAAGCTGTGTTATTGGAAGAAATTTCAAACTTTAAAAGCAGAGTATTTTGCAGGTAACTGGAAAGTTTCTGCTCCCAATTTTTAGCGATGAAGCAAAGGAGTTCCACGTATAGATTTTCAGACAGGCTTTTCAGCTTACATGATTGAATACAACCAGCATACCAATCATATACATATTCCACTTTCAAGAAGTTCGAAATATTAGAAAACTTGGGTTTATCAAGGAAAGAATAGACTATTTGGACTTCACCAACCAAGAAAGCCTCCAGGGAGCATTGCCGACCTTCCCAATAACATAAACAACTCTCTTAGGAAGTCAATTAAGAACTAATTTTGGGTCATAAGGGAGCACCGTGAACATTGGTACAGCTAGCAACATTGCCCCCCTCTTAGACCACTAAACAACAAGTTTTCCACACTTGCACTCGCAATCCCTGAATCTGAGAAGCCCTTGGATAAGCAACAAATAAAATCAATGCATGGGAAATCACATAATTAATTTTGGGTCATAAGGGAGCTCCATTGATACAACTAGCTAGCTAGTAAATGAGGCACTACAGTTTTGGTAAGGCTTGAAGAACATTTCATACAAATGTTATATTTAAGCTCATACAAAACTTATGCATATGTTTATTGAACTTTCTATATGCATATTTTGTTTCTACTGTTAGGACTTGTATAGAGACATTGTCGTCTAGTGGCTCTTGTTTATTTAATATAATGTATTGTACCTTCTTTTTAAAAAGGTCATGGCTTTGATTATTTTAACCCAATAGTGCAAATAAATATTAAATATTGATTACCACTCAATTAAATTATGGGAAGGTCTGCAACTTCTCTTTAAGAGATTGTAAAACCCCAAAAAATCTACAGAAAGGTAAATACTATCATCTTAGAGAAAACATGTTCACAACTAGGAAAATAAATGACTTACGAATTAAATCTTAATCCACGAAATTTACATTTTATGTAACACTAAAAATAGCCATAAAAATGATTATCTACCAGAGTCCCAATTGTTTTCTCATGGAAATACAAATACGCCAAACAATGGAAAATAGAAAAGAGAGAAGAGCACATACCTGAATCGAAGACTTAACTTATAGTCACACATTTGAATCCAAGGAGATGACCATCAACTCAGCAACACCTCCTCATGAAACCACCTTCGGGGAAACTCTCTCCTCTCAAGCAAGCCCTCGGTCTTAGACTAAGAGCCCCTGATCCTCAACAATACCAAGCCATCCGCATATCATAAACAGAGTCCTAGTCTCCTCCCCACAGCCTCCAATCCTCCATTTACTCCATACACCAATGCCCTTGAGGAAGAGGAGCCCGGATGGAAGAAGAACCCCTTCCCCTTGTCATTCCTCCAATTTATTCTTTTGTAAGCTTCCCATGGATGGACACATGTCCACATGCAAAAAATCCCATAAATAGATTTAACCTCTTATTTAACCTAATCCATGATTTTTTTTGTAAGCTGCATAGAGAATTTATATTAAAGTACAAAAAAAGTTACAAGCACAAGATAGTCATGAGGTCTGAGAGCTTTATGGAGCTTCTCACAGAACCAAAAAAATAGACTGAGACCCTGGGCTTCCTGCCCATTCATAAGATAATAGACCTATCTCGCATAGGAGTACTAATTATCCATGAAAATACATAAAAGACTACCAGAAACCTAGGGTGAGACTGTTACAAAAATGCAAGCTGGACTCAGTTCCTAGCTTGATCAAGGACCCAAAGACCAAAATAGTTGACAGACCCTCAAAAAAATAGAATTACAATTGTCATTGTCCATGGAGCTAAAAGTGACATGTGTCAAAAAGAAGATAGACAACAAAATTACTTGGAATTGCCAGTGATGGTGGTGTCTACATCGCCTGGTTTCTCCTCAAGGATAGGGAAAATATATTCCTTAGAGCTGGAAGAGCTATTAGTCGCGGATTTAACAGGCCGCACCTCAGTTTTCCGGAAGGAGACTGTGTTCCCAAGACCCGTTCGCTTCACATGTTCACGTTTGTGCCCACTGGTGGACGTGACATTGGTGATGTCTTCTGGATGCTTCTGCTCTTTGTCTCGCTGAGTAACATTGTGCTCCAATGTCTTGGAGACATGGAAAATGGTTGGAGAAGAGGAAGAGTGGCTGGTAGGAGCAGGGGGTGGAGAAGGAGGGGGATTGTTCCCTTGTAGAATCTCTTGAGAGTGTAAAAGAATGCGAGCCAACAAAATTATATCCCGTCCAATAGTGCATGCACCTCACTTGAGTTCTCTAGTTGACCAACTACTGGAGGGCCATTTCTTCCTCCCAATATTCTAGCATAATCCTCAGGTACCCTGGAATTGAATTGTCATAACCACTTTCATTGGCCTCCTCTCGACCACGAATACCTTGATTTTTTCGTCCCCTGCCACCTCGTCGAGGGGTAGCATAGAATTTAGGAGACATCCTCCCAACCTGAGTGAAAAAACTATAGTCTCCATAGAACGCAAAATGAAGCTCATGCAGAGCAGGGCCCGACTCAAGTGCAAGAAGAGTCAAGAGAAGCGGAATGCTTGAACTGGTGCTCCAGGAGCATGCAAATGGCAATTGGCCCTCCCAATGCAGAAGAAGAAAAAACTCCACAAGTTGCCTACCGCTCAACACTCTAAAATGGGAATGTTTCTGGACCGAATGCTTTAGCTCAGCGCCAAAGGAGGCCATTAATTCATGCGGAGGGGAAATAATGTTGAAGGTATAGAGGTCATCTCAAGTCAAAGCTCAAATGACCATCGTCTTAAAGGCTACATGCATTAAGAGCGATGCCAATTTAATGAGTAGGGTGGGAGTAACGATGGGACGTCATGTGGTAGGAGGTGGAGGCCTCCGTGGTTGTCTCCTTGTTCTCCACTGAGACATGCATGCCACCCGCATCCGAGCCTTGACGATCATAATCCATGATCAATTAAGCTTAATTTGTCAAGATATGCATATATATATATATATATATATATATATATATATATATATATATATATATATATATATATATATTCATTCATTCTTATGAATCCCCTACCATTAAAATATTATTACTATAACCTTACATAGTCTAATACTATTGTGTAGGGATAGGATCCGCTAGTGGGGCCATGACCAGTATGCCCCATGCCTACACTATAAAACCGGAATGCCCCCTAGTGTTGAGCATGGTTGTCATTGATGACAAGCCATTAATGAAAAAGGAGTGACAAAGGTTGATGACATGGCAAGCAGGACATGATAGTTTGGGAACTGGAGCCCATTCACTGTTAGTGTGTGCTTTGGAGCACTAGATGGTCCAAATAACCCATTATGTGGTCATTTGTAGCTTGGTGGGGTCATGGAACCTTTGGACATGGTTTGAGTCGTGAATACCACACTCTTGTTGATGAAGTCCACTTCTACTTGTACTTGGTAAGGAAACCATGGAGATAATAAATGCACATGATTTTGTTGATGGATCTTTGCTTTGAATCCCATGAGTATGTGAGGAAGATCATTAGTGGCTTGTATGAGGACCTTGACATTGGACCTTGATGAGGAATGATAATACTTGTTGTATGAACCCTGTGGAGATTAAATGAAGCTCTTGAAACCCTTTTGTAAGTCCATTGAAGAACTCTCAACATGATATTGATGATGTGGAAAATCTCTTGGAGAAATGCAAGTAAAGGTTTGGGTCTTCAAACCCATACACATGGTGGGATTTTGGACCTTGGTATATATGGTATCCTTGTACATGGATGGTTGGGTCTTAGACCCACATAAATGGTGCTATGATATCTCTCGGAGCTTGTGCATCCCTCATGATGCTCTCACACTCTTACTCATTATGAAGACATGATGGAACCTTTTATGAAGAGCCCTTACTTTGTCATGGATGCACAATGTTGACATGGAGCTCTTGAACCAATTAAATGATGACATGGCAAACACATTACACCTTGAACCAATTAAATGATGATATGGAAAACATTGACTGTACAATGACATAAAAATTATTGTGTGAACATCAAGCAAGGTCGGCTTCCTTAAGAAAAATGGTGAATAAAATATATAAAAATATATATATATATATAGCAGGTCGGCCCAATCAAACTCCACGTTGAACACTATATATATAACCTCTTCCACTCATTCAAAAGGCAGGGAAGTGGAAATCACCTCTGAAATTTGACCATCTCTGAGGAAAATTTCAGGTACAGTGGAAGACTACTGAGGTAGCCGCAAGTTTTTAAAAAGGTTCCGCTCTGAAATTCGTGGGAGTAATATAGACTGTAGCAGCGGTCTAATTTTTGGTGAAGTGTTCTTCTCTGATTTTTTTAAAGAGGTTGTTTTGTCTGTCTGAATTTAGGGTATTACAAAAGATCAAAACTCAAAATGTTCAAGCTCTAAAAATTCATGTATGCCAAGATTGTAAGCAGCTACAACCACAGTGAATCAAAGTGTTGTAGTATTAATTTGATCAAGAACTCAACTCAAAAATATGTGAAAGCAGTACAAGCTCTGAATTTTGGAAATTTATTAAGAAGGATGATAGCAGTTTGTTGAGTAGATTGTGGTGTGGGGAGTGATATGACCTTGTGACAATGATGGCAGGATATTGACTTGGTAGTGATGTGATTGACAGTGATAACTCTGATGTGACTAGTGATAACAGTGGTTTGACAGTGACAGGAGTAGCAGCAATACTTTGACTCTTGAATATCGTTGGCATATGATCAGTTGCATGATAGCATTGACTTGACAAAGATCTAATTGACTTGACAGAGATAGTGAATGTTTGATTTGACAATGACCTCCAACTGATTGAGTTGAAGATATTTATATCAACTTTGAGTTGACAGTGACAGAGATAGCTAGATGATGGCATTGACAAATTGATAACATGTGACAAGACAATGATCAATATGTGAAGGCAAGCTGGGTTTTGCACCTCTTCTTAGTTGGAGCTAAGAAAACCAGGCTCGACCATGTTGTTAGAGTTGGTGCTGATGTAATCACGAAGATTGAAGTCTTCATTGTAATTCATATCAAATTATAAATAAAGTTTATTATATTTGTCTTTTGATGTATCTCTTATGATTTATGTTGATGACATCCTTAATTGATGAATGTTGATGTACTTAGTAGCTTAATGTGAATGATGAAATCTGCTTAAGTTTAGAGAAGTGAAAATTGCTAAGGGTGCTAGCACACTAATTCACCCCCCCTCTCAGTGTGCCATTGTGTCCAACACATAGTACTAATGTAATAACTAACAGAGGGCATTACATACTCCCCCCTTCAAGGAACTTCCTCCCGAAGTTATTTTTACAAGATGCCTAACTATATCGTTTTCACTTCCTCCCTTACACACCCTCCCCCATAATCATACCGTCCGGAGTATTGGGGGTGTTCAGAGGTTGGTGCCTTTTTGTTTTGTTGATTCTATTCTTTGGTGTGGTAATACTTGCACTTAATAATTGTTAATAATTCCTTGCATATGGTATCCAATCTTTACTTGTTCCAAATTAATTAATCAATTGTGGGGCTTGCAATGGTCTCAAAGCGAAATCATTTGGTGGCATTACGAATTATGTTTGGGGGACAATTAGATTACTTGTGGCATGTGATGATTGAGATATATGAAACCATTGTGGATTTCCATATGTGATTTGACATAGGATAGGTTGAAATTGACCTTAATTTATTTAAAGGTAGTAGTGCTCATTACAGAGATCATAGTTCATTCTTTTATATGTAACCCCACACAGAATTCATGCTTTATTTTATTTTTTTATATGGATGTTTATGGTGACTTAAATATTTGCAATAACTTATGTGTTGTTAAATCCTTAACTTGCATTTAAATTATCAACTCAAAGTGTGTAAGCTTGTGATGTGATGTGCAAAAGAAATGCAACTTTCAAGACTTCTAGGTGTTGTTGAATGGATTCTATATTGTTGATTTTATGGATTGGTAGCCTAAGCACTGCTACTTATGCATGGGAATTTATGTTTTTTAATAAATGTCTATAGTGACTTAAATAATTACAACAACTTATGTGTTGTTGAATCCTTAACTTCCACTTAAATTCTCAACCCAAAGTGTGTAAGCTTGTGAAGTCACGTGCACGAGAAATGAAAGCTTCAAGACTACCAAGTGTTGTTGAATGAATTTAATAGTGCTGGTCATATGGATTGATAACCTAAGCCCTACTACTTATGCATGGGCTAAAGGTAGGGGTATTATGTAACATGAGTTACCCTTAGTAAATCTTTCCCATTTGGTACTTCAACTCACTAATAAAGAATGCCTTAAACTTCAAGGAATCGAAATACAATTGCTGGAAAGTATATTTAATTTAATGAAAGCAAGGAAATTGATTCCTCGACCAATCACATGATCATGGCATGCTGAAAGAAGAATCACACACCACCCAAAGCACTAAATATATTCTATGGCATGCCATTTGAATTCATAAACAAATGCAGAATATAATAAAAATACAAATATACAAAAACCCTTTTGAAAAAAAGCTAAAAAATAACCAGCAATTTAAACTATGGGTAGAGGGGATTCAACCACTAAGTGCTAGCTTCAAAATGTACCCTTACTTTGAAGCAAGCAAGGGGTTGAATTCCTCAAACAAAAATGCTATTCATAATAAGCAAGTGGAAATAATAGATCTGATCTTATATTAACTGAGAAATTTGAAATTACAATGTCAAAATGAGAAAACTAATCCTAGCTCTTGCGGGTTTGATTGCTAACCTATTCTAAGCTACACAAATGAATTTAAAGACAAAAATGAGTTCAAAGATATATTGGAATATACCTCAAGAAATTTGTGGCTCTCTCCAACAACATTCTTACTTATCAACCATATGTTTCTATGTATTTCTAGCGATTATAAATAATTAAATAATTTGACAAGTGACAAATTTCCTTGAGTTAAGCGATTGCTTGATTTGCTATGTGACTTCCATGAATGATTTCATATCATTCTTTCTTTGCCATGTGGTGAGATGCACATTCCAAACACCTATAATGCTAGACTGTAGGATTTTATAATAACTCTTATCTTTATGACACATTCTGTAGCACCAATCCATAATTTGAGATGGTTGTGCATTCTACAGCACATGCATAAAGAATTCATCTGCATGAGTTTACCAACAGCGTCCGACAGGTGGCTATGGAATCGGATTCGTTCACACAATAGAATTTGTCAACAATATTCGGCAGCAGACTGCAGAATCATATTCATTAGTAGCACATTATTCGCCAACATACTATTTTGCAGTTTATGGAAGAAATACATTTGGATTAAGTTAGTCAGAAAACCCAAACATCATGTCAATGTGATCTCATAATTATGCTATTTAGAACCTCAATGTGTATGAATTTATTTTCCAGAATTTCAATTATATGTATCACACATGTCAATGTCATTTTGTTATTTTCACCTATACATTGTAAATACGCAAATAAATTTTGCATATTTGGTTTCTAGTAGTTGGGATATCTTTTTCAAAGAAAAGAAAAATGTAATATATTATTTCTAAGGCAGAAAATGAGATATTACATTTTACAAATAAACGTGCACACATCACTTTTCAATATGTTAGCAATTTGGATTGTATTCAATATGATTAGTTAAAGGTGGTTACCAAATAGTGTATTATCTTTGTATTTTATTTATCAATACAATATTGATTTGGCTTTTGCTTTTTTGCTTTTTCCTTGATTTTCTTTTTCTCCTTATTTTCTTCAATTAGTATCAGAACGAGATTATCATCTATTGGTATCAGAGCGAGATTATCATCTAATGGACCTGGTGACAATGGAATAGTCATTCACCATTAATACATGTACAGAACATTATCAATGAAGGTTGATGCTTTGGGGCTGGACAGAATGCTAATGCTGTTGGCTGTGGCTCTGTTCAACGATGGAGGAAATATATATATGATGATTACTTGTTGAAACATAAAGTCTACATATCATCAGATCCATCTCTGTAAGTTTTGTTGCAATATTGATTAAAAATATGAAGTTCTCGTAAAATATAGATGTTTTTAGTAGAAAATATTGAGCTCGCATCACCAGATCCATCTCTGTAAGTTTTGTTGCAATATTGATTAAAATATCAAGTTCTGGTACAATAGAGATGGTTTTTAGTTAATTCTCGTTCAAAATTAGCAAATATCATAATTACACAGAAGTTCTACAATTGCCTCGTCAAGGAACTGCTTGGCAAGAGCATAGAAAAGATCTGGTGAATTCAAATTTCATAATAGAATAAAGAAAAGTTAAGGACCAGTTCCAGTCCGAAAGGGTGTCTTGCAACAAACTCTGCAATGGCAATGTCCTGGTCGACATTCTATGCAAGTCTCGGCACTAGTTTTAAATTCTGCAAAATACAAATAACTACTGGTCATGTACACAGCTAAGCGTTGAAGGTAATGAAGTCTTTAATCGTTTTTCTTTAGTGTGTTTCCATATGCACTCAAAAATACTACATTCTAAATGTTCACATTGAAAACCCACATCTGATAAAACTTAAAGAAATCGACACTCAGTGATAGTATATATCTGCTGAAGTAAAACAAAGCATACTCACTGTGGATCATGGTAGCTGATTAAAAGTCTATTCCGTTTGACTGAATGATAAAAAGTTCGACTGATTGAGCGTAGTCTGATATAAACCAGTATGTTTTCGAATGAGAGTTGAGGCATAAGCTAGTGGTTTTCTTGTTTCCAAAAGTCACGGTAGGAGCCTTGAACAACATGACTAAAATCAATGAGGTGAGATTAACAATTGCACAGGTGTTGACGATAACATCGCAAAATCGGAAAACAACATTAAGGGACAAGTAATATATATATATATATATATATATATATGCCACTCCATGCACCAGTCTTCAGATTTGTTGAATAAGAAAAGTATCTCCAAGATCGCCCCATTCATTCATTGATCTAATTGGCTACCTTTCAAGATTTAGCAAAATAAACTCTATGTCCATTAGGTTTTCGTTCAAGCTAGAACCAAGTATCTACGCTCGGGTTTACGGGGCCGACATTCCACAGGATACCCATAAGCGAAGGCCTGGGCCATGGAGGCAAAGAAAGTAAAGATATCGAGGCAGAAGGAAAGGCAGAGGCAGTTCAGCGGATCAAGTTGCCCATCCAAGAGTTGTGAGAAAAACACAGGTTATCCAAGAGTTGCAAAACCAAAGAAACCTTCTACAAGAGAAAGGAGATGATCTATTGATCTCGATGATGAAACTACATGAGAAAGTCTCCCATTTATAGAAATGGAAGAGGCCCAGTGATAGCCAAGATCAGCTAGGTGGGATAAGACTCCTACGTAAGCTTACAACCAAAAATAGCTAGCTATATTGAAACTCTAACACTCCCCATAAGCCAAATGTAGGGAGTAACAAAAAAACAAAAAAAATGTAGGTCTTGACAACTAGCCTGATAAGGTACCTAAATACAAACTCCCATAAACGAATAAAATGAGAAAACCGGCAGGAAAAAAATCCTCCCCAAAAGAGAGAAAACAACATAAACAAAAGGTTAAGGTAGGAGGACTCAAGATGACCCTCCAAGGACAACTTCCTTCCCCCCAACCATTGATCATAACTGAAAAATGAGGAGATGCCAAAGGTTTAGTGAAGATGTCTGCATGCTCTTCAATAGGCAAATAGTCCAAGCTAAGAACACCATCCTAGATGAGTTGCCGAATGATGTGCATGTGAATTTCAATGTGTTTTGTCCTTTAATGTTCAACTAGGTTGTGAGAGATGTGTATGGCACTCTGATTATCACACCAAAGAGTAGTGGGATGACCCTGCGAAATGCCAAACTTTGTCAATAGTTGTCGAAGCCAAAGGACTTCTTGACCAGCAAAAACGACAACACAATACTCAGCTTCTGCAAAAGATAACGCAATTGTTGATTACTTCTTACAAGACCAGGCAATAGGAGTTGACCCAAGACAATAGACAGAACTAGATGTAGATTTCCGATCATCAACAGAACATAGCCCAATCAGAATCAGTGAAACCCTCAAGTTGAGAAGCACCCGAGGTGTACTGAGTATCAAACTTGGTAGTGCCCTAAATGTACCTAAGAATGTGCTTTGTTGTCTTTATGTGGCTCTCATGAGGATCTTAAGAGAACCGAGATACAAGCCCAACTGCAAAGGAGATGTTAGGACGTGTACAAGTCAAATACAATAGACTCCCAACTAGTTGTTGATACAATGATGGATCGACTCGTGGTGAAGAGCAGTGGGTAGAAAGAGTAACACCTGACTAAACTGGAGTAGGTGTGGGCTTACAATCAACCATGCCAAAGTGCTGAAGTAAATCAAGGGCATACTTCTGCTAAAAAATAAAGATCCCTTCTGACAACTGAAGAAAGTAATGCAGAAGACCAAGATCCCTTCCATCAATGCTTGTTGAACATTCTTAATCATGGATGAAGAACTCCTTGTGAGAATTAATTCATCCACATACAAAATTGGAATCAAAAGATTTGAGCCTTGCTTCCAAGTGTAAATTGTAGGATCATAATGACAATGATTGAACCTAGAAGCCAACCAAAAACTGTCAAGTTTCTCATACCAAGCTCGAGGAACTTGTTTGAGACCATACAGTGAACATCTAAGCCTGCAAACAAGAGAAGAATCCAGTACAAAACCAAGAGGCTGCTTCATGTAGATTTCCTCTTGTAAATCCCCATGCAAAAAAACACTCTTTGCATCGATCTGGTAGACTGACCAGCCTTGGGAGGCAGCAAGAGAAAGCACAAGATGTATGGAATTCATCTTGGCAATAGAGGAAAAAGTCGCAGAATAATCAATCCCTTCAACTTGTGAAAAGCCCTTGGCCACTAGTCATTCCTTATGCTTGTCAATAGAATCAACTACAACATATTTGGTTCTATAGACCCATTTGCAAACGAACTAGCTTTCATCCCTTAGGAAGAGGAATAAAATCCTATGTGTGATTCTTCATCAAGGAAGAATACTCCTCTGTCATGGCAGCTCCCCATTTAGTTTTCCCAACAACATCAAAAAATTGTTGGGGATCATCTGAAATAACATGACTCAAAAGAGAGAAATCAGTCGTCTATGGATGAATATTGCAAGGAGTAGGAGAAAAATAACTAATATCAGTTGGCTCATAGCCATACCGGTCAAGTCTCTTTTGCTCACAAAAGCTCCTCCTCAATTGTTGTTCTTGATCAAGTTGTTCATGTCTAGGTTGCCAAATTTCTATTGGTGTTGATGGCTGATTTTCATCTTCAGTGGGGTTATCTTCATCATCTTCTTGTTCTTCAAAAGAAAAACAGTTAGCATGATCTGCACCATCATGGCAATCTATGGAGGAAGTAGAAGCAGGTGTGTGTTTGAAACATTCATAAAAAAGGGTAGCCCATCTGTAGTCCTCCGAAATGGCATGCGTATTGTTGAAAGCCCAAAACGTAACACACCAGCTGGATGACAACTCTCTCAGGAGAGAGGCCAATGCCACCACACTCCTCTCCTCTTCGCTTTAGGTTGGCTCTTCTCCAACACTAGGGGGGTATCCCTAAAATAGGATCGCTAAGGCAGGTACAGTAACGGGCAAGGTGAATGGAAGAGGCTACCTTAGAGAAACGGAAGTAACAAAAGATAGTTTTTAAATGGGTGATGGAAAAGAAGGGAAGATCAATCCTAAGGGAAAGACCAGTGCCAGTATCAGAAGGGGAAATGGAGTCAAAAGAGGACTCATGGAGGCCTTATGTTTCATAAAAGTGAGACGAATCTAGAATGCACAAACAATCAGATCTTAATCAACATTTCGTACAACCGAATACTGATGTCCATTGAAATACTAATTGTTTAAGCATAATTAACCAACTTAATCCTAAATGGCTAATCTATTGTGCTTGAAAAATCCCTCACAAGCTAGATTCATTCTACAACTTGAAATACATCACACAACCACATGAAAGATGCTCAATCTGTCCACAAGCCCAGCTGATATTTTCATTAAAGCTCAACAGGGAGAGAAAACCCCAAAAAATTTCCATCATTACAATCAGGAAGCTGCCCTGTTATATAACCTTAAAAACCTGCCTATCTCTGAAATAAAATAATAAACTAAATGGAGATAAAGTGAAGAGGACCACACTTTTCTCCCAAAACAAAGACTCAAAACTCTCTAAAAATGATCTTTCTAGCAGTTGATGTGGAAAATTCGGCAGACTTCCCAACAATGGCGGCTCCATCATTAAGTCTTTCCCTGATTTATGAATGAAACTCAACCGATCTGTGATGAAATCACGCCCAAGTGGCAATAAAATATCAAAAGATGCAATCGGCTGTCACAGGAAAACGCAAATCTAACTCCACCACAATCTGTCAAAAACAAAAAAAGTAGAGTCGAACAATCTCCAACTTCAAGGTACACGAGTGGAGACACTCGATCAAGTTGGAGTAGGTGGCAAAGTTGAAAATCGAACCGGAACTCCGAGCTCACTGAAACTGGACTGTATCAATTAAGTGACCGTCATAACGACCCGTGGATCCATATTTGACATGACGAACTGCGTCAAACTCCAAGTAAAACCTAGTTGGTGATCGGCTGTCAAAAATAGTCGATACGTGGATCATATCAATGCTGGATTTCCTTCTCCGATTTCTATTTTTATTATTTTTTATACTCTTCCACGCGTGCTGGTGTCAATATGATGCTAAACAGGGTGGACAGGCGTCGCTCTTCATCTCTGCGTAACAATGGAGTTACCTCCAAACTGTCGCCCAAATTGCTGCTAACTGGCCGCCATTTCAACTGCTGAATTAGAGCCTGGATTTGTGGGCGTGTTTAACTTCTAGCTTTCACACACAGCAAGAGTCATCCAACTGACAGAATGATGGGTCTGCCGAGTGGAAAAACTCGCCGATACTCTCTTGTGGCCGCAGAAATCGTGGTATTCTCCTGGCGTCAATCACAAAGGTTCGGTCTCTCAACCACCAAAGTCATTTTGGAAATCAATAACCAAGCTGTCGCATTGATGTATGAACACGATTTCAAAACCGGATGGTCGTCTAGCGATGATCATTGATATGTGTTTTGATATCTTTGTTATGACCCACTTGAACAGTTGTAGTCTTTGACCTTTGCTCGAACACAATCAACATACTTAATGCCAGGGATTGTTAAGGAAGTTTCTGCAACATTTGTAGTCACAACAAGAAACCTTTCTCCCTCTGGTACTCCAGCAAATACACGTAATTGTGCTGCTGCAGGCAATATTGCATACAGAGGAAAAACGCACAGAGGACCTAGCTCTCTCAATCTTGTATCACTGTTTTCGTCCATCTGCTTTTCATTATCAACATTTGCAGAAATTTGTTCACCTGAATTTATATTAAGTTTTCCAGTATTGTCATCGCTATTTAGAGCTTCAAAAGCAGCCTTAAGTGATTCCAGGCACCCTGGTTCTTTTAGCAAGTTATTCTGTTGTAGAGTATTATCACCAACACTGTAAAGACACTCTTCTTCAATATCTGAATCTGAATCAAACTCAGCATCAGAGGAGACTGAGTTTGCCTCGGAAAGGACTTCAAACCCCTCATCATCAAAAGAGTTAAACCTGTCAGTTTCATCCTTGTGTTGCCCATTATCATCTGAATAATTTACCTGTGGATACCCCTGCCAAAAAGGAGGGTAACATCTGGCTCCAACTGTGGGACGTGTGCTCGCCTCGGTGAGTGCATGAGAACCCCAGATTCTCTTGGTTATCGCAGACTAGTTAAAAAAAAAAAAAACAATGGGGGGATGGCTCAATTCACATCCCAGACTCACAGATTTATTACACAACAGAAAACAGCATACTGAAAAATTTTAAATGCTCTTGCAGGAGCTTTATTTATCCTACCTACCTAACCCAACATGAGACAAGAACAAGTCAAGTGTAATGGTAGAGCCAATGGAGCCATTCCAGCATCTTATCACTGTTATTTTTCTTTTCTTTGCGCTCGGTTCTAGACAAAGATGCGGACAGAACTACCATAAAATAGTGATGTCTCAAAATTTGCTCATGAACAAAATTGAACTGTAATATCAATTTGTCAAGATGTAATAATTCATCAAATTTTTGGCAGAAAATATCAGACTGTGCACAAGAAAATTCTATCCATTGACTGATAGGGCTTAAATAAAAACCTTTATCATGAAGCTGTTCGAGTTGATCTTCAAAACAGAGATCAGAATCTTCATCATGGAGCTGTTCATGAACTTGGGGCAGCCTCCCATCTTCAATGTTTCCTATTATGCTCATATCAGGGATCTCTTCGGTGTCGTCCTCAGCCAAGGGCCCTTGTATTTCTTCTTCAATGTTTTCTTTTAATTCAAGATGGAACCTAGGGATGAGGGTATCATATTCTCTAGTAAGTAGCTCAATTTCATCCACGGTTCCATCATGCCAACGGAGGAGAAAACTCTCAAAAAACTTTGTAATTGAATCTATGGATTCATCCGGAAGATTATAGAACCAAGATACTGCATCTCCTTCCAAGGTTATAGAAAAAACAATCATAATATCATCCTCATGATGAACATTAAAATAAGACATTAATTTGCAGAGCGAGGCAACATGATGGGTGGCTGAAACCCCATCATTTCCACAGAATTCAGGAAGAATGTCATGCATCCTACGGTCGTAACGTTCATTAAGAAATCCATGGATTCTCGAGAAATCCAATGGGGCATAAGCTTCGTGCAAAAGAGCAAGATATTGCTCTTTTTCATCGTCCATAAGTCAAACAATAAGGTAATAAAACTGAAAAATGTATATAACCATACCTCATACCAAACTGTGGAGTCGCCAAGGTGAGCTTGAAAGCTTTCCAATGAGTGTGCTCACCTTTACACCCAATAGGATCTTCAAATTTGTAAAAGGACAAGGGCTCTGTCCCTTTGTGGAGTCGCCATGTGAGAAAAAGAATCTGCAATAAAATATCCCACAAATGTCGTTAATGAAGCATAGTCTTCAAATTTCGGGAACTGGACTTTGTCCCCGGCAACGACTCCAAAATTGTTGTCCTCCGAAATGGCATGCATGTTGTTGAAAGCCCAAAATGTAACACACCAGCTGGATGACAACTCTCTCAGGAGAGAGGCCAATGTCACCACACTGCTCTCCTCTTTGCTTCAGGTTGGCTCTTCTCCAACACTAGGGGGGTATCCCTAAAATAGGATCGCTAAGGCAGGTACAGTAACGGGCAAGGTGAATGGAAGAGGCTGCCTTAGAGAGACAGAAGTAACAAAAGATAGTTTTTAAATGGTTGATGGAAAAGAAGGGAAGACCAATCCTCAGGGAAAGACCAGTGCCAGTATCAGAAGGAGAAATGGAGTCAAAAGAGGACTCATGGAGGCCTTATGCTTCATAAAAGTGAGACGAATCTAGAATGCACAAGCAATCAGATCTTAATCAACATTTCATACAACCGAATACTGATGTCCATTGAAATACTAATTGTTTAAGCATAATTAACCAACTTAATCCTAAATGGCTAATCTATTGTGCTTGAAAAAGGCCTCACAAGCTAGATTCATTCTACAACTTGAAATACATCACACAACCACATGAAAGATGCTCAATCTGTCCACAAACCCAGCTGATAATTTCATTAAAGCTCAACAGGGAGAGAAAACCCCAAAAATTTTCCATCATTACAATCAGGAAGCTGCCCTGTTGTATAGCCTTAAAAACCTACCTGTCTCTGAAATAAAATAATAAACTAAATGGAGATAAAGTGAAGAGGACCACACTTTTCTCCCAAAACAAAGACTCAAAACTCTCTAAAAACGATCTTTCTAGTAGTTGATGTGGAAAATTCGGCAGACTTCCCAACAATGGCGGCTCCATCATTAAGTCTTTCCCTGATTTATGCATGAAACTCAACCGAGCTGTGATAAAATCACGCCCAAGTGGCAATAAAATATCAAAAGATGCAATCGGCTATCACAGGAAAACGCGAATCTAACTCCACCACGATCTGTCAAAAACAAAAAACGTAGAGTCGAACAATCTCCAGCTTCAAGGTACACGAGTGGAGACCCTCGATCACGTTGGCGTAGGTGGCAAAGTTGAAAATCCAATCGGAACTCCGAGCTCACTGAAACTGGACTGTATCAATTAACTGACCATCATAACGACCCGTGGATCCATATTTGACGTGACGAACTGCGTCAAACTCCAAGTAAAACCCAGTTGGTGATCGGTTGTCAAAAATAGTCGATACGTGGATCATATCAACGCTGGATTTGCTTCTGCGATTTCTATTTTTATTATCTTTTATACTCTTCCGCGCGTGCTGGTGTCAATTTGATGCTAAACAGGGTGGACAGGCGTCGCTCTTCATCTCTGCGTAACAATGGAGTTACCTCCAAAATGTCGCCGAAATTGCTGCTAACTGGCCGCCATTTCAACTGCTGAATTAGAGCCTGGATTTGTGAGCGTGTTTCACTTCTAGCTTTCACACACAGCAATAGTCATCCAACTGACAGAATGATAGGTCTGCCATGTGGAAAAACTCGCCAATACTGTCTTGTGGCCGCAGAAATCGTGGTATTCTCCTGGCGTCAATCACAAAGGTTCGGTCTCTCAACCACCAACGTCATTTTGGAAATCAATAACCAAGCTGTCGCATTGATGTATGAACACGATTTCAAAACCAGATGGTCGTCTGGCGATGATCATTGATATGTGTTTTGATATCTTTGTTATGGCCCACTTGAACAGTTGTAGTCTTTGACCTTTGCTCGAACACAATCAACATACTTAATGCCGGGGATTGTTAAGGAAGTTTCTGCAACATTTGTAGTCACAACAAGAAACCTTTCTCCCTCTGGTACTCCAGCAAATACACGTAATTGTGCTGCTACAGGCAATATTGCATACGGAGGCAAAACGCACAGAGGACCTGGCTCTCTCAATCTTGTATCACTGTTTTCCTCCATCTGCTTTTCATTATCAGCATTTGCAGCAATTTGTTCACCTGAATTTATATTAAGTTTTCCAGTATTGTCATCGCTATTTAGAGCTTCAAAAGCAGCCTTAAGTGATTCCAGGCACCCTGGTTCTTTTAGCAAGTTATTCTGTTGTAGAGTATTATCACCAACACTGTCAAGACACTCTTCTTCAATATTTGAATCTGAATCAAACTCAGCATCAGAGGAGACTGAGTTTGCCTCTGAAAGGACTTCAAACCCCTCATCATCAAAAGAGTTAAACCTGTCAGTTTCATCCTTGTGTTGCCCATTATCATCTGAATAATTTACCTGTGGATACCCCTGCCAAAAAGGAGGGTAACATCTGGCTCCAACTATGGGACGTGTGCTCGCCTCGGTGAGTGCATGAGAACCCCATATTCTCTTGGTTATCGCAAACCAGTTAAAAAAAACAAAAAACAGTGGGGGGATGGCTCAATTCACATCCCAGACTCACAGATTTATTACACAACAGAAAAAAGCATACTGAAAAATTTTAAATGCTCTTGTAGGAGCTTTATTTATCCTACCTACCTAACCTAACACGAGACAAGAACCAGTCAAGTGTAATGGTAGAGCCAATGGAGCCATTCCAACATCTTATCACTGTTATTATTCTTTTCTTTGCGCTCGGTTCTAGACAAAGATGCGGACAGAACTACCATAAAATAGTGATGTCTCAAAATTTGCTCATGAACAAAATTGAACTGTAATATCAGACTGTCAAGATGTAATAATTCATCAAATCTTTGGCAGAAAATATCAGACTGTGCACAAGAAAATTCTATCCATTGACAGATAGGGCTTAAATAAAAACCTTTATCATGAAGTTGTTCGAGTTGATCTTCAAAACAGAGATCAAAATCTTCATCATGGACCTGTTCATGAACTTGAGGCAGCATCCCATCTTCAATGTTTCCTATTATGCTCATATCAGGGATCTCTTTAGTGTCATCCTCAGCCAAGGGCCCTTGTATTTCTTCTTCAATGTTTTCTTTTAATTCAATATGGAACCTAGGGATGAGGGTATCATATTCTCTAGTAAGTTGCTCAATTTCATCCACGGTTCCATCATGCCAACGGAGGCGAAAACTCTCAAAAAAATTTGTCACTGAATCTATGGATTCATCCGGAAGATTATAGAACCAAGATACTACATCTCCTTCCAAGGTTATAGCAAAAACAATCATAATATCATCCTCATGATGAACACTAAAATCAGACATTAATTTGTAGAGAGAGGCAACATGATGGCTGGCTGAAATCCCATAATTTCCACGGAATTCAGGAAGAATGTCATGCATCCTACGGTCGTAACGTTCATTAGGAAATCCATGGATTCTCGAGAAATCCAATGGGGCATAAGCTTCGTGCAAAAGACAAAGATATTGCTCTTTTTCATCGTCCATAAGTCAAACAGTAAGGTACTAAAACTGAAAAATGTATATAACCATACCTCATACCAAACTGTGGAGTCGCCAAGGTGAGCTTGAAAGCTTTCCAATGAGTGTGCTCACCTCTACACCAGATAGGATCTTCAAATTTGTAAAAGGAAAAGGACTCTGTCCCTTTGTGGAGTCGCCATGTGAGAAAAAGAATCTGCAATAAAATCTCCCACAAATGTCGTTAATGAAGCATAGTCTTCAAATTTCGGGAACTGGACTTTGTCCCCGGCAACGACGCCAAAATTGTTGTCCTTCGAAATGGCATGCGTGTTGTTGAAAGCCCAAAATGTAACACACCAGCTGGATGACAACTCTCTCAGGAAGGAGGCCAATGTCACCACAGTCCTCTCCTCTTCGCTTCAGGTTGTCTCTTCTCCAACACTAGGGGGGTATCCCTAAAATAGGATCGCTAAGGCAGGTACAGTAACAGGCAAGGTGAATGGAAGAGGTTGCCTTAGAGAAACGAAAGTAACAAAAGATAATTTTTAAATGGGTGATGGAAAAGAAGGGAAGATCAATCCTCAGGGAAAGACCAATGCCAGTATCAGAAGGGGAAATGGAGTCAAAAGAGGACTCATGGAGGCCTTATGCTTCATAAAAGTGAGACGAATCTAGAATGCACAAACAATCAGATCTTAATCAACATTTCGTACAACTGAATACTGATGTCCATTGAAATACTAATTGTTTAAGCATAATTAACCAACTTAATCCTAAATGGCTAATCTATTGTGCTTGAAAAATCCCTCACAAGTTAGATTCATTCTACAACTTGAAATACATCACACAACCACATGAAAGATGCTCAATCTGTCCACAAACCCAGCTGATATTTTCATTAAAGCTCAAAAGGGAGAGAAAACCCCAAAATTTTTCCATCATTACAATCAGGAAGCTGCCCTGTTATATAGCCTTAAAAACCTACCTATCTCTGAAATAAAATAATAAACTAAATGGAGATAAAGTGAAGAGGACCACACTTTTCTCCCAAAACAAAGACTCAAAACTCTCTAAAAACGATCTTTCTAGCAGTTGATGTGGAAAATTCGGCAGACTTCCCAACAATGGCGGCTCCATCATTAAGTCTTTCCTGATTTATGCATGAAACTCAACCGAGCTGTGATGAAATCACACCCAAGTGGCAATAAAATATCAAAAGATGCAATCAGCTGTCACAGGAAAACGCGAATCTAACTCCACCACGATCTGTCAAAAACAAAAAACGTAGAGTCGAACAATCTCCATCTTCAAGGTACACGAGTGGAGACCCTCGATCACATTGGTGTAGATGGCAAAGTTGAAAATCGAACCGGAACTCTGAGCTCACTGAAACTGGACTGTATCAATTAACTGATTGTCATAACGACCCGTGGATCCATATTTGACGTGACGAATTGTGTCAAACTCCAAGTAAAACCCAGTTGGTGATTGGATGTCAAAAATACTCGATACGTGGATCATATCAACGCTGGATCTCCTTCTGCGATTTCTATTTTTATTATTTTTTATACTCTTCCGCGCGTGCTGGTGTCAATTTGATGCTAAACAGGGTGGACAGGCGTCGCTCTTCATCTCTGCGTAACAATGGAGTTACCTCCAAACTATCGCCCAAATTGCTGCTAACTGGCCGCCATTTCAACTGTTGAATTAGAGCCTAGATTTGTGGGAGTGTTTAACTTCTAGCTTTCACACACAACAAGAGTCATCCAACTGACAGAATGATGGGTCTGCCGTGTGGAAAAACTCGTCGATACTGTCTTGTGGCCGCAGAAATCGTGGTATTCTCCTGGCGTCATTCACAAAGGTTCGGTCTCTCAACCACCAACGTCATTTTGGAAGTCAATAACCAAGCTGTCGCATTGATGTATGAACACGATTTCAAAACCGGATGGTCGTCTGGCGATGATCATTGATATGTGTTTTGATATCTTTGTTATGGCCCACTTGAACAGTTGTAGTCTTTGACCTTTGCTCAACCACAATCAACATACTTAATGCCAGGGATTGTTAAGGAAGTTTCTGCAACATTTGTAGTCACAACAAGAAACCTTTCTCCCTCTGGTACTCCAGCAAATACACGTAATTGTGTTGTTGCAGGAAATATTGCATACGGAGGCAAAACGCACAGAGGACCTGGCTCTCTCAATCTTGTATCACTGTTTTCATCCATCTGCTTTTCATTATCAACATTTGCAGCAATTTGTTCACCTGAATTTATATTAAGTTTTCCAGTATTGTCATCGCTATTTAGAGCTTCAAAAGCAGCCTTAAGTGATTCCAGGCACCCTGGTTCTTTTAGTAAGTTATTCTGTTGTAGAGTATTATCACCAACACTGTCAAGACACTCTTCTTCAATATCTGAATCTGAATCAAACTCAGCATCAGAGGAGACTAAGTTTGCCTCTGAAAAGACTTCAAACCCCTCATCATCAAAAGAGTTAAACCTGTCAGTTTCATCCTTGTGTTTCCCATTATCATCTGAATAATTTACATGTGGATACCCCTGCCAAAAAGGAGGGTAACATCTGGCTCCAACTGTGGGACGTGTGCTCGCCTCGGTGAGTGCATGAGAACCCCAGATTCTCTTGGTTATTGCAGACCAGTTAAAAAAAACAAAAAACAGTGGGGGGATGGCTCAATTAACATCCCAGACCCATAGATTTATTACACAACAGAGAGAAGCATACTGAAAAATTTTAAATGCTCTTGTAGGAGCTTTATTTATCCTACCTACCTAACCTAACATGAGACAAGAACCAGTCAAGTGTAATGGTAGAGCCAATGGAGCCATTCCAGCATCTTATCACTGTTATTTTTCTTCTCTTTGCACTCGGTTCTAGACAAAGATGCGGACAGAACTACCATAAAATAGTGATGTCTCAAAATTTGCTCATGAACAAAATTGAACTGTAATATCAAACTGTCAAGATGTAATAATTCATCAAATCTTTGGCAGAAAATATCAGACTGTGCACAAGAAAATTCTATCCATTGACTGATAGGGCTTAAATAAAAACCTTTATCATGAAGCTGTTCGAGTTGATCTTCAAAAGAGATATCAGAATCTTCATCATGGAGCTGTTCATGAACTTGGGGCAGCGTCCCATCTTCAATGTTTCCTATTATGCTCATATCATGGATCTCTTCGGTGTCATCCTCAGCCAAGGGCCCTTGTATTTCTTCTTCAATGTTTTCTTTTAATTCAAGATGGAACCTAGGGATGAGGGTATCATATTCTCTAGTAAGTTGCTCAATTTCATCCACGGTTCCATCATGCCAACGGAGGAGAAAACTCTCAAAAAACTTTGTCACTGAATCTATGGATTCATCCAGAAGATTATAGAACCAAGATACTGCATCTCCTTCCAAGGTTATAGCAAAAAAAATCATAATATCATCCTCATGATGAACATTAAAATCAGACATTAATTTGCAGAGAGAGGCAACATGATGGGTGGCTGAAACCCCATCATTTCCACGGAATTCAGGAAGAATGTCATGCATCCTACGGTCGTAATGTTCATTAGGAAATCCATGGATTCTCAAGAAATCCAATGGGGCATAAGCTTCGTGCAAAAGAGCAAGATATTGCTCTTTTTCATCGTCCATAAGTCAAACAGTAAGGTACTAAAATTGAAAAATGTATATAACCATACCTCATACCAAACTGTGGAGTCGCCAAGGTGAGCTTGAAAGCTTTCCAATGAGTGTGCTCACCTCTACACCCAATAGGATCTTCAAATTTGTAAAAGGACAAGGGCTTTGTCCCTTTGTGGAGTCGCCATGTGAGAAAAAGAATCTGCAATAAAATCTCCCACAAATGTCGTTAATGAAGCATAGTCTTCAAATTTCGGGAACTGGACTTTGTCCCCGGCAACGGTGCCAAAATTGTTGTCCTCCGAAATGGCATGCATGTTGTTGAAAGCCCAAAATGTAACACACCAGCTGGATGACAACTCTCTCAGGAGAGAGGCCAATGTCACCACACTCCTCTCCTCTTCGCTTCAGGTTGGCTCTTCTCCAACACTAGGGGGGTATCCCTAAAATAGGATCGCTAAGGCAGGTACAGTAACGGGCAAGGTGAATGGAAGAGGTTGCCTTAGAGAAACGGAAGTAACAAAAGATAGTTTTGAAATGGGTGATGGAAAAGAAGGGAAGATCAATCCTCAGGGAAATACCAGTGCGAGTATTAGAAGGGGAAATGGAGTCAAAAGAGGACTCATGGAGGCCTTATGCTTCATAAAAGTGAGACGAATCTAGAATGCACAAACAATCATATCTTAATCAACATTTCGTACAACCGAATACTGATGTCCATTGAAATACTAATTGTTTAAGCATAATTAACCAACTTAATCCTAAATGGCTAATCTATTGTGCTTGAAAAAGGCCTCACAAGCTAGATTCATTCTACAACTTGAAATACATCACACAACCACATGAAAGATGCTCAATCTGTCCACAAACCCAGCTGATATTTTTGTTAAAGCTCAACAGGGAGAGAAAACCCCAAAATTTTTCCATCATTACAATCAGGAAGCTGCCCTGTTATATAGCCTTAAAAACCTACCTATCTCTGAAATAAAATAATAAACTAAATGGAGATAAAGTGAAGAGGACCACACTTTTCTCCCAAAACAAAGACTCAAAACTCTCTAAAAACGATCTTTCTAGCAGTTGATGTGGAAAATTCGGCAGACTTCCCAACAATGGCGGCTCCATCATTAAGTCTTTCCCTGATTTATGCATGAAACTCAACCGAGCTGTGATGAAATCACGCCCAAGTGGCAATAAAATATCAAAATATGCAATCGGCTGTCACAGGAAAACGCGAATCTAACTCCACCACGATCTGTCAAAAACAAAAAACGTAGAGTCGAACAATCTCCAGCTTCAAGGTACACGAGTGGAGACCCTCGATCACGTTGGCGTAGGTGGCAAAGTTGAAAATCAAACCGGAACTCCGAGTTCACTGAAATTGGACTGTATCAATTAACTGACCGTCAGAACGACCCGTGGATCCATATTTGACGTGACGAACTGCGTCAAACTCCAAGTAAAACCCAGTTGGTGATCGGCTGTCAAAAATAGTCGATACATGGATCATATCAACGCTGGATTTCCTTCTGCGATTTCTATTTTTATTATTTTTTATACTCTTCCGCGCGTGCTGGTGTCAATTTGATGCTAAACAGGGTGGACAGGCGTCGCTCTTCATCTCTGTGTAACAATGGAGTTACCTCCAAACTGTCGCCCAAATTGCAGCTAACTGGCCGCCATTTCAACTGCTGAATTAGAGCCTGGATTTGTGGGCGTGTTTAACTTCTAGCTTTCACACACAGCAAGAGTCATCCAACTGACAGAATGATGGGTCTGCCGTGTGGAAAAACTTGCCGATACTGTCTTGTGGCCGCAGAAATCGTGGTATTCTTCTGGCGTCAATCACAAAGGTTCGGTCTCTCAACCACCAACGTCATTTTGGAAATCAATAACCAAGCTGTCGCATTGATGTATGAACATGATTTCAAAACTGGATGGTCGTCTGGCGATGATCATTGATATGTGTTTTGATATCTTTGTTATGGCCCACTTGAACAGTTGTAGTCTTTGACCTTTGCTCGACCACAATCAACATACTTAATGCCAGGGTTTGTTAAGGAAGTTTCTGCAACATTTGTAGTCACAACAAGAAACCTTTCTCCCTCTTGTACTCCAACAAATACACGTAATTGTGTTGCTGCAGGCAATATTGCATACGGAGGCAAAACGCACAGAGGACCTGGCTCTCTCAATCTTGTATCACTGTTTTCGTCCATCTGCTTTTCATTATCAACATTTGCAGCAATTTGTTCACCTGAATTTATATTAAGTTCTCCAGTATTGTCATCGCTATTTAGAGCTTCAAAAGCAGCCTTAAGTGATTCTAGGCACCCTGGTTCTTTTAGCAAGTTATTCTGTTGTAGAGTATTATCACCAACACTGTCAAGACACTCTTCTTCAATATCTGAATCTGAATCAAACTCAGCATCAGAGGAGACTGAGTTTGCCTCTGAAAGGACTTCAAACCCCTCATCATCAAAAGAGTTAAACCTATCAGTTTCATCCTTGTGTTTCCCATTATCATCTGAATAATTTACCTGTGGATACCCCTACCAAAAAGGAGGGTAACACCTTCGAAACAAGACATCTTTAGAAATAGGATCAAACAACCTATATGCTTTCATATCCTCATAGTAACCAACAAATATCAATGGTTGGCTCTTCTTCTCCATAGCTTTGCGCTTTTCATGTGGATTTAACGCCCTTGCTAAACTGCCAAATACTCTCAAAGTAGAGACATCTGGCTTAACATGGCTCCAAGCTTCCTCTGTAGTCATATGCAACATGGCTTTATGAGGCATCCGATTCTGAATATAATTGGCACAATTCACTGCTTCAACCCAAAATGAGGGTGCCATGTTCTTGGACTGAATCATGCAGTTGGCCATTTCTTTCACTGTCATGTTTTTTCTTTCAGCAATGCCATTTTGTTGAGGGGTGTAGGCAATGGAATGTTGATGCAAAATGCCATGTTCTCTACAAAAATCCTTGAATGCCTGACTGACATACTGCCCCCCATTATTTGTGCGTACATTCTTGATCTAAAGAGAGGACTACTTCTCAACAAAAACCTTGAAGTTCTTAAAAGTGGCAAAGACCTGACTCTTGTATTTATAAAAGTACACCCAAAAGCGACGTGAGAGTTCATCAATGAAAGTGAGTGCATACTTAGTCCCTGAAAATGAACGGGTTGGAAATATCATGAGATCACTATGTACCAACTCAAGAGGTGTGGTAGCATACAAGGATTTCGCTTTTGGAAAAGTATTCTGATGTTGTTTGCCAAGAACACATCTTGGACAAACTCAATCAATGCAAGAAACTTTAGGGAGTCCATGAACCAAATTTTGTGCTGAACTATTACAAATCACTATAGTTTAGATGTCCAAATCTTTCATACCAAAGCCTACTCAAAGAATCAACATGTGCA